>OX359270.1:37286055-37626055 GCA_947179155.2 Hedera helix | reverse complement strand
CTATTATATTAATTACACTGTATATTCAGACACGAATTATTCATAATCTATTATATACACCGAAATAAAAGCATATTACTGATTTACGGTGCTTCAGGATCACATAATAACTTCTCCAGAAAATAAACACCGAATAATCTCTTGTCCGTTGCCAGTAAAAACCGACCCATTATGGGGAAATGCCTCTAAACACCACCGTCTTTTCCTTCTTCTTCAATAAACAGAGCAGGCTGCATTAAATGTGTTATCAGTCTCTCTTAATAAAACCCTTTCAACCACCTATTAATAATCCCACTTCTCTTTGATTCTTTTGTTTTTTATATTCATCACCCTACCCAATACCCATACTTGTTCCCAATTGTTGTCCTGCAATTACCACTGGGTTTTCTCTAGTGGGTTTGTCACATTTGTTCTCTACTTTTCCTGGAAAATCACCGAGAAAAGAAAAAACTTCTGTATGTGTAACTACTTTAGTAGTTTGTTATTCTTGTGCACCTTTGTTTTTCTCTAGTGTTTTTTTTTTTGACAAATTGTTCTAGCATTCTATATTGTCCCACAACTACTCACGGTAGTGTTAATCTTTTCTTCTACATTTGTCTTCTTCTCGGATTTAGGCTCTCAATTAGTTCTTGGGTTTTCTTTAGAATGGCCGGTTAATGTTGAGTTCATTCCCATTTGAATACTGTGAGGCTGGTTTTGTTTAATGACATTAGAAGCATTGATGGGCGTGTTACCGTTCCGCGTGAAGTCGATAGAATTACTACCTTTCTATGGTTTTGTTCACCATTGTGAAGCTTAGTGGTAATTAAGACTAGGGAAATGGGGTACTCAAATTTGTTCCTTATAGTGTCTCTTTTATGGGCTTTCTTTATTTCAAGTACCCATCAATTACAGAGCTATGAAACTCAAGTTCTTCTCCAGCTGAGGAAGCATTTGGAATACCCAATGCAGTTGCAAGTTTGGGAAAATTATAATGCTGATTTATGTAACTTGCCTTCAACCTTACATATGAGCATCACATGCCAGAACAATTCTGTCTCTGAGCTCAAAATTATTGGGGATAAGCTTGCCAAGGTCAGTGAATTCCATGGATTTGCAGTTCCCAATCAAACTTTATCTGAGAGTTTCTCTATTGATTCTTTTGTTACTACATTGACAAGGTTACGTAGCTTAAGGGTTCTTAGCTTAGTGTCTCTAGGGATTTGGGGACCACTTCCTGATAAAATTCATAGGCTGTATTCTCTTGAAATTCTTGATATGAGTTCAAATTTTATATTTGGTTCCATTCCACTTCAGATATCTAGACTAGTGAAGCTTCATACTTTAACATTTGATGGCAATTTCTTCAATGAAACTGTCCCTGACTGGTTGGATTCATTATCAAACCTTACCATTTTGAGTATTAAGAACAACCGGTTAAAGGGCCCTTTTCCTTCTTCAATATGCAAAATTACATCACTTATTGACATCGCTTTGTCTCACAATGAGATTTCTGGTAAATTGCCTGATTTGAGTGCCTTATCTGGTCTACATTTATTGGATATGAGGGAGAATGGTTTGGATTCTGAACTACCTCCCATGCCCAATGGATTGACTACGGTTCTTCTGAGCAAGAACTCGTTCTCGGGTATGATTCCTGAACAATTTGGCAAGCTAAATCAGCTCCAACACCTTGATCTGTCATTCAATCTTCTGAGAGGAATACCACCTGCTGCGTTATTCTCTTTGTCAAACATCAGTTACATAAATTTAGCATCTAATATGCTGAGTGGCTCTCTCCCAGACCAACTAAGTTGTGGAGATGAACTTGGGTATGTAGATGTTTCTAGTAATAGGTTGATAGGTGGCCTTCCTTCTTGCTTAGCCTCTACCTCGGACAAAAGAAATGTTATATTTGGTGGGAATTGCTTGTCCATTGATACACAAAATCAGCATCCTGAGTCGTACTGCAAACCCTATATGGGAAAGAAAAAATCCAATAGAAAAGCAATTGGAGTATTGATTGGTGTGATTGGGGGAACAGCTGTTGTTGTAGTACTTCTGGCTCTTTGCCTTCTCATTTTGCGTCAAAGATATTCTTCAAGAGAGGCAGTGGTGCAACATACACAGCCAAAGGTTGTGCATGATATTGCACCATCAGGGATTTCATCTGAACTCCTCGCAAATGCCAGTAAGTAGTTAATTTTCTTGTTACTCTTTCCACAGTTGTTTGTTTAAAATGTAAGATGATATTCTGTTCAACAGAATATTTCTTTCACATCTCAAATTACCAAAAGATATTTACTTGCTTTTTATATGCTTAAGGGATCATTTCTGAAGCTGCAAAACTAGGAACTCAAGGTGCCATAGTATACCGAGTTTTTTCATTAGAAGAGTTAGAAGAAGCCACAAATGATTTCAACCAGTCGGCAGTGTTAGGTGAAAGTTCCACAGGAAAGGTACCCCCGAAACTTCAATATGGTCTATGAACTAGCTGGTTGAACCTTCCTAATAAGCATGATTGGAAATTGGCTTGTCTAGCTTTTCTTCATTTTTCTAATATTGCTTCACATTAGACTTAATTATGCATTACCGTGACATCTCCCTGAAATTTATACAATACATACCAGTTCAGTAAGAATTTGGATAAGAGACTTCTTAAATGGCAATTGGCCCCCGCAAACAGATACACAAATAGCAAAAGAAGAGAGAGAAACTTGTTAAACCGATAGAACTGTAAACACTTGGAGAATTATGACAGAGATTTTTCTAGCTTAATCAGCTCACCCTGACTGAGATTATGTTTAATCTAAATAAATGGTGATTCAAGCATTTAAAATAATGCTTTGAAGTATTTGTGCACCTCTTTAATTAGACAGGTCTTGTGAATCGCATGAAACTCATTATTGAAAGATGCAATACATGTTGACTTGGTTCTTCTCTTGGCCTTTTTCCTTCAAACCTGTGGTGTAATTGTTACTTGGTTTGACTTGAGCTTTGATTTCAATTGCAAGGACCCATTTAACATTCTCTATTCATTTTTACAGCTTTACATGGGAAGATTAGAGAATGGGACATGTATCACCATACGATCTCTGCCTTTGTTTAGAAAGTGTTCTGTTCGAAATCTTAAACTTCGATTGGATCTACTTTCAAAGCTTCGCCACCCGCACCTTGTTGGGTTTCTGGGTCATTGCATTGATGGCGAGGGACAAGATGATTCTACAGCCAGCAGAGTCTTCCTTGTATATGAATATGTTTCCAATGGGAATTACCGTGCTCATCTCTCAGGTCAGTGGTACAGTATACATACTATACCAATTTTCATGCACAAGTGTGTGCTTGTGTAATATGCAAATGTTCATTCATACCTATGAACATTGGACAAAGAGTTGAATGCTATAATAGGATGTATCAAGCTCCAAAGGATCAAACCCTGCAGGATACAGATATATAACAGAGAGAGCCAAATGACTGACTACTTTCTGTACCCAGACTCAAATAGCTGTAACATTGTTTTATTCCGAGTGATAAATGTTGATAATGACTACTTCCTGTGCATGACATCCTTGATGCCACTTGCGGTTATTAACAACTCAAACCAACTTATATAAACATTTTATTTTACACATAACACAAGCTATAAACAATTGTTTTAGGTTTTTTGGAATTTTTTTCTATAAATCCTGTCTATTGGAAGTTGTAGGGTTATGATAGAATCACATCAATTATTTTCAGAAACTTCTCTGGAGAAGGTTCTCAAGTGGTCAGATCGACTAGCAGTTCTAATTGGTGTTGCCAAGGCTGTGCATTTTCTACATACTGGGGTAAATTTTGCTTCTTTCGGTAATCGTTTGAAGACAAATAATATATTGCTTGATGAGCATCGGATTGCAAAGCTAAGCGACTATGGGATGTCCATAATCACTGAAGATATTGAAAAACTTGAGGTTACTTCTCTCTTCTCTCATCCTTCAATTACTTATTTGAGAATGCCACATATCTTGGGCCATAATGACAGTTGCTAACATTGTTATTATTTATTTTGTAGGCAAAGGGAGGAGGCCCTAAATCATGGTAATTGAGTCTTTCTATGGAAAAGTGTTCTCATTAGGGCACACAAGGAATATTTATTTACCCAATATTAATAGGACTTAATAGGGGCTGAAGATAAAAATGAATGCCATTAAGAATTCTATTATAGAATCACCCCACATCTGTCACTGAATTATTTTCTTGACCAAACTCGGAACACAGTTATTTGCAAGATATATTTGACCAAGCGGAATTTTTGTTGCAGGAATAGGACAAAGTTAGAGGATGATGTTTATAATTTTGGATTCATATTGCTAGAATCGCTTGTTGGGCCTATAGAAAGTGGAAAAGGAGAAGCATTTTTGCTGAACGAAATGGTATGTAGAGCTGTCAATTAACTGCACCCGGTCTTACTGTAAAATATCAAGAATACTTTGATTCTTAGTACATATATGTGCAATTTAAAAGATTGAGAAGGTTAGAACTAGTCCCTGAAATCCCAAAGTTCTTATTTTCAATATCAATCAGTTTCTTGCTCAGTTGAAATTTTGATGATAAAAATTAAGTTCAACTCACGAAGCTCAGGTATCAACATCAATATTTATCTAGGTTGAAGTAGTTATATGCTCTAATATTTCTTTATGTTGAAAATTTGTCAAAATACTTCACTTTAAAGGAACTCTAGGATAGCCATTTGTTTTCAACATGTCATGTTGTGTTTTGGTTCTATTCCCCCATCCCCATCCCACCAAAAAATAAACAGAGAAAAAAATTACTCCACAATTGCAGATGGCATGACGTGAGTCGTGATATGAATTAGAGAATGAATTAAACTAGAAAAGAAACTGTCAAAATATATGCAAGGTTTTTTATCCTTCTTTAAATTTCTGACTTAGTTTTATGGATTTCAGGCATCCTTTGGTAGCCAGGATGGTCGAAAACGGATTGTGGATCCAATCGTATTAACTACTTGTTCTCAGGAGTCATTATCAACTGTGATATCGATAACAAACAAATGTATATCTACTGAATCCTCAAATCGTCCCTCATTCGAGGATGTTCTTTGGAACTTGCAGTACGCAGCTCAAGTCCAGGCTACAGCAGATGCTGATCAGAAGTCAAGCGCATCCTCATAGTAGTTACTGTATATGTTAGAGCTGCACTTACCTTGGCAACAAACAACATGATTCATTCATTAGTTTAGGATCCTCTTGAAGCCATCTGAAGTACAAGTATGCAAAGTGTAGCCCTTGTTAGAGTGGAAAGCATTAACACAACAATGACCATGATTCTGTGTGTAACCCTCATTTAGTATTCTTTTCTAAAATTGTAAATGTCATTTTTTACTTTAAATTCTTTGACCTTGAAAACTAGTAGTTCTACAATCTTTTGAGTCGGTCTGTCCAATAGGATTCTATTTCCACAAAGAAACTGAAAAATTTCCCTTTAATTTTCTTGTCTTGTTGTGTATACAGTTGATTTTTTCTCAACAGGAGTAATATTATTATTTTCTGGTTGAAGATTGTTTCCATCCACTTATTAGTACTTAAAAATGTTGGCAAGTGTTGTTATTTGATTATCAATTTGTGTGGAATCAATCTCCACCTGAAAATTGTTGAGACACACTTTAGAGTTGTGGATGTTGTTGAGAGAGGTGACTTTGCAACCTCCACTATACCCACCAAGGACGCCGAGTAGTCAAATCATTCGTACCTCAAAAGTCTTAATAAAAATTATTGAATGATTTATTAGCATCAAGAAGAGTTTTTTTTTTTTTTTTTTTTTTTCTTTTGAAGGCAGAATTATAAATAAAATAAAATAGACGAATGAGGAAAATGGAAAAGTAAAAGCTTTATTCTTTTGCACCAACCCAACCGAACCCGTTTTGGTTTCGGTTTTGGTTTTGATCATTTTGAGGTGGACATGTCAACTTCCTTATGCCCTCCATTTTGCTTTTGATCTGATTCTCATTTTTAGAGCTTCTGTTATTTTTGTAGCGGCTAATAAGATAAGATAGTTGAATTTGTCAAAATACTTCACTTTAAAGTCTTCTATAATTTTCTCAACAACATGAGGAGGACCAACCACATTAATTAATTAATTAAATCACTAATACAAACTCTAAACGTTATTAATTCTTTATTTCAACTCTCATAGCCAGCCAGATATCACTTTCCCTGCTGTCCCTTTCTCTAAATCTCTCTCTCTCACTTTATTTCAAAAAAATGAATTTTAATGCTTCATTTGATCTCTGGATACATAATTTTTTTTTAACATATATATTTTTTAATAAGGGGAAAATTTAACAAAAATAAAATGGCAGCGCATATTTTATACGTACACAATTATCACTTTTTTATTTTATGTACACAGTTATTTAAATATTGTCCCTCATGGCTTAATGATAAAATTACTCATAAGGTATTGGGTGTATGAGATCTTGGGATTCAATTTTGATAAAGTCAAGATTGTTAAAATTTTGTTCAAATTATCAAAAAAAAATTAAAATTTATTAACATAACTTATGCATTATATATATATATATATATATATATATATATATATATATATATATATATATATATATATATATATATATAGACACACACATACTTATAATTAAGCTAACCATCACTTGAGTTAACACAGAAGGATTCTTTCTTTAAAAATATTTATTAGCTATTATTTCCTTGATGCCATTGATAATCGTATAATTTAGCCACCAACCTTTATTCGTTTTTCTAAACTTAATTATAAAAAAATACTCTTTTTTTGTCAGCTCTTGCCTCATTTCTTTCCTTTTTCTTTAAAATTCTGAAGATCTAGTACTACAATAATTCTCGTTTTAATTAACAAAAAAAAGAAAAAAGAGTACTGTAATTGCTTAGTCACTCTCTCACTCATCATTAGCCTCGAGGAGGAGTAATATTTTCTCTTTCCTAACTTCATGAATGCAAAACGGAGCGGTTCCACTTTGATCTTCCTGCATTTTTCTCATTTTCCGGGCATTAAATATCCCTGTAAGTGTCTTTTTGTTTTCTAGTTTTTTTTTCAGTAAAGATCCGATGAACAAATTTCCATTACAGAAGATGATACACAGCTCTTGACGCTGACACACTGTAAAGTCTGTAATGTACCTGTTTAGAACTCAAATGGGGTTTTCAGCTTGTGATTTATGAGTGTTCATCTAATTTGTTGATCTGATGTATTAAATGACTGAACTTTTTTTTCATTTTCTGCTTTTGGGTGCTCAGATTTACATGGACTCAACTGTTTTCAACTGAGGTTAGATCCCAACTGAGCTTCAAATAATTAAGTTTTTTGCTTTTCTTCAGCTGGGTTTTTGAGTGATTGTTTTTCTTTATCTCCCCAAAAAGAAAATCTTAAGTTTGTTTCATGAATTCAGTAGAAATTCACATTTGAGGAATATTCATATATGCGTGTGTAAGTTATTGGATTTAAATCGATACTGAGGGATTAAGGGACATGTGATAGCATTTAATTTCAGCTTTCTTTTTCCTATTATAAGTTTGTTTTTGTTGTCTTGTCAACGTCAATGAGTTGGGTATTTAGCATTTTGTCATTCCCCTCTGAAACTGCATGAATTTTGGCCGGCTTAATCTGTCAGCAATGGATAGACTTAGTCAGAGCATGTTCTTGATGATGCGCTTGAATCAGTCTTCCTTAATTACATTTTTTTTATTACATTTCTCTAGCTTATATTCTTATGGTTTCTGTTTTGTGGACTTGGGGCTTCTCATTGAATTTTATCAGATACATTGTTGGGACATTGAGAGTTAGAGGAATATCAGTGTCGCCAGCCATGGTTCTAGGATTGAAGACGAATAACAGGAGAGGCCCCTCGATTCAACTCGATTATCGAATCCATCTTCAGGAGATCAAACCCTGGCCTCCATCCCAGTCCTTGAGGTCTCTTCGTTCCGCTCTTATTCAATGGGAACATGTTGATAAGAATTCTGGGTCTACTAATCCAGTTGTCCCTTCACTCGGATCTGGGTCTAATGTTGGTGATGGGAAAATTGAATTCAACCAGTCCTTTAGGCTACCTGTGACACTATTAAGGGATATGTCAATTAAAGGTGGGGATGGGGATACTTTCCAGAAGAACTGCTTGGAGTTCAATTTGTATGAACCTCGGAGGGATAAGACTGTGAAAGGTCAGTTGTTGGCAACTGCCATCATAGACTTGGCAGATTATGGCATTGTAAAAGAGGATTTGAGGATCACCGTTCCCATGAACTGCAAGCGGGTTTTGAGGAATACAGCACCACCAGTGCTCTCCCTTAAAATCCAGCGGGTTCAGAAGAGTCGTGCCGGCTCCTTATCGAGGGACATCCAGTTGAGAGATGGATCTTTGGACAGGAATGGTAGTGAATCTGTTTCTGCATTGATGAATGAAAAGTATGCTGAGGAAGCTGAAGTTACCTCTTTTACCGATGATGATGTTTCATCTCACTCATCTACGGCTGTTCCCTCTTCAGCTATCAAGTCACAAGGGGGTTCATTACCTCAAGAAGAAGAGGTGATTTTTCTTGCTTTTATTCCATTGTTGTACTGCTAACATTATCTCATTTCAATACAGTTGTTCAATATCATCCTGTCTTGTAAGTTGATGTGGAACTTCATTAGCCACCTCTCTGCCTTGAAAGTACATAGTGTGGCTGTATGAGACAGATGCAAAGTTCACCTGCATCATATATGTATTTGCCTCTACTTCTAGAGCTAATATGCTTCGGATAGATACTTTGCATGATGGTCAGCCTAATTGATTTTCATAATATTTCAGTTGATATATACTTTAGTTTTCATGAATATAATAATGAGTTGGAAATCAATCTCAGAATGGATCAGAGGAAATTAAGGAGATCACTGGAGATGCTAAAGTTCACCATGCCATAGCTTCAAAGCAAAGGCTTGAAATAACAGATATTAAACCAGTGAGGGGACCACATGGCAGTCTGAAGGAGAGTTCATCTTGCTCATCATCAACAGACTTATCTTCTGATTCTGAGAGCCCAGAAAATCTTCATTCGGCTCTATCCAACTTTAATGAAACAAGCTTTACGTTGATTGAAAAATCTATTGGCAGTCGTAGTGTTCAATCCTCATCCTCATCTATAACTTATGAAGGAATAGATAAAGAGTTGATCATCAATACTAAAAGAAATGACCAGGACAATCCTGCGGAGGATATTCATGGAAGCACACGAGAGGCTGTGAGTGCTGATATTATTGAAAATGGTTCTGGAGAGGACAAGAACAGTAATAAACATCCAGAAAGTGAACAAGAAAGGAAAATCCTGGATGAGAATTTGCTCCATAAAGAAGATGAAAAATTAAATAGATCTCCACAAGATGATACCATAAAGGAAATCACATCAGAAAGTGATGCACTTTCTATCAGCAGGGAAAATGTTGGAGTAAATAATGATAAATCAAAGCACGTGAAGTCTGTCAGATCACCAATGGACTCAAGGAGGAGCAACGGTAATCACAAGAGTTCACAATTTGTTGGGAAAGAAAAGGATGTTGGTGTTCTCATAGATGCTCAGAATGGTGTTCGAAGCTCTATATATAATGGAAAAGAAGATGCTAAGGTTTATCCAAAGGACAGCAAAGTACAGAAATTAGAACGGAGAATACACATGCTTGAAGGGGAGTTGAGAGAAGCTGCGGCTATTGAAGTTAGTCTCTATTCTGTGGTTGCGGAACATGGAAGTTCCGTCAATAAGGTCCATGCTCCGGCTCGGCGCCTTTCTAGGCTCTATCTTCATGCCTGCAAAGAGAACTCCCTTCTAAGGAGAGCAAGTGCTGCTAGAAGTGCTATTTCTGGAATCGTTCTGGTTGCGAAAGCATGTGGAAATGATGTTCCAAGGTACAATAGGGACCAAATTATTTTCTTCAAGCCCCATAAAAACATCCTTTCTGATCCTTTCATCCTCCTAGCTTATAGCTTTGCATGTTGAATTTTCTAGATTTAGTGTCTTTCTAACAAGCCAAATACTAATGTCATTGGCTCGTAATGGGAAGATTTATGAATTATGTAATAGAAACTCAACGACGTCACAACTTGGTGTTGGAAACCTAGGAAGCATGAAGTCTACCTAGCGCTATCTACTAATTGAATTCAGTTATTATCTGCATATATATATATATATATATATATATATATATATATATAATGACAGTATCCAACATCGAATTCAGTTTTTTGACAAGCTCAAACCTATCTGATAGAATATAGTTAAGTAACTTTAGGTTGGACATTAAGTGAGTTGAATTCAGAGTGGATTTGAATATTGCATCTCAATGTTGTTGCGAGTGAATATTAGTTTAAATAATTAAGGCGTAGGTCTACAGATTGATATCCAAGGCTGACAGTTGTAGTTTTCTTGACATTTGTTCCATTAGATTAACAATTGAGCAGTTGTTCACATAATGGAACTCTGACCACAAGGGTAACGAACTTGGGGCCAGAGAGTAATGAGTCAAGGGTCTGTGTGCCTTTTTTTCTGAATCTTTTATAGCATATTTCCAAAGCTTTTTACGGTTCTTTGTTATGTGCTCATTTATCTTGCCAACACTACAATACAGGTTGACTTTCTGGTTATCAAATTCTGTTGTATTAAGAACAATATTGAGCCAGGTGTGCAATCATCAGAAACTTTCCTTTGGAGTAATTGGTTCTCAGAAGGGTAATAATGACAAATCGTCAGCACTAAAATGGAAGGACTCCTCTTTAAATTTAAGAAAGGAAACGGGAAGTGCTCTACATCAAAATTTTGATGACTGGGAGGACCTTCACACATTTACTTCTGCCTTGGAAAATGTTGAAACTTGGATCTTCTGTCGAATTGTTGAATCTATCTGGTGGCAGGTTGTCAAATTATGACTTTCTCTTATATATTCTTTTTTCCCCCTTCTTGCATTATAGATTACATTGTTAGATGCATTCCTGGAACTGAAATCCAAGGGATTTGGGGAAATCTTGTTACTAGATTAAACCGGGAAATATTAGTTTGTTCACAAATGAGCTAATCTGATTCGATGGCATGTTTTTTTCCCAGACGCTTACTCCACATATGCAGTCTGCTGCTGCAAACGAAATTGCAAGTGTTATGGGTTCCATCTCGAGCAAACTCTGTAAAAGTACATCTACTAGTTTGGGTGATCAAGAGAAAGGAAATTTCTCCTTAGAGCTATGGAAGAAGGCTTTCAATGATGCATATGAAAGAATTTGTCCTATCCGAGCTGGAGGACACGAGTGTGGCTGCTTGCCTGTGCTTTCTAAACTGGTAAACTTTATAAGCCCCATAGCCTTATAAAATGCACATGAAAAGGGTGTAATATCTGAAATTTTCTAATTCTTTAGGCACACGCGTGCATATGTGCATATAAGCTTCTTTCGGTAGATATTTTGATACGTGAACCTGGAAAATTATGTATATCCTCATCATTATGTAATTTTATGTTCCTTATGTTACATCTGAAAAATATATGAGACAAAATATTAAATATAAACAAAGTAAGATTAACATTGGAAATCCATATCTATACTGTGAGAAAAGCTATCTAACTTGAAGACATATACGAATTGATAAACAAATGATCGACAAAGGTTACAAAGCTATCAATTCAAGATAGATATGACTTTTGGTTGAGATTTGATGGGGGTTTGGCTACATGTGACATTTTAATGTATTATCAAGTTTTGAAGCTCATTCAAATTTGAGGGTCCCAAGATTTTATTTATTCTTTTTTTTGGGGGGGGGGGGGGGGGGGGGGAATAAAAGTTCTGTTTTCTAAGAGTGTTTTAGATCTTTTGAAAGGTTCGCCAAGCAAGGTAAATGTTCTTTATGGGCTTGCAGATATGCCATTGAATTTATATATTTTTTCTCTTATAATCTGAAGATACTATATGCGTCTTGAGAAACTGTTGAATGTTTTCCTTTCAGCAGCTATATAACTAGCATGAAGTTCTACTTTATTTGTGTGTAGCAGGTAAGGTACAGGAGGTTACTGAAACTAGCCATGAAATAATAATTTCTTGTAACATCTTTATGGTTAATTAATTGATGTGTTTTCCCTAGCATGATTTATCTTACGTTTCAAACTTCCACTTCCACTTCTGAACTCCTAGATAACCCTCTCTTGTACAACTAGATAGTGGAGCAATGTGTGGGTAGATTGGATGTGGCTATGTTTAATGCCATTCTACGTGAGTCTGCTGATGAGATTCCAACAGATCCTGTATCTGACCCCATTATGGATCCCAAGGTTCTTCCTATTCCATCAGGGAAAGCAAGCTTTGGGGCTGGTGCACAACTAAAAACTGCGGTGAGAATTCTTATGTAATGTTATCCAGCTAATTTGACACTGTGGTAAATGTTTATAGGCTTGTATACTTGCAGGTACTTGAAGTTATTGATAGCATTCGAGCCAGTTTGGCACTTTGACTTATCTATGACAAGCACCATTATTCTCATACCTCTTTAAATAAAGACTAAGAGTTCTATTTTTCTTGTTTACACCAGATTGGGAACTGGTCTAGATGGCTTACTGACCAATTTGGTATTGACGATGATGATTCGACCGATGATGAGAATGAACCTGAAAATGATGATAACAATAAAAGAAAAGAATGCGATACATCCTTTAAGCCTTTCCATCTTCTGCATGCGCTGAGTGACCTCATGATGCTTCCAAAGGATATGCTCTTATGCAGGTCAATCAGAAAGGAGGTTCGACTCTAATATTAAAATTCCTCCATTTTACTCTAGTTTGTATGGTTAATCAGTTCTCGCGCTTATTGATAGTGATCAATCTCACGTCTTGAAGGTATGTCCTAAATTTGCGGCACCCCTAATAAAGCAAATCCTCAATAATTTTGTTCTGGATGAGTTTTGCCCAGATCCAATTCCTGACGTTGTGTTTGAAGCCTTGGAATCAGAGGTCAGTGCATCTTTCGTTCTTACTCATTCTACTTTCATTGTTACCTAAAGAGAAGATAGTTTTCTCTTGATGTCAAATTAATGCATGAATGCATATATTAAAGGAGTAGAAAAACTTAGAGCTGTTCTTTTACTTAATAAATGAAATAATATAAAAGAAAACAAAAGGTCTGGAGATTCTGTATACCAAATTTTTTTACATTTGGTATCCTTTCATTCTATATCCACCAATCACAATGACCTTTTATTAGAAATAACAGTATTTATCATATTGGTTTTATTTTGATTTAGGATCCTGCCGAGTCTGGTGAAGACTCCGTCATACATTTTCCATGCACTGCAGACCCCATAGTTTATCTTCCACCTTCGGCAACTTCAGTTGCATATATCTTAGGAGATTGTGGAAGCCAGTCCCAGCTAACACGAAATGGATCTTTAGTCCTCCGAAAATCATACACTAGTGACGATGAACTTGACGAATTGGATTCACATTCAATCACCGGCACTTTCCAGCCTTCACCTGTCTCAACCAAACCTAGTTGGACATCAAAGGAAGATGGCAGTAAAAACACTGTTAGGTACCAACTACTTCGGGAAGTATGGATGAGTAGCATGTAGTGATATGGGCTTGATAGATTATTTTCTCCAAATTTTAAGCCCAACGGTTTTGGGGGTAAAATAAATTCTGGAATATGTAGCTGGTAAGAGAGAAGGCAGTTGATGTGCTGTCCGATATCCACTCCCTCTTGGAGCCTTGGATGAGTACTGAAAACTCACTAATATCATCAAGATCAGAATCTTTTCAAGTTTCATTTCTTCATCGGGCTTGGAATGCTGGCAGAGGTTAAGTTGGGGGCAGAGTAGATACTACTGTTTTCTTTGGTGTATATCTGTTTTCTGTTTCTTTTTCGTCTATTGTTCGACATTATGTATATGTAAATGAAATTGAAATGCTACATGAGTATTTTATATCCTAGTTTTCTTTTTGATGACATTTCTCATGAAAATGGCTTTTTCTTTGCCACTGGTGATTTGCATGTTTTAATTTACTAATTTTTTATGCTTTATGTTGGTGAGTTTAACCGTTTTATTTTAGGGTAAGGGAAGGGAGTGAAATAGAAAGTTCAACACTTTCTTTCTAAAAGTGAAAAGTAAGTGTTCAATATTTCATTTTCCTAAAATAAAACTCACTAGCACACCATAACTTGTTTGATGCTGCTCTTCCTCCCACCCAGACTATTACAAAATGGGGTCGGTATATAATTAAATGATCTCTGAGCAATTCCATATATATATATATATATATATATATATATATATATATATATAGGAGTAGTTGGTACCGATTAGCAGGGGTGGTTCAAGATAATTTGGAACCTAAAGTGATATTTTTAAATGAAACCTTCTACGTTTGGTACGTCTTCTATTGATTTTTATGGTCAAATTGACTATTTTTTAAATCAATATATCTTATTATTATTTAATATATATGTAAAAAATTTATAAATATTATAAACTACATAAAATTTAGTACTAATCTCAATATTTACTTTTTTTGAAAATCTAAACATATATGTTTAGAGTAAAGTTTAAGAGCATACCTTCTTAAAGGACATATCTAACATATTCCCTTTAGCGATGGATCCGGCAACGGTTTGGTCCGTCGCCATAGGTTCGTCCGTCGTTATATGTTTGTCCGTCGCGATATGTTGTCCGTCGTTAAAAACTTTAACGACAGACGAACCTATGGCGACGGACCAAACTGTAAGATCCGTAGCTAAATGAGGTATGTTTAGTATGCTCTTTACGGGGTATGCCCTTAAACCAAGTCATATATGTTTAATTGTTAATTTTAAAAATAGTTAATTTGATTACAAAAGTCAAAGGAAGACTTTTATTTTGGGACGGAGGGAGTATTAATATTTTTTATTTAAATGAATTTTTTTTTTTATACTGTTAATTTTTTTTAGATATTTAATATTTGGATTGGACTATGGGTCCTAAAAAATTTATTGGGCTTATATTTTTACAAGACTTTTTTTACATAGATTATTTTTTGTGTTTAAAAATTTGGAACTTTCCTTGAGATTGAGCCTAAAGCCCAAGCTTTTTTTGTTATGCTATGGGGTCGGCCCTGCCGATCAGCATATCCTAAATAGAGCTTGTAGCAACATAAAAAAGTCTAAGTATATACTTAATTACTCGTACAAACTCTTTATTTTGCGAGGATCCGCCATGATAATGAGAATTTTTATGTATATTAGCACTCGGTGGCACACGAAGTGCATGGAAGGTAAAATAAATTTTTTATAAAATTTGGAATGCCAAATGAAAAGATAAAAAAAAGTTTATATAAAAACGAAAAAATATAACTATACTTATAGAGGAATGGGAAAAACTAAGATGACATAAATTTACCATTCACGTCAACGACTCAAAAGAAACGCTTTATAATTCAAACCGCCATACTAATTCAACACCCCAAAAATTTCTTCAAAAATTTAATAATAATAAAATTAGATTTTTTTTTCAAAATAAATTGCCCACTGTGGGGCTCGGACTCGCAATCACTAGTTAATAGCCTTGCGGTCTAACAACTAAACTAGACGGGCTTGGTTATAAATTGAAATATTTGTTGAGAGGTTCATCCATATAATTTATTACAAAGTTAAAACAATAGTCGTACTCTGCAAAAAAATTCGCGTATTTATTATTTTCTTGGCGTCGACCGCTGAGTGTGCATAACTCGAACAGTGTGTGGAATAGAGGTTTCAATATTCTCCACACGTATATTTTAATTGGAAAAAGAATATATATATCAGACAAATAATAATATTTGACTTTTTTTTTAATTACTTTTATCACAAATTCATATAATTTGATATTTAACATCGACTTAAATTTGTCGTCGTATTTAACCAAACTCTTTTAATTGTGTAACGAGAAAAAATTACAAAAGTAATTCAGAATACTCCTATCACAATTATTATGTGCGGCTCAACAAAGTATTGTAGACGAAAATACAAAAAAGTATGAATTTGTCTTTACGACCATTTCTAATATCATATCAGAAATTAAATACAATTGTAATATAGAATAGATTTTAAAAAGATAGATATATGGCGGATGACTAGGTGCAAATAATATAGGAGTAATATTTTTGTCAATAATAAATAAGAATATGCCAAATGTAACAGAAATATCGTCGACCCAAAATTAAATGGACAAAGGTAAAACAGAGCACAGAATGCCGGTGCCACAAATTGTACCCCTTTTTATATTGTTTATATTGTCTAGGTAGCGGTCAATGGCGGGTTTGACATTTGATTGGTAGTTTGGTTTCTTTTTGGGATAACTCCTTTAGACCTCTCTGCATTTATTGTCAATTTCACGTGTTTTGATTCTCGATTTTTTTTTTTAATTTTAGCCAATTTTATCTAATTTAGACAAAATTCCTAATTTTTTAAACAGAATTTCCACATACACATGCATATTTTGATGGATAAAATTGTCTCTGGTCTTCTTCACATCACCAAGATCAATCCTCTTTCACCCGAAAACCATGTCTCTCATTTTCTCCGCACCAATTAGATCAATCTCCTTTACCAATTAGAAATGACTCAGATCAATTGTTACCAAATTTTTCTGTTGCTCTGTGTCAAGATTAATATATTTATTATCTAATTTAATTTTTATAATTTTACAAATGTATTTATATATACTTAATTATTAATTTAAAAATTAGTCAATTTAATCAACAAAAAAAAGTTAAAAATAAATATTTAACTTGAAACGCAAAAAATATTATTTATTTTATTTAATATCACATTATTTGAGAGAGAACGGGTCAAAAAAATTATAGTGAAACAGACGCTTCCTTTCCCATTCTTTTCCCAATATTATGGAAATTATTTGCACATTGATGAGGTAAGGTATAACAAATCAACGGTCTTCCACCTTTTTCTTCTTATTCTAGATTACCAAATTGCCATCCCCAAAGAACAAGTTAATTATCTGGTCAACCCCCACTATTCCAGGCGTGATCACTTACATAGGCGTGAAGTGATCACTTACATTGGACCTATGTATACACAAGTCACCTTAAAACTTGAAGGCGCCAAATTGCCAATTTCCATGTTTTCCTTTACCTCTCTCTATAAAAGTGGAGTAAATTCTTCGAGTGTATATATAATATTACTCCCTATATTTACACAAGGCCTAGCTATTAATTTAAGTACTCAAGTTTAATGGACATGGAACAGCAATATGAACGTGTGTTTAATCACTTTGACGAAAATAAAGACCGGAAAATATCGGCGGCAGAGCTGCTAAAATGTGTTGGAAGGATCAGAGGCGGCGAGGTGCTTTCACTGGCCGAGGCGGAGGCGGCTGTTGGGTTGATGGACTCGGATGGAGACGGATTGTTGTGTTTGGAGGAATTTGTGAAATTGGTGGATGAATTAGGAGTTGGTGAGGAGATAATGAGTGAGTTGAGAGAGGTTTTTAAGATGTATGAGATGGATGGGAATGGTTTTATAACCCCCAAGAGTTTGAAGAGGATGCTTAGTAAACTGGGGGAGTCTAAGAGTATGGAGGAGTGCAAGTTGATGATACAGAGTTTTGATCTTAATGATGATGGGGTTCTCCATTTTGATGAGTTCATTTCCATGATGTCTTCTTGAATCTTGATTATGAGTAGCTCCCTTAATTAATCTCTTTCTTCTGTACATTGATTGATAGTTGTTTTATCCATTGATTGCATGTATGTATTTTTTGGGAGCTGATATTTTCGGTGCAAGGGATGTAATATACAGATTTATATGTTATGATAGACGGATTCATCTTTTACGTGTATTAAAAACTATACATTTGGGTTGAATTGATAAATTTGAGAGAACTATCATTTTCCACTCTTTCTACTTGGCTACGGAGTTACCACTAGGGACGTCTCTAACGGCGCTCTCAATGCTCAAATCATACGGAAATATAAACCTGGCCAAGTGTACACTTACAGGATAGGTAAAGGGTTTCATTTTTACATGTTTGAATATACTCAAGATCTCTAGGTATTCAGTGACTTGTGGGTGGCTATTTGGGGTTTGCAGTGCAACTTTGCATCACAGAGTGGTATATGGTTGAACCGATTCTTATCATAAAAGGGAAAAGTAAATAAAAACAAAAAAAACAAACTAGAGCACTGTTGAGCAATAATATCAATTGTGCATGGACCAAGTACTTGGCCTGCATAAGGACTATAAGTGGGTGAGCAAAGAAAAGATCTTGCAGTGGGTTAAGTATGTCAATAGATAGTTAGATATACTACAATCCGTGTGTATATATAGCATCATAAATTCACTGTGCACCAAATAAATTTTTAAATGTATAATCCAACAAGCTTAAATCCAAAATAGTGGATTTTCAGGAAACCCACATTTTGTTCCGCTAAGAATCATTCAGTGATGCCAATCTTGAGAGGACAAGCTTTGACTATTAAATAACTAAACAGCCATTCTGCTAACATAACCTTTATAGAAGACCTAGCCACAGATTATACTAAGCTTTCACTCAAATTGTCAAACGAGCACGAGTGAAATGAGGATGTGACGACTGGATGACCACGCAAATTTTCTTTCCTTCAACTACATACTGAATGGAAATCAGAAAAACTCGATAAAATTGAACACTAGAAGAAGTCACATGCTGCTCAAATTCACTTTGGAAACGTTACATATATCGCATATATATACATATTCCCACTACCCATTATATTGTTTCAATACCAATTGACATATTATTTGCAGCAGCCTTGACAAGATGTTTGCTAGAGCCTTCACATATTGTGATTGCTCTCCTGGTAATTCTTCCACCAATTTCGACAACTTCTCCGCAATTTTTCCGGCATTTGGCCTCAACGCTGGGTCGTCCTCAGTGCAAGCTCTTGCTAGATTGGCCAAAATGACAGCTTAATCAAACGAATAATCCTCGCCTAACACATTATCCATCCATTCCCTCAGCTCCTCTGCATTTTCTGACTCTAGTATTAACTTGATTTTATTCGACATCAAAATGGTTCCATCCCCTTTCTCTTTTCCCCTGCTTAAGGGTGGTTGCCCGGATAAAATCTCAAACAAAACCACCCCATGAGCAAAAATATCGCAGCTTGTTGCCGGTACTCCCTGGTGAAGATACCCAGGTGCCAAGTACCCTTTATTCCACGAGACGGGATGAGTTGAACAAGATTTTTGGTTTTGCTCACAAGTATCATCCTTGACACATCCAGCCATCCCTAAATTCCCAACCTTAGCGTTGAATTCTTCGTCTATGAATATGTTTCCACTCTTTATGTTTCTGTAAAGATAACTAGGATTCATTATCTGGTGCATGTACTGTAAGGCAGGTGCGACATCTAAACAGATTTTTCGCCTCTGGTTCCATGTCAAGAAACAATAACAAGAGGAAATGAATTGACTTTTCATTGCCAATCCACCATGAAGCCAGTCCTTTAATGAACCATTCCTGGCATACTCAAATACTAAAAATGAATCAGGACCCTCGGTCACACATATCCCTAAGAGCCTAATTATGTTGGGATGTTGATGAACTGCATCTTGAAAAAGGCCAAAATCTTTGGGACAATCTCTGTCCTTGTGCGCTTTATAGCCAAGTTCTTACCATTAAGCCAACCATGAAATACAGAATCCTCGATAAGATTACTCGAGTTGAAATTCTCTGTCGCTTTCTTCAGCTCCTCAAGATTGTATATGTCCATAATAATCTTATGTGGCGTTGCTTCGATAATTTGGCTATTGAATGTATACTGGGATTCGTCAAATGAGACTTTCTTTTCACTAGTGGTTCTCACACTTGAACGAAGCTGTTGTAGCTCAATATCTTCGGCCTTGCATGAAACTTGCTTCTTCCTCTTCCAGTAAAGCATTAAGAATGCCGCTGCAAAGGTGATAGTTGCCCCAAATACAACCCCACTGACAGCTATGTAAACTCCAATCTTCCACATTTTTGCCTCTCTTGTGTGGATTAATGAAAGGAATGCTACTTGCAGGATATCCCAAAACTGGTTCACTGGTTTTTGGCTAGTGAACCAAGTGAAGGCTTCCATGTAATGGAATCAGAATAGTTAAAACAGGTTCCAAACTTATCCGGAGTAATACTAAACCTTTTTTTTTTGTTGCTAAATAGTAATACTAAACTTCGTCACCAAATTAGAAATTGTATCACCTTTGATTACAGGATAAGACAGCAAGAAATTTGTGTTCTGTCCGAGTACATTCGATGGACAAGCACATCTCAATGGGATCGCTAATTCCAGTTTATCCCCTAAACCCCATGGATAAACCCTTGGTTGGTTCTTATCTCGGATAGCTTTACAAGTTGTCAAGCCATCCAGCGCCTCAGCAATGCTATAAAAACTCTCGCCTTTTACAGTAGTTCTTGTTAATTCTGCCCCAAAGATACCTCCTTTGCATTTACAATCAAGTGGGATCAAGAAGGGTTGGTCTGTAGGAGGAAACTGTGTCAGCAGACAAGCCATTCGCTTCAGCTAGCATGAACCGATTGATCACCAAGTTAAAGCTCAGATTGAAAAGAGATGAGTAGTATGGATTACTGCGTAGCATAGCAAATGTCCTACACTGATTCTGTGATTCATTGCCATCACAACGGTAACCAGAAGCGTATGGAGGATTGGTTTCACAGCTTAGAAATTCTGTTGAAGAGCAGAGACAATAGCCCAGATGAAAAAAAGTTGAAGAGCTCTAAGTTGGAGCTTACTGACCATAGTTGCTGCAATATGCAGGAGCACACGGGCAGCTAGTAAAATAGTAAGAGTGACTAGACAATGGGGGAGAAGGTGAAATGTTTTTGGATCTATATAAAGGAGAATAGCTGTTCATGGACAGGATTTTTGGAGATTGCAAACTCTCTAAGTTATAACTATATATATATATTACAGTTGTTTGCGAAACTAACCTTACCTTGGGTTTTGATTACACGGGCCAAATTGAAATGATAATCTATGCAAAAAAAATCATTTGCCACTTATCATAATCTCTCTCCTACTCTAATCTCCTTGTTTCTAACATAACAGAGTTACACATAATATTTAGAAAAATATACCTTGTCATGTAAACACATAAAGAGAGTGATTACCCCAAAATAAAACATATATCCATCCCAGTCGGTCACATACATATGCTGATATATTATGCAATTCATGAGTAATGCAAAACTTGAGGCATGACTAGTAACGGTTTTTTTGTGACAGGCCGACTAAAAATCGCGTGGGATGCTTAGAAGCGTACCATTGCTTATGGACATAAATATTCATACATACATAATTTCGCATTTATGGGACGTCAAAATCATATTAAAATTCTTTAAGGGGGCCTAATAAAATGTGCAGACAGAGAATTATGTAGATTTTGTAGTCTAGGAAGAGGGTGCAGAAAAGAAAGACTGTATCAATGATATGCATTGACAAACCTACATGTATAAAAAAATCTGAGGCATGAAAAAGAAGCTAGAAAATGGTCAATGTCAAACAAGCCAAATACATCTATCCTGGATTGACAAGCACCAATGTCAGTATATTACCAAAGAGAAGCTTTACACACAGACCACAGTTCTTCAGAAGAGATGGCTTCTGAGTCACCAATTAATTACTCACATTTCAGAATTTCAACGTTTTACAAATAATAATTAAAATTTGCTTTAGACTTCGCAAGGCAATAATACCTGATAAGTAATTCTTTTTGCCAACCTTGACAAAAGAATCAATTACTTAAATCTATAAAATAAAAATAAAAACGCTCCGACTTGGACAGATGATTTGACAAAATCACTTTCTGAAGAAAGGGCCAAGTCAAGGATCCAAATCCACTGTATCAATCGACAGTTATTCAATGGTGAAGAGTGTGTACATGCTTGCCACTAGTCTGTTAAAAAATCAAGGTCAAAATTAATTAAGCAAATAGGAGTAACAGTTCAGAAGAATGTCATGGGAAAAATAACAGAGATGAAGTGAATTCAAGAATATTTAAGACATTGGACAAACAACATTATGAGACATGAAAGTCTCTTTTGTCAAGGATCCACTAATGTAATGTCTCACAGGTGTCATTAAAATTCTCACAGTTCATGAAAATAGGTATATATCCAGCTCCATCTTTCCAGGTTTACATGATATAAAAGTGTATTTGAACTTTATTCAATTAATTATTACAGTCTTACATTCTTTAACTTTCTGTTTTTGTAGCTGACTTTTCAACTTTAAGAAGTTAAAAATTGTTGTAAAGGTGCCAAGTGGATGCAAAAGAACATGAACACAGACATGCTCATTACAAATGCACATCTACATCTTTGTGCTTAAATAAACTTGGAACTGCAATGTGTCGCGAATTTCGCGTTCAAGAGTAAAATAATTTCTCTGTTTTAGCAACATGTGAACCCCCAGGTGTGGTGTAAATAGAATATGATGATATTGGATGGTGAATTGTCTAAAACCAAGTAACACTTGCCACTCTACTGAAACTTTCGTAAGGTTGAAACATTTTTAAGGATGAGAAAAAATTTCTCTCGGAAAAGCTGCTTAGGGGACAAATGGAAAGGCTGATTCAAGGTGACCTCAACATGAAGACTGCAGCTTAAGTTCGATGTGTCCGGCCAGATCCTATGGCCTTTTATAGGTTGCGCAGGTGTTAATTCAGGTCATGGTTTACGGTAGATTTCTTCAGAGGGAAGCAGCAAAAGGTTCTAGCCTAATGCTTGATTGTTTTTTAGTTCTCTGCATCAAATGTCTATGCTAAGTGGCTAATGGATTACTTTAAATATAGGATATAACAAACAAATCTCAAGCTCCAACATTAAAAAATATGAAGGGAGATTTTAATAAGGAATCAAGTGCTGACAATAACTTTAACAACAAAAGGAGATCCATCCTTTAAAATATAAAAGAAATCTTCAGCATTATTGTAGAGAATCTTATGGAAAAAATGAGTACAAATGGAGACTGTTATGAGAAATTAATATATTCTTGTCCGACACCGGATTTTATAGTGGGGAGCTCACTAGGGAGAATCCTAAAGGTACGTTGTCCTATCCACTGCAATTTGCTCAATATTGGCCACTTGTCGATGTAAAAGAGCCAAATCCAAAATAAAAGATTTTATCAACTTACTTGTAGACGGCATGATAAATAATTTATGAGGTCATCAAGACCCAACTTCAAAATTTAAAGCGCAAACCAGAAAGATGCAATAATTGTCCGTTACCAAACATAGAGGTTGCAACACACAATATTATTTCTCAGTTTTTTGAGTTCCAAAACATTCGTATGTTTCAGTTTAGGCTTCTGTCAAAACGTGTGTGCCATATATATCCACCAATGTACAGACACTGAAGGGAAGATGAAAAGGGATTGCTTATACTTGATAGTTTCTTTAATTATTTGCAGCATATGTAGGATATACCTAATGAATTTCAAGTTCCAATACTGAAATACTGAAATAGTATAAAGGAAGGTATAATCTATATGCTGATGATAACCATAACAAGTTAACGGGGTCCGTTAGAAGAGAGAAAGAGAGAGATCGTAACTAATAGCGAAGAATTATGAGAAAATAACTACATGTATTTCCATAATTCCATCTGCCTTGAAAGCAAGGAGCTCGTTAAGGAGATTTGTCCAAATCCAATACGTTTTCGCTCAACATTGTCGACATATTGATGAAAAAGATTTTACCAACTTAAATGTGGTCAGCATGCTGCACATTAGAATTATCGCACATGGTATCATCCTTCATCAAGACTCAATCTACGGACTTAAAGTACAATAGGGGGTGCTTCTTCACCAAAAAAAACTATAGCTTGAAACAAAGCACACCTAATACAACTTCTCAGTTGTTAGTAATCCAAAACATACATATGGGTCAATCCAGGTATCATTCATAATATGTAAGTCATATACATACAACACAAAGGACTGAAATGAGGCCAATGACGTAAACAAACCGTATCATTTTATTATCTTCGTGGTTTTAAGAACTCATACAGATCTTTAGTACACAAAGTGCAAACAGTACATCAGTTTATAAAAATTGGATCGTTTTCAGAAAGTTTCTTGCCAGTATCAATATCAGTTTATTAACTGAGCCTCATTCACACTCTTTCTCAAAAGTGATATAACGTGCGCAGGCTCAGAAGCTCCAAATACTGAACTTCCTGCAACAATGCAGTTTGCTCCAGCTGATGCAGCAATGTCGATGGTTGAAGGCCCTAAACCGCCATCTACCTGAAAAACAAAGTCAAATGTCATTCAGATTCTTGCAACTTCTTACAAAGAGAAAATAGAGATATGTCTCGAACCAAGTAACAGTTTATTTTTAGTGCATATGGGTAGCTGTGTGGTTTCCATCACAGGTATCTAATCTCCAGATAAAGAAGGTTGTTCACATTTTATCAGTAACAACTTTAAAATGCTTCATTATGCATCACATCAAACATAGATTACACTGCTCAAACATAAGCAGAGGGGCTATAAGAAGAAACAGAAATAGAAAATAAACATTAACAACAGGGAAAAAGTCGGTATTTCTGGAATATCTAAATAATTCTTAGAAAAAAATAAATTTCCAGCAAACTTTGTAGAGTTCCCGCATTGATTGAAAGCTTTACAAATCATGGAAAATGTTTCCCCTTCCCAGAATAATAGTTCCAGCAAAAAAGGTACAGATTAATGAACCTAGAACATTGACGAGGGGAATTATAGTAATACTAAACTAACCTCTATATCAAGTGACGGGTACTTCTTTCTCAAAGCACGTACCTGAAATCCAAAATGATTGATAATGAAATCAACAGAAACCAAACACTAATATAATTGTAACTCAAAAAAAGCATTTAAATGCACCTTATCCATCATTTCTGGCATAAATTTTTGTCCACCAAATCCTGGTTCTACTGTCATAACAAGAACCAGCTCCGCAGAATTTTCACCATCAAGCTACGGCAGGAAGAAGTTAGGAAGAATTATGTCATTCCTTAGAAAGATTATGTACAGAAATATTTTTAATACTTTATCACTTAATATATTTAAATTTTAATTATCAAGCTGTAAGAATCCTGTCCGCAACAAAAGGTCGACATGAGTATCAAGAACTCAAACATGCATACCAGTGGATACACTTCTTCAACTGGTGTTCCAGGTTTTAAAGATACACCTGGCCGCATGCCCTTTGCCTTAATTTTCTGGACAAGTTCTTGCCAGTTGTCTGAAAATTAACAAAACGATGCCTAATATTTGAAGTTAAGAAAGAAAACAAAGGTAGGCCGCAGCTAATAGAAATCTAAATACAAAGCACTATCCAGAAAAAAATATGCTCCACCTTTGGATGCCTCAATATGAAAAGTAAACCCTGAAGCCCCAGCTTTTCCAAATGGTTCCACATAATCGAGAGGATTTGTGACCATGAGATGGCAATCCAAGTATGCACTGCAAGAGAAGAAAAATTATGCATCTTTTGTTACAGTAAAATACTCCAAAAGTCATGATGTTTATTATCTGAGAGTGGAGATGCATGCAAAGGCATTACTTGGTGTGCTTTCTCAAACTCTCAATGACTGGAGCACCAATAGTAAGATTTGGGACAAAGTGCCTGCAAAAAATAGAAAAAGAACTTAACTGAAAGCAATCCGCATTTTTTAATGCTTACATTTTGAGCAAAAAGTATTTGGTGAGCTTCAATTGGGTGATATGCAATCACCATCCACAGCAGAGTAAAGAAACTGTTAGTTTGACCTAAATGTGAAACCTACCCATCCTGCAGGTGAACCAAAAGAAGTTATTAGTGAAACTTATATACATGTATCTTTTAAGCAATAAATAAAACAGTCTCTAAATAAAATATCTACCAGCAATAAATACCAAATGCAAAATATTGTTGGGCTAAGCCTGTCATCAATAACCAAACAACTAACCAAAGCTTACCACCACGACTATCGCACCAGTGAAATGGGAAATCTTGATTTGGAATTTCATCAGCTTATGCAAAAATACATTATATTTAAGTAGACGAGGACTTTAAACTTTCTCATAGTTATTTAACCGCCTATCCTTACCCATAAAATTCTCATTTGAGCAAAGTTTAGGGAACAAAGGTTCAGATGATTCAGTCAAACACTTGAAAACCACCCCAAAAAAAAGTTACAGTAAAAAATATCAGACTTCATCAAAATTCAGATAAAACCTGAATGATATGACCATAAGGTTAAGTTTGTCTCAGTAAAGGCCTTGTAAGTGATCCGTGGATGATGCAAAATCATAACCATCATTATTAATGTGCAATTGACAGTTACAAAAAATCCACCCACCAGAAACATGAAGTACATGAGCAACTCCCTTATTTATCAGAAAAATAAACCTTACTACTTCTGCGCAGCATCAATTCCAAATCTTAAAATCAGAATTTAAGCAAAAGTTGATAATATTCAAACTAAATAGATTCAAATTCCAATTCTCAAGCAAGAACTTCATGTCACACGATGTCTAAGTAAAAGAATAATATCATAACATGAGTTCACTATTTAATCCATTAAAAAACCTTAATAAAATCCAACTTGAACATAGTAATTAAATGCTTCCCTAGCTCAAATCTTCTAAAAGAAACTATTCATTTCAAAAATCTCGAGTAATATCACGACAATATTTATTTCCCCTCATTCTATTCATGGGATCTTGAGCTGGAAATTAAAATAAGCAAGTTTAAAAAATCAGAAAAATACGAATCAAATAGAACGAATTTATTACCATGACGTCCATATGGAGCCAATCGGCGCCAAAACGCAGCATACGATCGGCCTCGGATGCCAAATTGGAGAAGTCTGATGATAGCATCGACGGTGCTATCTTCGGTTCCACCGCTTTCGTCATTTTCCTCCTAATTTTATCGGTTTATGTCTAAAAGATTTGATCTTTACTGGTTACACAGAGCTAAAGGCGATTATGGGTGATTCTGCTACTTGCCCACCGGAGTTGGATGCAAGAGAAACGACGAAGGAAAAGGAAAAGCAGAAACCCCAAAAGGTTATGAACGTTTTAGTTACGACGTCGTTGAAAGTTTGACTTTTATTTTAAGCATTCTTCAGCTGTTCACTTAACACCTAACCATGTGTGAAACTTTTGAAATTGGTATTCCCTCGATTCTATAATTAGAAAATATATTTTTTTTAAAAATATTTAAAATTGAAAATTCATTTCAAATTTAAATTCTAAAATGATATACAATTTTTAAATATTTTTAAAAAGTATTTTCTTAAAAAAATATCATTTTAGAGATGTATTTTTAATTTTAAAACAGAAAAACTATAAAATTAAAAAAAATAAAGATGAAATTATTTTCTCTAAACATAAGAAGGTCTTATTTATTATTGTACCAGATTTTCAAAAATAAGTCTCATTTATAAATTTTAAACATATTTTTTGTTTTTAAATATAGTGAATAGTTAATTTAATAATAATTTCATTATAATAAAATTTGGGTGATAAATTTAGAAATATTTTATCATTTTATCTTAACATCGATAAAAATAAAACTATACATAAAAACAAACAAGTGGAAATTTTATGTAGAAAGAAGAGAGTATTCCTATTTACTGATTTTGACAATGACTCAAAGCATCATTAAAAAATGAAATTAAATTTATTTTTAATTTTATGAGTTGTCTAAATTTAGAATTTTTATTGAGTTTTATAAATTTAGATTATTCTTATTATTATTTTGACTCAAAAATTACCACCATTCGATATAAATTTGAGACAACTCATATGTTATCTTAAAAGAAATAAATATAAAATAATTGACAAAAAAAAATTGTTAAAAGCAAATTAATGTGGAAATAATATATTTGGGTGATTGGGTCAAGCCGTCAAGTCAAAAGTCCGACGAACAAAAGAAAGGGCTTTTATAAGTGGCACGGGACAAAATCCCATAACAAATACACGCTCCACTGTCATGCGCAACAACAATTAAAATGATTAATTATAATATCTTCTTTTGACTCGAAAGATGATAATTAGGATTGATAATCTAGTTATATATATATATATATATATACACACATAAAAATAATTCATAACAAACGTTTATTATAAATATTATTTTAACAAATAAATCTCTTATCGTTAATTATAAAATCTAATAATTAGGAAGGGACCGACTACACCTAGAACATAATCACAATGAAACTCTTACATGCGTCCCTAAGTGAAAATGATCAAGCTGTCACTTAACTGTATATAAGAGTTACAACCAAGTTAAAAAACACAAAGGGAGAACGACGTCGTTTGACCAAAATCTTTTGCGCGTTGGTCGCACGTCCTATATGCGATTATGATACAAGACGAGGTCAGGTCTCTGGATGCATGCAAAAAATTAAACAAACAGATCTACTTAATAGGAAACTAAGCAAATAGATTTACTTTTGTTAGATAATTGGTCGCAACTTTTACATGTTGATAGGGGAGAACAACGTCGTTTATTCATAACCGTAACTCTTACATGCAATTAAGTAATTATTAAAATAATATTGTTTAATTTCAACCGTATCTCCAATATATGGTCAGGATAAAAAATAACGTTGTTTAGCCTTTTCCTGACAGCATCTCTTACGGCCAACGTCAAACGATATTGTTCTCCCTTTACTTTCTTAGTCTGACGGTAATTTTTACATGCAATCAAAGACAACTTAATTATTTTCACTCTGCCTTGCCTGCATATAGAAATTTCATTGGTTGCATATCTTAGGTACAATTAGATCTCCTCCTAATTATTAAATTATATAATTAAATAATATTTATAATAAATATTTATTATAAATTATTTATAAATATATATATATATATATATATATATATATATATATATATAGGATTTTCTTAATGTGTGTCCTTAGGACACATACTAAATACGAAAAACAAAGTATAATATTATTTGTTTATGTAAATGCACTAAATTCAATGTATAAAAAAATAATATACTAATAGACTCCATGTATTGAATTCAGTGCAACTATATAAAAAAATAATTTTTAACAGGTCTCATATTTTGTTTATCGTACTTAATGTATACTCTTAAAACACACATTAAACAAATTCATATATATATATATATATATATATGCGCGCGCGAGCGGACAAAAGTCAATCCCTTATCGCAAGCAATAGTTATTGACGTTCAATGTCACATTTAAAGGGATGGTTAACTACTGCTGATGGGACATCTCATATAAAGCCTGTCAAGATACAAATTGCAAATTGTTTATTTATGGTAACCAACAAAATAATAATTTCATCCCCCTGATTAGAAAGTTAGTAGTCCTCTAAATTAAACCCACCAAAATATTCCTAATTTGTCTTGTGCCACTGAAAGCGATGATAGTGTATGATTATTAATGTAGCTTGTTTAACTTTATCTACGTACCGATTTCATGTCGGCCATTTACATAATTAGTGCCCTAGGCACTAGCCAGGATTACAAAGAATAAAATTCATTAAAATACATGAAAGAAAGCTTTATTTAACCGTGTATATTCGGTGCTTAGGAATTAATACCTCCATTTAAACTATAAAATTAATATTATTTTTAAAAAAATAATAATTTAAATATTTTTAAATTTAAGATTAACATAAATTTATATAAAAATAATTATAAATATCATAAATTATCTAAAAAATACTATTAAATATAAAATTTATTATTTTTTAAATTTAAATGAATTATATTAATTTTAAAATTTTAATATTAATTTTATAATTTAAAATTAAGAAAATATTATATAATTGTATATTAGGTGAAATTAGTTAAAATGAGGAGAAGTTGTATGAAGGAATCATGATATTTGGAAATTGAATATTGACAAGTCTATATACACAATATCTAAATATAAAATTAAACACTAAATTCATTTTAATCATTAAAAAGTGATGCATGACACCAATTTCAATATCATGTCCCATTTTTTAATGGTTAAGATAAATGTATTGTTTAGATGTTGTGTACTTATACTTATTCATTGAATATTTGATTCCCTCTTCAAAAAATTAAATATCAAAATTGAGAAGTATTGAAAAGTCAAAACTCTCTGACCTTGAAGTTTAATCAGGCAACATTAAACATAGGAGAACATTATTTATATATGTTTTTTTGATATTTTTATATGATTATCTCTCACATCTCCTTGCAATGTCAAGATCACCTTTTACTTCTCCGACTCCGTGGGAGGTAGGAAACTTCATTTTAAAGTGGGCAATTGAGGTGACTGCCTAGAGTGCTGATAACGTCGTTCTTTCAAGAATAGCATTATAAGCCGAGTCTACTTGCACCACAAAGAATTTGACGTTGATTTTTACTTGTTTAAGAGCCTTTTCGAACACCATTGGTAACTCTACTGTCCCGATCACAGGTACGGCTTCATTCCCGAACTCGTATACTGGTGATTCTTGTCCCACCTCTAGTCTGACCCTTTCTAAATCCATGCGTTGGTAAGCATGATTGTATAACACATTAACAGAATATCTGTTGTCGATCATTATCCTCTTCATATCCACATGCCCTATTTGGACAGTTATCACCAAGGCCCCTTCATGTGGTTCCACTAGATCAGCTGGGTAGTCCTCATCAGAAAACGAGATGAGTGTCCCCGGATAGAGTTGTTCTGGTTTAGTCGACTGTTCTGCTAAAGCCATTATAATCTCCGAAGTGGATCTTCTGCGTTTTTCCGTCTATTTTTTAGGTACCCCTTCGCTGATGACATCAATAACTCGTCTCGGCTGATTCGTACATGCCTCATTCTGATCGTCCCTTTGCGGTCATCCTCTTTGAGGGACTGTTCGTCCAGCAACAAAGTGTAATAATCGTCCGTTATGCACATTCTTCTCAATCAGCTCATTCAAGTCATAACATCTTTCCGCATCATGTCCTCTCGACTGGTGATACTAACAAAATTGGTTTGAGAATCCCCGATAACCCTTCCTTGTTCGGGGTGGTTCGCAAAGTTGTGTAACTCTAATTTCATTCAATATATGCACCCGATCAGGATTCAGAGGAGTGTATGTCTTTTGTTCAAATTTAGGCTAGATGGGTGGCCTGTTTGCCTGATTATTCCCCCTCGGGCCAAGCCTATCCAGCACGTCTGACTTCCTTTCCTTTGGTTTTTACTGATCAAATCCCTTATGGTTCTTTGTCAAAGTTGTCATTGCTTCTTCAATCGCAATAAAATTCTCTGCTCGCTCATAAGCATCAGTCAGATCCCTCAGTGGTTTGAACATGATATCATTCATTAATTTCTTTGATTTGCCAATATCCAACCCCGTAGTAAAGAATCCCAACGCCTGGGTCATATCCAGGTTAATCACTGCTCCTGCTGCCTCCCTGAACCGTTGTACATATTAGTTTAGAGTTTCATCTCCTCTTTGTTTAATTTGCATCAACGATGCTGTTAACTTCCCCCTTTTTTTATTACTCCTGAACCGGTTATGAAACTTGTCGCATAACTCTTTCCACGAATTAATACTTCCCGATGGCAAAGATATGATCCACTGATTCGTTGCCTTTTTTTAAGTGGTTAGAAAAATCTTGCACATCCCCGCATCAGAGTGGTCGTTAGACCTGGCAAAAGGGCCGGGCCTTGAGCGGGCCGGGCTGAATCCGGGCCGGGCTAAAATGGCCCAGGTTTTTGTGGGCTGAAAATGAGCAGCCCGGCCCGGCCCGCGGGCTTTGTTATGAGAGGATGAACAGTAACAAAACTCAATTTGCAAATAAACCCAGTTTAAAAAAAAGAACTCACGTATGAAACATTCAATAATTAAACCAACAAATAGCATTTGTGTTCATAAATTAATCCAAACCCAACAACAAAAATACAATTGAACAATACTCTTCCGATAACGATATTCATTTTACAGAATAAGATTTTGAAGAACTTTCTGAGAAAATGCAAGAGCAGCCAGATCATGTATATATATATATATATATATATATATATATATATATATATATATATATATATGTATGTACAGCATAACAAATCTTAAAAATATATATATAAGAAGTAAGAACCCAGTTCATAACAGATCTTAAAAAATATATCATAGTTCTAACACAAGACTTTTAGGCCTTTGGCTAAGCACAGCTGCACAGATCTGTTAATTTTTTTTTAAAAAAACACATTAAAACATTTAACGTTTCAGATCTGAAGGCTGAAGCAATATATATATAGACACACACACACATGATATTTATGTATATAGAAGAGGACAATCCAGATCCAAGAAGAAATCGTTGACAGATCTAGCTTTTTTTAAAAAAAAAAAAAAAGAAATGAACGAGAGTTATATGTATATATAGTATACACACACACATGTATATATATATATATATATATATATATATATATATATATATATATATATATATGATCTTTGCCAAAATATATACATATATATAAAGATCCGAAACAGAAAGAGAATAAATATAAAAAACCTAAAAGCTTTTGTTAGAACTTATAAAGAAAATTATTTTGGAGAGAAAAATACGAATTTGATGGAAATAGAGAAGAGAGAGAACGGAAGAGAGAAGGAAGCGTATGTGGCCATGTGGGTGAAGTTTTGATTCTGACTTCTAAATCTGGATGGAGTAAATGATTAATGTAATGGATGACAGGATGAGTCACTTGTTTTAAGGGAAAAAGAGTTGAAAAGAAAACAAAGACAATTACTCTTGTAGCACAGTTGGTCTAACACTTTAGTTTGCAACATGGAGGTTCATCATTTTTCTTATAAAAAAAAAAATAATTCGCGGGCGGGCCGGGCCACCCGCGGGCTGAACTGTTACGGGCCGGGCTAAAAACGGGCGGGCTAAAAATGGCCCAATCTTTTATGGGCTGAAAAAACAAAGCCCGTGGCCCAAATATTTACGGGCTGGCCCGGCCCGCGGGTCTGGGCCCTCTTTGCCAGCTCTAGTGGTCGTAATACCCATACCCCATTATAATTTCATAGGAATTAGTATGGTCGTAGAAATCACCGGTACCATCAAAATACTCCAATGGTGGCAACTTCGTCTTCGGGTCAGCCTTCTCCATGTTAATTGTAGCTGAGAATGGAGACTTGGTGTCTACTGACTTAGCTCCTGCCTTAACTTCAGCTAACTGTCGTTCCAGCTCTCTCATTCTTTTTCTAAGTAAATTATCGTCGTCACTGGCTTTTCGAGTGTCAAGTTCAACCCCTGAGCCCTTTCTAGGACTTCGTATTTCCCGACAATCAGATGTGTCTCCTGAACCTCTCCTTGGACTCCAAGACTCCCGATCGTCAGGCTGATACCCTGACCTTCTCCTCGGACTCCGAGCCACCCGATTGTCAGGCTGATACCTTGACCCTCTCCTCGGACTCCGAGCCACTCGATCGTCAGGCTGATACCTTGACCCTCTCCTCGGACTCCGAGCCACTCGATCGTCAGGCTGATACCCTGACCCTCTCCTCGGACTCCGAACTACCCGATTGTCAGGCTGATACCCTGACCCTCTACTCGGACTCCGAGCCACCCGATCGTTAGGCTGATACCCTGACCCTCTCCTCGGACTCCGAGCTACCCGATCGTCTTTTTGGTTATGTCTCCAGTGTGGGGATAGAGAGCGCCTCCGTCAGTCTGAATAAGTCGACCCCCTATCCTGAGGGGTAGTTGGCCCCCTACCTGCTCGCTCCGAATATGATTTTGGAGGGCCGTAACTACCCCCGACTCTATCTGCCAATGGTGATGTGGGTGGGTCATTCACCCGTCCCCGACCCGCCATACTCTGAGGTGTTTGTATTCCGGATCCTTGGACTGTGTTCTAAGGCTTCTCATCCCTTTTCAGCTCTGCCAGTAGAACAATCCACTCCTCCTGTTGATGTCGGAGAGATTGTAAAGCCCCTTCTGCCGTCTTGATCCTCTGTCTCTTAATAGACTCCCTTTGATCGTAGGATTTACTCTCGCCGGTCGCACGCTCCCGAACAGAAGATTGACGGTTAGTCCCCCTATCATGAACCAAATTTGGGAAAATAAAAGGAAACAACCGTCGTTGAACCGAGTTGGAGTGTGACGCTGTCGAACCTCCTCTCTGAGCAAATGAACCCAACCTATCCTTAACCGAACCCCTTGTTGTAAAAGGTGCTGATGAACCAGTCTTCTCCACCCGATCACCTTGATGCTCCATAACTAATCTGCTACTAAGCTTTATTCACGCTGTGATTTTAAAACAGAACCAAAGTCCTCATTCTAGCGCCAATGTAAACGCCAAATTTTATATCACTCGTTTAAAAACACGAAACAACGAGAGAAATTAAACGCCAAACACAAATAAAACAAGAGAAAATAATGTAAGAACACAGAAATTTATGTGAAAACCTAATGGAAAAAAAACTACGGGAAAATGGACGATTTCACTAGTACGATAATTGTGTATACAATCTTTCTCAAGAACAATAGAGAACCAATACGCTGAAATATAATGATTCTGAATCTAAAGAGTAGTAAGTAAGGTAAAGTAAATCCTCCTAACGCTTCCATGCAAATCCCTATTTATATAAATGTACAGTCATCAGAAAGTGTTTAGAACTAGGAGTCCCTTTCCGCGTACAACCCAACAATTAATAAATTCAACTCCCACTATGTTTCTTTATCCTGTCCAAATAAGAACTCATGTACCAAATTAAAGGCCCAACCCAACAAAATAATATAGACCAACCCAAATCCAAACCCAAATAATCTGATCCCAATATATACATATATACACTTTAAGTTTTCTATTATTATTATTTTCCAAAAACCGAGTGTGAGGGATATGTCAATTATATTTCCCTATATGTACAACCAAACAAGCACTGTCCCTATATTAAGTAATTAACTAAAAATGTAAAATTGACAAATTAAAGAATGGAAAGTAAAATTAACTTTCTTGGCAACCAAACAAAATCAATCCCCACGAGGCAGCCTTCCAGCCACTATATATACAGTAGAAGAGATGAGAGAGAGGAGCATGGGCATCAGTCATCACCCAGAGCCCTTTTTCAGAAATAATACACAGCTTCCTTTCTGATTCACGGAAAGAAAACCCTGAACCCAAAACCCCTATAACAACAACAACAAAAAATCAAACTTTTCTTAATCTGGTCCCCTCCCCTGCTATTACAACAATAGCTTCGCTTCCAAGCCCCAAAACCTTTTTCTCTCTCTATTTGATTTGCTTTGCTTTGTTTTTAATAAGAATTTTGCTCTCTCTCCCCTTTTAACGTAACGCCAAAAAGCAGGGCCCTTCTTCTTCCTTTCACTTATACTTTACTCTGTCTCTGAGACTATACCAATGTTATAGGGTGAAGAAAGAGATAGTGCTTATTAAAATTATTTTTAGTGGTCAAATGGGTTCTTGCGTTTCATCTCATAAAGACCCAGAATCAGTTATCAAGTTTAAACTTTCTCTTGGGTCTAAATCTGATAAGCTTGTTGTGATGCCATCGCCAATCAACGAGAAAGCCTTGAAAAATGGTGACCGTCCGATCTTGGAGGTTTGCCTGAAACCTCTGCAATCTTTCCCGTCTCGTGATTTTGGTATGATCCTAACTAGTTTATTTGTTGGTTTATTTGATTATATTCCAAATAGTTTTAGTTACTTGTTAGTGTCCTGTTACTGAAATAGTTTGATTTTTCAGTAATTTGTTATATATTGATTTTTCTGGGCTGGAGTTTTATAATTTTATCTTTTGATGTTTGTTTGTTGTAATTAGTGGCAACTATTAGGAAAGTTTGCTAGATCATTGTAAAAGCATAATCATTGAATTGATATTTCTTGATGGGTAGAAGTGTAAAAGCCCCTCTCGGAAGGATGTTGCATATTATTTTTGGTTGTCTTGTTTGGGTGGTGGGGGTTATGGGTGGGGGTGGTGGTGGTGGTGGTGGTGGCTGCGGCGACAGCTAGTATTAGTCAAAAGGTCCAGTCACTGCCTTGCCTCTTCATTAGAAGATTATTTTTTCACTATGGACATACAAAGATTATAAACAACTATATGATCCTTGGCAATTTTTGTGGGTGGTTATTTTCTGGTCATCCCAATTGAAAGTATTTGTTATCGTATTAATAGTGTAGTTCACAGATGAGTTGTGGTTTCTGTTAGATTTTTTACATAAAACAATTGACAATTTTCTGGCCGTGGTTTCTGTTAGATTTTTTACATAAAATAATTGACAATTTTCTGGCTGTCCCCGCTGAAAGTATTTGTTTTTGTATGAAAAGTACAGTTTATCAATGAGTTGTGGCATCTGTTTGATATTACTTGACAGAAAATGAAAAGCAGTCAACTTGAATAATTGACTCTTTGACTAAATGTTTTATGATACAAGGGACCAGCTACGCATGACTTGAATGTCAAATTCTGTTATGGACTCGTACTGATGAAGTCACTTAATCACAGTAAACACATTCAGCGAAAATAATATGTTGTTCTCTTGATTATATTGTATGAGACTTTGTCATTCTCGATAACTTGTTATTAGCATGGGTAGAAAACCACTTTAAGAAGCTGGAAGACTATAGGAGAGCTTGAACTCATTTTTAAGCACCAGGTACGTGTTGGTTGAATCAAAGATGGTGTAGCCGCCTTCTTCACTGTGATTGGAAGTTTGCGTTCATACAATCTCATCTCTCCTGTAATAACATCCGCACTGTGGTATACCTCTACAGAAGTCTGTATGCTGGTGTAGCCTAGTGATTTGACTCTTTCTATTATTAGTAGCAATTTATTTTGAGGTCCACGAGTCCACATGATATTTAGCTGGAAATGATGATGTGTTGGAGTGGACAGTTACAATCATTATTGATTGAGCTTATACACTTGAAAATGGGGGAACCTAGAAGATACAGGAAAATAGTTGAATCTTAAACCGAATACATGGGTTTTAGGGTATTTATAAGGAAAAGAGATGGATAGTTTAGGGAAAGTGTGATGGGAGTATCAAGTAAATAGCAAGCTGAGACAATATTTTGCTTTTGTGTGCTTCACAAAACTTCCTGTCATTTTTGTACGGTATATCACATAAACATAAAAGATTGTAGTGGCGTTTAGTTCTTGCGTATTACAGAATGGCATCCATGCAGATGCCCATATTCTATATCCTATGTTGAAAAGACTTTTTGAAATGTACATAGTTATTGTTCACAGACATACACAAACACTAGAATCTAGTAATTCATATTTACTGTATATTTTGCATAGAGCTATCCTATTGTGTCCCTTTATGTTTACTCAAGTAACTCATTGTGTTTACTCAAGTAACTCAGTGTCACTAAAAATAAATGTGTCGGGGGATGGGGGAGGGTGAGGATTGTAAAATGTACCAGAACTTGAATCTCATTGTCTAAAAGGAAGGGGCAGAGGCACCACTTCTGGTTTCTGTCCTACCATGTGGCCTTGTTGTTCAAAGTGTGTTTATAGTTTATCGATATTATCTTCGAGTCTCATGCCAAATAATGCATGACCAATGGGATTGAATGCACATATCATTAGCAGAGCTTGGTTGCAGTTGGACCCATCATCATTTTCTTAGTTGCATTTTTCATTCAGCTACCTATTTACATGTACATTTTCTTAATTTTTAAATCTGATGTATGTCTTGCAGGTAGTAAAGAAGAGAACTTCTTTGATTCCCAAGCCTGGTTAGATTCGGATTGTGATGATGACTTTTTGAGTGTTAATGGCGGTAAGATACGTTGAAATGCTTTATAGACTTTTGTCCTACAATCGCTCTTCCGCTCTTCGTTTGTGTGCAGTTGTGGTATTGCATGTGATTGACTTAACTGCAAAATTTATCTATTTTGAGTCATAATTGTTGACCTTGATGTGGTATAACCTGAAACAGCACTAATTTGGATTACAAACTATACTGCAACCCACTTTATAATTTCATCATGTACAATGATGGCATCATAGTTGTTGCCAAACCTTTGGTGATTGGAATGAGGGATGAGAAAAATCTGCACAAGGCAGAATTTTACTTGAGGTTTTCTTCCATGTGTATTTTTATTATTACCACCTCCACTAATTTTAATAATTAGTGTTACTTTCAATGCAGAATTTACCCCATCTCGTGGTAGTACTCCAGTGCACCATAGCTTTGCTGCAGGAAACCCACGAGTCAATAAAGCATTTTTTGAGGACTCAGGCCCTGGTGGCAGACCTGAACCATCTCCAACAGATAAGAAAACAACACTCTCGGATCTCTTTAAAGAGAGCTTACGAGCTAACCAGGATCTTGACGAGCATAACACATCTGGGAGTCTAAATGAGACGCCTAATGCCTCTGGTGTTCAGAGCAGTGAAAGAACCCCTATTGGGAAATTCAAACCTTACAGAGAGAAATCAACAAAGTCACAGTGTTGCCTTCCGAGTTTACGCCCAAGCCGTAGCTTTAGTGACGGGAAGAAGAAGATGAACCCTTACCATAACAATGGTTAGTAACTACTGCGGTTATGTTTAACGTATATTGATGACATCAAGTATTCTCGACATGCGCAAAACTTTTCATCGATGAGATTGAAGTAAATATTTAAGGAACATAAAATTTAGTATTTCAAACTTCCCTCTTTGGATCCAAAGGCATGTATAAATATATCATTCTACTGTGTTAACCATCATGTGATCTATTTCCTATTTCCTATGAAATTCAAGATAAATGTAAAGAAAACTTCCATGGCATGAAGTTCACAGTTTTTGTCCCTGGGTCGAAACAGATTAATATTGCTGTTTTAGTTAACTAAAGGGTAAATGAAGCTAAAAATTAACGACTTTACCCTTATTTTGGACAAGTTTATATACACAGTATTTAAATATAAAATTAAACATTATATTTATTTTAATTATTAAAAAGTGAGATATGACACAAATTTTAATGTTATATTTTATTTTTTAATAGTCGGTGAATTAATTGATTAATCAATTCAATGATGAAAACTTTCTCCCTCTTTTACTTTCTTTTAATTTGTAACATTTTATTCAGGAGTGGAACAAAGAAATTTTAAAAATTGAAATAAAGTCATGTCATATTGTTTATATCATTTTTTGTTGCCAAATATTTAGTAAAAATGGCACCTCAAATTTTTTTAGCAGTTAGCCGCATTCGACTCACGTTTGTTAGATTTTATGAGAAAAATATAATCTCTTTCTTGATTTTAATATTTATTGTGAAAAATTTGTATTTAATTTGTTAAAAATAGAAAGCAAGTGAAAGTTCGTTGGTTTTAACCGTCATTTACCCGTTGACTAAACACAATATAGCAAGATGAAAAGGCCTACATTGGTCTTTGAATTATGGATTAAATGCTTTTCACACCCAGCAGTAGTACTGATCCCATAAGTACAGATTGAGAGTCAACTTACCCATTTTGGGACTTTCCAATCAGAAGTTTACTTAAAATTGATATATTAAATTTCACTATATTTGTAGAGTTAATTCCAACTGGTTTGATTATGATAAATAGTCACGGTACTACTAATCTCCAAAGTATTGATTTGCGATGGTTGATGCCAATAAAATGAATAACTAATGAATACTCCCTTTTTTGAATAAAATTGATGTTTGGGAGTGCATTTAGGAGTTATTGAAGTGTCAGTAGCATCAAATTTATATGAATTTTTCTCACTTAACTTACTTTTTTTAATTATACAGTTGAAAATGACAACTTTTAAAAGAAGGACATAATATCGAGAGCCTTTGGCTCAATGGTATTTTACGTCTCTTGTTAAGCAAGAGATTTAGTTTCAAAAATATTCATGAATTTTAAGTGAGAAGTTTTAATGCTTCAGAGCCTCCAACAAATTCTTTAGGCAATTTTAATAATAATATTAGTATTAAATAAAACTAAGTTTCAAGTGTTTTACGGCTACTCACAAATATAATATATTAGGGATATGTTTGTTTGCAAGAATAACATTTATGATTGGATTATTAATCTCAAGTTCTTTGTTTATTTTAAAAATTAGATTTTGAACTATTAGTCTCGAGATAACAAAATAATTTGAAATGGGTGACTATTTAATACTATGTTTAACTAAATATTATAATTCATCTTTATTATCTGAGATGAAAATTTTGTGGACAAAATTAATTTTTATCTTTTTTAAAATGATCGATATATCTTATTTTATCTATCTAGACGATTATATTTATTATTACTAATAAAAGTGTAATAGTTTTTTATTTAATCTTTTAAATAATCTTGAATAAAACAAATATAACATGAAATTCTAAACAGAATGTGGCCTAGATATTTTAGTTGTAGGATTAGTCACAAAAAAAAATGAGTACAAAAAGAGAATATAAAAAATAAGTGTTTACATCATATACATATATACACACACACACACACCACTTTTTAGTCTATTTTACAAAGATGGCAATCATATACATATATATATATATATACACACACACACACACCACTTTTTAGTCTATTTTACAAAGATGGCACCACCATGCCATTAACGCACCAAAAAGAAAGAAAGACACGAACTTGATTACGGGATGGAACGGAACGACTATTAATTTATTTTAGGACTGAAATATTATTATATCTAAACGTCCTCGAAAGATTGGAGCAGTAGATGATGGACTAGTATCAACCTCGATGCCAGAATTACAAAATGCGTTTTTATTTATATTATCTAATTAATTAACCTGGAAATTTAATTATAGGCAGGCTCAAATTACTTTAATAAAATTATGGGTCCTTTACATAAGTATACAACTTTTAGAAAATAATTACAAAAATAGTGCACTAACAAAAATAATTAAAAAAAAGTGCACTAACAAAAATAATTACAAAAAGAATACAAATGAGAGAGAAAGAAAAAACAGAGGAGATGGAAGGAGAGGGAAAAGAGGACACATGTCCCCTACTTCCTCCCTCCCCCTGGCTCCAGCTCCAGCTCCCGCCTCCCACCTCCGCCTGCTTCCTCCCCTCCTCCGTCCCCCATCCCCCTCCCCCTGCCACCTCCTTCCCCCCTCCCCGCCTGCCTCCGTCCCCCCTCCAGCCTCCCTCCTCCGTCCCCCCTCCCCTTTCCTGCCTGCCTCTTCCTCCCTCCCCCCTCCCCGCCTGCCTCTTCCCTCCTCTGTCCCCTCTCCCCACCTCCCTCCTCCGTCCCCGCCTCCCTCCCCCCGTCTCCTCCCTCCTCCGTACCCCCTCACCGCCTGCCTCACCCCTCCCCGCCTCGCTCCCCCCGCCTCGTCTATACAAAGGTAACCAACCCTGTAATACAAAGGTAACAAAACCTTAATACAGAAGGTAACAAACTTTTAATACAAAGGTAACCAAACTTTAATACAAGGTAACCAATCCTTAGTACATAGGTAACCAATCTTTAATACACAGGTAACCAAACCCCTAATACAAAAGGTATCCAACCTTAAAACAAAAGAAACTAACCTTTAATACAAAGGTAACCAAACCTTAATACAGAAGGTAACCAAACTTTTAATACAAAGGTAACCAAACTTTAATACAAGGTAACCAATCCTTAGTACATAGGTAATCAATCTTTAATACACAGGTAACCAAACCCCTAATACAAAAGGTATCCAACCTTAAAACAAAGGAAACTAACCTTTAATACAAAGGTAACCAAACCTTAATACAAAGGTAATCAAACTTTAATATAAAGGTAATTAATCCTTAATATAAAAAGGTAACCAAACCTTAATACATATGTAACCAACCTTTAATACAATGGTAACCAAAAAGTAGGCGAAGGAGGCGGGGGGAGGGGGTGGCCACCACAATCAGATCTGGAACCACCACGAGGGGAGGAGGAGGGGCGGAGTCAGGGGGATGAGGGGCGGGGATGGGGGGAGGAGGTGCGGGGGTGGGGAGAGGAAGGGGAGGAGGGATGGGGATGGGGATGGGGACGGGGGCGGGGGGAGGAGGGGTGAGGGCGGGAGGAGGCGGGGGGAGAAGGAAAAAGGCGGGGGGAGGCGGGAGGAGGAGGTGCGGGCGTGGGGAGATGAAGGGTGGGGACGGGGGGGAGGCGGGCGGAGGGGATGGGGTGGGGGTTGGGCGGAGGAGTGGCAGGCGCGGGGAGGAGAAGTGACGCCACTAACTATGGAGAAGAAAGAATATAGAGGAGATAAAATGGAGAAGAGAGAAAGAAATAAAAATTATCTATTTTGAAATTTGAAACCAACTACCCATTAAATCACCTAACTAAATAAAATGAATAAAAATGCACTAATTTATAAATTAAATATTGATGATGTACTAATTTTGTAAATATTTTATGCATGCACTTTTATTGTAATATTTTTAAAAAATGTATTGGTAAATGTAAATCTCCCTAAAATTATTAGTCCAGCAAAGAAGGTGGATTAATTCAAATAAAACATTGGGAATGTCAAGACCTGACAAATGGGCGGGGCTAGTGGTAGGTTGGGCCGTGATCGAGCCTGGATAAAAAGACTTGAAATTTTTTGGGCCAAAATTCCTCAGCCCGTGGTCTGAACGAATTAGCTCGTGGGTCAATTGATTATTTTATTTTATTTTTTACGATTATGATACATAACATGATGATTTAATTTTTGACTATTGAGTATAGCATACAATTTATTTTATTCAATAAAAATGTACTTATTAACAAAAAATATTAAAAAACTTATGTTTAATATTTTAATTAAGAAATAATTTTAATATTATAAACTATTGTGAGTATTATTCATTTGATTAAATATGTAAAACTAATAATTGTAATTAAATATCAAGTGACTAATTTTAAAAAAGATGCTAGAATAATACCACAAACACATTACACATGTATGTATTTATATAGTTTCAATTATTAGATTATACATATAACGTATTCTCACTATTCTGCTATGTGCAAGTATATAAAAATATAATTAATTATTCCAAGTTTATATGATAAAATGGAGAGCTTATAACTTAATTTTTGAATTGCGACTAACGTAAAAGTCTATACGATAAAATATAATAAGTTAAGACGAGACTCTTTTAAATTTTTACCTATCCCAATTCCCATGCACATATATTGCAATTATAATTCGGCTGAAATTTTTTGCAATATATAGCAAGACTATTCTTCATTATAAGACAAACAAGCTCACCAACCCTGTGCGAAGTACTGAGAGCATGATTAACGGTTTATTATGATAATTGATTAAATATAGGATAAATATTTAATTAAAATTTTGAGAAGGTAATAATAGTTATTAAATTATTAAATAATTATCTAACTAATAAATTGTTGAATTATATATTATAGGTTCCTTCAATCAATTATTAAACTAAACATTTTGAATAGAATGTAGATTTATTTAGTTATGGTTATGAGAAAATAATTACTTTAATTTTATTTAGATTGGATGAATTCGTCGAAATTCTAATCAAAATATAATTATGAAGCTTCAGATTTAATAAATTTAATTTAGTTATTATAGTTAGTTAGTAATGAATTTACTATAATTTTTAATTAATTGACAGTTATTACTAAAATTTAGATTTATTATTAATACAGTTAATCATGTGATTGGATAAAATTTTAGGTTTTAATAAATTTAATTTATTTATAATATTAATTTATTCATAAAATTCATGACTAATATTAATATAATCAAATCACATGATCTATTAAGAGATTTTTCAATATCTTAATAAAATTTTAATAATAAAACTATTCTATACTTAAAATTTGTTAAAATACATTATCTTACATAAAATTGTAATAGAAAAAGCTTATATATAATAAAATAAAAAATCTTTTAAAATATCTTTTTCCTTATTAAAGATATAAAAATAAATGACACTTTACTTTTTCCTAATAGATTAGGTTTTTTTTTAGATTTCTTTATAAATTTGGAAAGTATTTAATTGTTTCAAATTTAGATATTATTTATCCTATTTTGAATGAATTTTTTTAGACTTATCCACTTTTCTTATAATGAGGATGCTACATTTATTTGTGTTAAAAATAAAATAAAGTGGGACCACACTTATTTGTCTTATATGTAGGTAAGAAAAGTGAGTAAGTATAGAATGATTCATTTTGAATAGAAAAAAGAGCCTTCACCAAAAATTTGTGAAATTAAATTTGTGATTTTAATTATATAGATTATAGGTTAAGTGAGAAATATGACGAACTCTTTTACTAATTCTCACAAAATATTAACTAGTACTACTTTAAATACAAAACCATGCATGCATGCCTTCTAAATACTCCGCACTAATAATAGCGGATATACTCGTTGTCCGCTATTATGATAACGGATGTCATAAATTTACTTTTAATATCGACCGTTTCTTCTTGTATTAAATGATAGAAATAGTGTTTACCATTTTTAATTCATAATAAATACTTGTTACAGATTATTTCCCTATAAATGTGTGACATGAGATTTTATTTTTCATTCAATAACTAAAGGATAATTTTATACTCTGGGTTTTTGTTAAAGAGTGCTATAGTCAAAAATACAAAATTTATACTTCAGCCAAAAATCACTTTTAAATTCAAATACCTACTCTTTTTTAAAAAAATTTAAAAAGATTATTAAACACCAAAATATTTTTATATTTAATTTAAAAGTTATTTTAATCCGCCCAAAGAGCCAAAAGTTTCCAAAAAAGGGCTCTTGGCAAATCAAAAAGAGCGAAGAAGAAGAGGAATCCGATCGGGCATCAAAAGGCATATTACTCTGTACGTCTCTACTTGAGACCAACGGAATAGTCGAAACACTAATAAATAAATAAAGAAAAAGGAAAAAAGAGAAGGGAAAAAGTAGCGTCAGACACTTCCACCGTGAATGAAGGTAGCGATAAGTCTCAAAACTGTCGTAGGCGTCTCTGGTTAGTCTAGAGGGAAAAAACAGTAAACACTCAAAAAAAGCAAGGAGATAAAGTAGAGATCGATGCCGGAGGAAACGAGTTCAATTGATTACGTGATGGAGGCAGCGTCGGGGCCCCACTTCTCCGGTCTTCGCCTTGATGTTCTCCGATCATCTTCTAATTCCCCTCGCTCCCTTCCAATTCATACCGCCTCTCCAAATGCCCTAACTGACCCCAATGCCGCCAAACAGCCCTTCGTTATTGGTATTTTTTATTTACATCGTTATTATTTCAGCTGTAGAAGTTCACAAATAACTGTACTTTCACTCGGTTTAGAATTTATGTCCATTTTTTTCTAAAATTTTGGCTGATTTTGCTTTCACTTTTGTTGTTTTAATGGACGATTGAGTAGGGGTTTCTGGAGGTACTGCTTCGGGTAAAACAACAGTGTGCGACATGATTATTCAGCAGCTACATGATCATCGGGTTGTGCTTGTCAATCAGGTTTGCTGGACTGTACTTTTCCGATTTCCTATTGTTTTCAATTTTCTCAAGGTTTGCTTTGATTTCTTCTTTTTTATGCGACTCGGTGCTAATTGTGACAAATAGCATTTAGATATGTCTCAGATTGTTTCCAAATAGATGTTACTTGTAAAATGCTAATAGTTAAAAAGTTTACAGAGATGTCTATAAAGTCATTTAATGCTTTAGGCTCATGGAATTTATTTTTGCAGCAGTTTGTTAATTTGAGAAGGGCTTATATTACTGATGAATAAGTAAGTAAACTAATTGGGGCAAATGAGACCTTCAACTGCAGTAAAAACCAACACTAGAATTTCTTCTTCAGAAAAAAAAAATCGGAATAAAGTAGGACTATTACTATGACATGAAAGTTCAATGTAGTAGTAATTATTATTTCAACCAGATTGTGTGTTTGGAGCAATAATGCGTTCAATTCCATTTGACAGGTGAATCAAGAGACATTGAATATCTAGGTAGAAAGTACAAGAAAGAATTGTGGAGATTTCTACTAAACCAATGCATGATAGATTATCTGTGCCATGGATGTTGGAAGAGAATGGAATTTGTTGCCCCTTGTGAGGGCATATGAAACCTAAAAGCTTTATTAATTATAACTTCCTTTTTTTATATAATTAGTATTAAAAATGATTGCGTCTAAAAGAGAAGTTGAAGAAAAAATAGGTGATGTAAGAACAATTCAAAAGTTACTATAACTCTTTAAATTGATTCTTTCTTTTGTGCCCTGCTTTCTCTTGTTTTCTTCGTTTAAAGATGAACCGGATGTTCTTTTAATCTGTTCTGGATTGCATTTCAATTTCTCACTAGTTAACTTATTTTGTCAAACTTTCAATCTTCTATGAGAAAACAATTTTTTCAGTCAGTCTCCCTGATAGATATTGTTCTTCTGTAGGATTCGTTTTATCGTGGCTTGACACCAGAAGAATCAGAACGTGTACACGAGTATAATTTTGATCATCCTGGTAATTGAATGTATGATAAAATATAAACATGCATTTTAAAATGCTGTCACTTATAAACTGAGGTCCCTTTTTATTATGTTCCTCTATACATGGTACAATCAGATTTCTGTTGTCCGTGTCCTTGCCGGGGAAGCATTTTGAGCAAAAATTTATCATTTATCATTTTTCACTTTTATATGTAGATGCTTTTGACACAGAACAACTTTTAGAGTGCGTCGAGAAGCTCAAACTTGGACAGTCTGTACACGTTCCAATATATGACTTTAAGAAACATCGCAGGTCTTCAGATTCTTTTCGCCAGGTAGGACCTTACTACCTGTCCAGTTGTAAAAAGTCCATGGTGCTGTATTGCCTGACTTGACTTGAACAACTGCTTATTGTTTTCTTCTGAACCCAGTGCCCCAATTTCCCTTTTTCTTTCTTTAGTATTATTTGTTACTGCTATTTTCTTTTTCCCTGTTCAATCAAGCTCTTGAATATAACATTTTGCATATTTTGGCAAGAGCCTGTGAGGATTTCAAAATGTGCTGTTGATTTTTTAATTTTTTTTTTGGGGATAAATGAAGAAGGCCACCATCACCAAACCAGAGGAAAGAAAGAAAAATGTTTCTTAAAAAAATCTGCAAACGTCCAATCTCTACACAGATTAGTCACATAAGTGCCCCGTGCCCCAAATGACCCTATAGCAAAAGCCAAATAAAAAAACAGCGCTATTTCTCAACAAATTAAAAGTTAACAAGCTCCTCTAAACATTCTAGCATTATGTTCATTCCAAAGTCCCATTACCATAAACTGAAAGTGAGTTAACATCATATCTTTCACCAAATAAGGGCATACCCACTCTTCCTCCTCCTCCAACATTTCAAAAATAAAATTCCCATCGCTCTTTATGTACAATATGCATTTGATCCTTGGAATATTTTATCTTTAAATAAAAACAATATTTGAAGAAAAACCAAGTAAAATTATTGTAGTAAGGCATTGTATTTGTATTCTCAATTATCTTTCTTACATAGAAAATGCGGCTTTTTATATTAGCAAAAGTATCAATTATCTTTTTGTTTATTATGTGCTTTACCCATGGCATTGTAGAGGCAAGTAGATAATGAAGCTGTCTTCTTGTTGAAGTTGTCATGTGCTCATAGCCCTTTTTTTCCGTCTTATTTTGAAGTGCACTATAATTTTGAAGATGTAGAGCCCTTGCAATACTTCTTAAAGTGATAAAAAATCTTACCCTTGTAATATTTCTTTCTTATTGTTATTTATGTCATGCCCACCTTCTATCTCTCACTAAAACTGGAAACAAAAAAATAAAGTATTCAGAGTATGGTCACTGACCAGTAACCACAATTATTCTCAAACTCCACAGTTTACAAATTGTATAGCCATCACATCCTTGTGTCTGTACCATATTCGGTATTTTAGAAGGCTGTTTTTAATTACCTGCATAGTTCTATCATCATTTTCCAAATATTATAGACACCTTACAATTTTGATTTATTAACTTCCCTACTAGTTTTATTTTTTTACTTTTTTCAGGTGAATGTATCAGATGTAATCATATTGGAAGGAATACTGGTTTTCCACGATCAACGCGTCCGCAACTTGATGAATATGAAGATTTTTGTTGACACAGGTTTCCTTCTGGTTGTTTGTAGTCCTTGTCATCATGATTATATTTAGTAGTTAGGTGGTTCCTTTTGTTTAGCATTTTTTTCCATTGTTTAATTATCATGTTTTCTGTTGTAGTTTTGTTGTGTTGAGCTCTATACAGGGTAGTTTTAAGTTTCAACCTTTCTCATCTTGTGCTTAATTGCTTTAGGGATTCTGGTGGAGGGAAAACACTAGTAGTAGAATAATGTTGTTTGATTTTAGGCTCTGAACTAGCAGTAAATATAAGATGCAGCAATGGTGACTGTTTTTCTTTTTATTGGCTTTTTATGAGCTGACTGAATTTTTCTTTTACCCGATATATAAATGTTACCATTGTTTGAAAACAAAAGTTGGTGTAGTCGTACCACTGCAATTAAGTATTTTTTATTATTATTATACACAGGAGAACCTGTTGGATATGATGAAACCTCACATACCTGTTGGATATGATGAACCTATATCCCTTTTATTACTTGGTTTAGTCATATGATAGTTTGATGGCCAGAAATTTCCCTTAAAATAAATATTCACATCAAGATTAGTTATTTCAGTCTACTTGTATTGAAATTTGATTACGTTGTAGAGGAGAATATTATAGTTGCATTATCCTCATCCGATTCGTCAGCTCCCCTTTCTTGATGCAGTTTTAAATTAATCCTTTTTATGTAAATATTTCAGTTCTGTATTTTTGTATCGTAAACTTTGTTATAACATTTCACATTGTCCAGATGATTTTCGGTTAGTTTTCCTGATTATTTACTGTTTTCTTTAGCAAATCTCCTTTTGGCTTTTGTGAATATTTTGGCAAGAGTTGTGGTACGAAACAGGTAGAAATAAATATCCACTATTTGATGGAAACAGAATGTATTGTTATATGTCAAGCAAGTAGAATCTAGGAAGCAAGGATATTTATAAGACTGACATATTCGAATCATATAGTATTATTGAGTAAGTTACTTACGGATACCTTATGCAAACTTTTTTGACATGTTCAAAACTTAAAAATAAAGTTCTTCATTTAAGGCATGTATTTATTGATTCTTCAATGCTCGTCAGAGTGGGTCCACAAAAGCAAAAGTATGAATTTATGCAAAAGAAACATAACTGCTACCAGAAGAAACTAAAAGAATATCATGCAAAATGAAAGTAAGAAATATGGACTTGGTGAAACAAATATGCATGTGAAAGGAAGGGTAAACGTCATAATATGACCATGTGTGCATCCCATTTCGGTTACACACACACACACACACACACAATATACATAACCAAAATGTATTTTAAACTTACACCTCTTACTCTCCCTCTCCCAACTCCTCTTTGGCCCATTAATGGTTTTCTCTCCCCACACTTTCTATCATAGCGTAACTCCAATGGCATATTTGTGTGAATTTTATCGTACATGCGTTATATTTGTAGCCAAGTTTACAGTTTGTCTATTGAATCTTTTGTAGTATTTTTTTAGCTCTTTTTTCCTAATTTGTATTTTTTCTGTTTTGCACGGATAGGCAATAGGTTTTGACACTTCTTTTACCCTTTCACAGTATTATTCTTAATCAGTTGTTATCATATACATCAGTAGTTATGTTCCTGTTAAATCCTTTGTCTCAACTGTTGTGTACTAATTAATTTATACCAGATGCTGATGTGAGGCTTGCTCGTAGAATAAGGCGTGACACAGTTGAGAGGGGTAGGGACATAAACTCTGTTCTTGAACAGGCAAGCCCTATACTTCCTAATATTTACTTAATTAGGTAATGTGCTGAAATATTAAGACTTTTTATGTTTTATTTTTTTTATAAATTAAAGTAAACTATCTAAAATGAATCTGAGAATTGAACATGAGTATCATCTGGATGTATTGTGAAGTTGTACTTTTGAGTTAGAAAAATCAACACTTGCACATCTTTCAAAGAAAGACAGAGAAGGAAATTGTTTGTATGCATTATACAATATTTATAGGTATGTAGTTACCACTTGTACCTATAATATGAGAACTATTCACCTCCGTAACATTGCCTTTTCTTATTTTTATCTTACTTCCTGTTATGATAAAACGTTTTCCGTGGATTCTACAAACAATTATTCCTTTTTGGCTTGTAAAAAGGTAGTCAATATTTACATTGAAGGTCATAAACTTGCTAGCACTTATCACGGAGTGTGTCCATGTGCTTGACATGAATTATTTAATTTATAATAAACACATCAATGCCATGCTGGATGCTAATGCACACTTGGTCTTGAAGAAGTGTTGAGGTTTACTTATCTTGTGTAATAGGAGTCCGACTTGGACTATTTTACGCAGACTTGGCACTTTAGAGTGCAGTACCCCGTGTGCGCGATGAGGATCCTTTTGCTTTCCTTGGGTGAAATTTCCTTGTAGTGATGTCAAAAAGCATTGATGAAATGGATCCTTTTAATGCCGTTCCCTGTATCTTATAATTTTTGAAAGAACAAATCCGACACTTAGATGCTTCCCGCACCCAATCCCCATACCTGAGTCCGTGCAACATAGGAATTTGATACAATTCTTTCTTAGGATTCTCTTTGCTTCTGAGGACATGTATCAGTGTCAACACGGGGCAGATTTGGTAATGTAGATTTTATCCCAAATTCTAGTTATAGAGTTTAACTTTAAAGTATTGTCTAGCAGAAAAAGGTTGTAATATTATTTTTTGCTATCACTTGCTGTTGGATACCCTCGCATGGTTGACTGGAGTATTAGGAAAGATGAGATGCTAAAGTAAATTAGTATCTTAATGGTGGTGCTTTTATCTATTTATGTATATTGATTTTCAGTCCATTTGTTAAGAATTGAACTCCATTAACCATTTGAACAATCATTATTATTTAAAAAAATGTAAGAAAAGCATGTAGTTAAATTTTTATCATGAACCTAGCAGTTGACGTAGTGGTTCAAATGACGTTCCGGGATGAGCTGTAGACCCGGACATCTCAGGATCGAATCCCACTTACAACAATTGTTATGGAAAAAATGCTAATGGGGCCACTGATCTTAGAAGGGATGGTCCAGGGGGAGATTAGTCCGACTGCAGTTAAGAAATTTCACATTTTCAAAAAAAAATAATAATAATAAATTATCATGATCTTTTGAGTTGGGATACTGATATTTTTTTTCATGTTGCACTAGTGAGAAGTGATGGATTAGAATGTAATAGTAAGCAGCAAACAACTTGAAAAAGTTTGTGTATAATCTATTGTCCCGAGGCAAAGTATTAATGAAAGTGTTGGTGTAACTGGCTTCATACCTTGTCTTCCAGATTGCCTTATGATGAATAAGTTGAATGCATCTTGTTAATGGTGCAGTATGCAAAGTTTGTGAAGCCTGCATTTGATGATTTTGTTCTGCCATCAAAAAAGTATGCTGACGTTATCATACCTCGTGGAGGTGATAATCATGTTGCAATTGATTTGATCGTCCAACACATTCGTACAAAGCTTGGCAAGCATGACCTTTGCAAAATATATCCCAATGTATACGTTATTCAGTCAACATTCCAGGTGTGTTCCATTGTTACTTTTTGAATTTAGGGTTGTTTGTAATATAGGCGTTGGGTTATAACTGTGAAAAGAACTGGTGTATTAATTTTTATTTAGTGGCCATCTCATTGATGGCTCTCTACTCCTATTCCTAAGCTCTGAGCATGAGTGATCAATTAAGACCAACTTCAACTGAAATGACAATATCAACCTAAGAAACTAGCATAATCTTTGTTTGACACAACATTGGCATCAGATTCGATCAAACTGAAACTGAACATCTGGAGAATAGAAATAGAAAAGATACCAAGGTGGTCATATTATGGTGTTAGTTGTGTCCATGCAATTGTAGTTCCACTTACAACATGACAAAAGGGGAGGAGAGCTTGTTTTTCAAAACATTCCTGTTCTGGAATGTTTCAAATGCAGTTTAATTTTAGGTTTATCTCACAGTTGTAAATAATTTTGTTTGATCCCTTATTGTATTATTACTTATATGCACTTCAGTAGAGTTGTACTCATATTGGGTACCAAATGCTACAGATTAGAGGTATGCATACGCTGATTCGTGATCAAGAGATATCAAAACACGATTTTTTGTTCTACTCCGATCGCCTTATTCGTCTGGTACTTCAACTATTTGATTTATCAGAAAGTTATATAAATTGATTGAAGCTTTCTGCTCTTATACTATAAACAATATGAAAGCTTTATATTTAACTTTCAGGTTGTAGAGCATGGCCTTGGTTATTTACCCTTCACTGAGAAACAAGTAATCACTCCAACAGGTATGCAAGAGAAATGTCTTTTTCTTCTCTTGGTGGGTCAAAATTTTATGATTTGATAGACAGCTAACTTGACTTGTGTCCATTGTTTCACTTTACGCTGCTGTTCCCCTTGTTTTTTCTTGGGTAGGTCTACAATATAAGTCCCAGGTCAACATTTGTCTGTTAGTATTACTTGGAATAGCTTCTTTTCCTAATCTTTATCCAATTTTTTTTCTTGAGGTTAAAAGAAGTGCATTTACTGATTTAATTTTGTGTATTGTATTATTTAGTTGTATACTTTAGCTTTGTTGACAAATGGCTGTGATTTCATTGCAGGATCAGTATATACTGGAGTCGATTTCTGCAAGAAATTGTGTGGAGTATCCATTGTTCGAAGGTGAGAATTAAGGAGTTTCTAAGAGAAGGCGATTCTGGCTAAAAATTCTTAATGGTTAGTGAGGCATATAAAAAGGGCATGCTATCATAATTGAATGGTAAATTTTGTATATTAGTGAACACCTGAAACCTGTAGATTCCTTTTTCATTCCAATCTATCCTCAAAATGGAAGTGTTCTCTTTTTTCTTGGTACCTATATCATTCCCTTCAGGCTTACTTTTCGTCTAGAAATTAATGTTATTGTGACTATTGTCTCCCTTGATTTTGTAGTATTATTTTTTCTTTCTTGTGTCATTATCTTGCTCTGATATTTCATATACAGAAGATATGAAAGTTTTATCAAGTGGTAGAAAAGAGAGGAAAATAAAACCCAACATGTGATACCAATTTTCGTAGTGCTTGATAATTACTTACTCCCAACATATATCCTCACATTTAATTTGCATGCATTCTTTTTTCCTGGCTGCATCTTTGTTTATGCTCTAAATTGTAGTAAATAAAATAAGAAGCTATCCAAATATTTATATGTTGATGGTCGGCATTTTTAAATACTCCATCCGTTCCAAAATTAGAGATACAATTTGTAAAACTACGACTTCTAAGTAAAACTTTATTTTTCCAAACTTATCTCTTACATTAGCTAGAAGTGTAGATGTACCGTGTTGGTGGTATGATAATACTCTATCTACCTAGTATATTAGTAACAAAATGTTAGGAATTTCATGTAACTTTATAGTCTATAATTAAAATGTATCTCTAATTTTGGAACGTACAAAAAAAGTTGTGTCTTTACTTATGAAATGGAGGAAGTGCTTGGTTGTTAGTACTTAGTATGGCATTTTTGTATTAGGACTTGCAAGGAAGAGAAAAAAAGTTTTGTATTACTCCCTCCATTCCACCAAAAGAGTTCCATTTGCAATTTCACAGAGTCCTTTTATTAGTGATGGTAGTATAAAATGTCGTCATATTTAATTATCATACTACTAAACTAACAAGTTATTACTTTTAGGGGATATACATGGAACAAAAATATATACTTATATCTGCAAAATTAGTAAATTAGACTCTGTGGAATGGAGGAAGTCGATGATATGATCTGTTATTTACTTACATAAATTATGAACTGTTTTGTATTTTTTTAAAGTGGTGAAAGCATGGAGAATGCATTGCGTGCATGTTGCAAAGGGATAAAAATTGGGAAAATTCTGATTCATCGTGATGGTGACGATGGTAAACAGGTATAATATTCTCTTTCTTCTTTTAGTAAAACTTTTTACTATGGACTTTGCTGGCTTCATATTTTATGAATCACATGACTGATTTGTGACGGTTAATCTGTACGTAGCTTATATATGAAAAACTTCCTAAAGATATTTCAGAGCGACATGTCCTGCTCCTGGATCCGGTTCTTGCAACAGGTTACAGATGGATGCTTTCTTTCCCTTTTTATTTTTATTTTTTTGTTTTAGGTTAAAATCTAACAATCCCTAAAACCTTCATTGCAGGTAACTCTGCTAACCAGGCCATTGAACTCCTCGTACAAAAAGGAGTTCCAGAGTCCCATATTATATTCCTAAACCTCATTTCTGTGAGTTGCAAAATTCTGACATTGTTTGCTAGTATATTATCCATATTCTGACATATTATATTCCTACTATGCTTTGTAAATACTAGTGTATACTGATCCCTATGTTATTGGATCATATAGGCTCCAGAGGGAATACATTGCGTCTGCAAACGGTTCCCATCACTTCAAATTGTCACTTCGGAGATTGATGTAGCACTGAATGAAGAGTACCGTGTGATACCAGGTATGGGGGAGTTTGGTGATCGATACTTCGGCACAGATGATTAAGGAGAAAGATGATTAATGGCCTTAGTGTTGACTATGATGAAGTAGTTGATCAACCAACACGTTGAAATAGTAGATTAACTTTTGGAATTTACTGCAGCAAGTCTGCTGTAAATTGTGTATTGCCAACAAGAGTTTTTATCAACAAAAAAAAAGAAAAAAATAGTTTTTTTAATTTGGTAATAATAAAGACGTTCGTAAATTAGTAGTCAATTCATTACAACGTAGCGGAAGGAACATGTTTAAGCTATTTTGATCCCGTGAATGTCCAATGAGTGGGAAGCACAAATTCCTTACCCTCCCCAGCCGCTGGCTCTTTCTGGTCACATTGGAAGTGTTACCTACTGTCCATTCTCTAGTGTTTTACTAAATGTGTGATCATTTTTAGCATGTTGTGATTATTTATACGATGGGCCTTAAATACTACAAAGTGAAAATTTGTGTGAATAAAGAATAAGCAATTTTGGCTTGGATAGAAGAAAAGAATAGGTAATTAAATTTGATAAAAGTTGAGTTACCGCAAATTTTGCTTGCATCCATCCTAAAATGTGACTCCTGGGTGAAATATTTGTTACCATAATGGCCCGATTATTTTTCTTTTTTGAAATAGTCCAAAAGTGTACTAAAAATATAAGCAGTTGATAAGATTACAATAGTAAAACTTATAATCCTTTAAAGCAATTAAAAAAAATCTTAATGAGGGCTGTCCACCACAATAATTCTTAAATATACAAACGCCAAAAATATCAAAAAACTTGTATTTTTATTTTTTTAACTTATCCTACCTAAATTTGAATATATTTACCAAAATGGATAAGTGCTTAGAAAATAAATCTTAAATAATTGTGCTCGTTTAATTACATTTAGTCGAATCAAACCATGTCGTTGTTTAAATGGCAACTTGTTTCGGCTATGTCGTCGTTTATAATACTAAATTTAGTTATTATAATTTATAAGTACTTCTTTTAGTTCTATTTTTTAAATAATACACAAAAATAAATTATTTGTATTAAGTTTTTTTACGTAAAATAAATTAGATTGGGACAGTGTGAACAAAAGTGAATACTAATCGATGATATATTTGATATTTATAAATAATAATAATAAATTGAATATATTTAAATTAATTATAAATTATTTTTTAATAATTTATATTACTACAGTTAAATAATTTTAGTAATAGAATTGAAGTTGTGCAGAACTAAGTCTAAAAAATGGATTGAACTTGTGAGTTTTCACCGTACCAACATAACCACCATAAAAGAAGCAGAGCTTTTTTTTCACGCTTTTAAATTCTTATTCTCTAATTGAAAAAAATTAAAAAATTAATGAAAAGATTCGATTATAACTTTGTAGAGTCGGTGTTACTGTTATCCACACGTAGCGCCGCTCCACCCTGGTCGGAAGCTAAAAAAAAAATAAAAAAATTACCCTTGAACTATCACCAACTAATTATGGGGATATAATATACTTGATCAGTAACAAGTAACAACACGGTTAATTTAGTTTGATTAGCCAAATAGCTTGTTCGGCTTGCTCGGTGTTGGGTTATATATTTTATTAGTATAAATGGAATACCAATGATAAATTTGGCCATAAGAGGATTCTTAAGTCCAATAGACTTGATGCAGACCATTAAATGTAGTGTACGCATAAGAGGATTCCTAAGTCCAATAGGTTTGGGATCGCTTAGCGTCACAGTTACCTTCTCTAAGAAAGATTTTGCTACATAATTCCTATTAGAAATTGGACTCCTGTTGAGTAATACGAGTACTATAAATACATGGTGAATAATAGAGATACACATCTGATTATACCTATTAAATATTTTTTGCCTCCATTATTGACACATCTTGAAATCTGTACTTACTCTTACACCGACGGTATTCCGGCGGCCCAAGCTATCAAGTACTTCTGATAGTTTTTTCTGTGCACCGGTGGCCCAAGCCATCAAGTACTTTTGATAGTTTTTTCTGTGCAGGTCTCAATAGTTTTTTCTGTGCACCGGCGGGCCCAAACCATCAAGTACTTCTGATAATTTTTTCTATGCAGGTCTCAGTCCGAACTGGTGGTTGAACGTACAAACGAAATTCAAACATTAACACTCGGTTAATTACACTTGAATTGCTAAGCTGTGTTCGCTTATAAGTTAAGCTATTTATTGGGGGAAACCCTAGTCAAGCTGTGCATTTGGTCAGGCTTGGCGCTCGTCGGGTCGGACTTGCACACAAGTTCTTATTCCTCCTAAGCAGACGAATGCTGCCGTAAGCAGCCAACGACGACGTAGTAAAAATGTTTCTTTGCTTCCTCTCAGCTTCACCACCACCGTTCTCTTTCATCAGGTGTCAATCCACCGGCATTGTTCGTTCCCCTCCACCTCCATCACCTCCGTCACCGTCACCACCGCAATTGCTACCGCCGTCGACTCTTTCTTTCACATCAACAAGCCCTAACCAAACTCCATCGCCCCCTCAACCTGCGCCCTCCACTGCCCCCACTTCCAATCGTACGCACCCCTCTTGTTAATTCTCTCACTCTATACTTTCCTCTCTACTATTAATATCTTATACTACTATTATTGCAGGTGTTCGGGTTGTACGCACGAGTATATTCTCCATCGTCCGAGCATCGTCGACGACGCCACTGTCTTCTTCAAGAAGTTCGGCGTCTCTGACTTTAGTTTTGATATTTGTAGATTGGCAAGCCCAATTTTGCTACTCCGTTTCACATAAAAAAATATACAACCAACAAGAAAAAGAAATCTGGAACGAGGAAGAAGAAACCTTTGAATAACATTAGTCTTGGATGCTGCATTAAAGTGCCAAGAGTTCAATTGCCATGCGGGAGTAGGTTGTGTCAAACAGAAGCTTGAACGGGAAGAAGGAACCTTGTTTAGATGTACAACACAGATCTTTAGCAATATGTCTTTACTATTATTGTAAATAGTGTGATATCTGATCATTTTTAATGAAAATGCTCTACGCATACGTGGTGGTATCTTACTTCCAGTGAAAATTGATGAAAGAATCATACTGGAAAAAAAATAAAAAATAAAAAGGAAAGAATGTGATCCTCCAAAAAAGTGACAGTCGGCATTTTGTTGATATTCATTGCCCATATACCCCGCGAATGTAGATTTCCTACCATATTCATTGCCCCTTGTTACCTCCCTTGGATTTTTCCAGATGAGGGAAGACACTCAAAATGTTGTGGGCCCTCAGGTCCTGCCTGGTCAAGATACCCACCACTGGAGACACCTGTAAAAGGATGCACAGCATCTGGTCAGTAACATTAGTTCTTAAAAATATTTATGCCCTATTGACTTGTACTATCTTGGTTTCCATATGCATCATCTATCTTTCTGGCATGCATCATTTTATCCATTAAGTTTAAAAATAAACATATTTCTTAGCGCGATGATTTTTTATATCCAAGAAAGGAAAAAAAAGCACACTGTAAACTTGTCAAGTAAAAAAAGATCGAAACCCATGGGAAAAGATAATATGATTTCTTCCTCAATTTATGCAAATGCAGGGGATACTTATTTCTAAAACTCACCCCAGTTCCTTGAAACTTGGGCAGAACGAGCATATGGCGGAGCCCCACCTCCCTAAAGAGCACCATAGCCTTTGCAACTGACATGCTCTCCACGACTGTGTAAGCGGTTGTATTGGTGAGAGGATGCAAATCAACGTACATCTCCATCTCAACCTTTGTCACAGCCACCTCCTCAATTTTCCCCCGCCTTTCAGCCAGATCAACTGAGGTAAATTTCTCTCTCACTTCCCAATCCTCTGTTCTCCTTCTCTCTTGCAGGAACCACTTCTTTTTCAGCACTAAAACAAGATGAGCTCGTAACACTAGTCCATGCAGTTCACGTTCCCCGGTTGCCAGACTGCGTGGTGGCACCTCCCGATCATCTACAACGGGAAAACCATTGTGGGTGGTGTTCCGAAGGACATCTACAATGCTTCCCACCTTCTCGATTCCACGAAGGGTTACGACTGGTGGCTTGACATCAGCTAGCTCACCAACCGTAATATTTCTCATCCATGGTTCAGGATGCGCATCCAAGAAAGGAAGCCCTTTTAGATCCAGTATAATCTCATAGATGCTTGGGTTGAAGCAATCTCCAACAGTTTTGGCAATGAGTAGAACAAGCATTGTTATGGGTAATAGTAGAAGGTTGTTGGTCAGTTCAAGAAATATGACACAAAGTGAAACTGTCATCCTCATTGACCCAGCCATGAGGGAGGCTGCACCTAGAACAGCATATAGTCCCTGGTCGATTGTTGTGTAATGTCCCATTACAATACCAAGCATGCGGCCGTAACCTGAGCCCATGAGGATGATTGGGAGGAAGAGACCAGATGGAACAGCAATGCCAAAGGTGAAGAGCCCCAAGATGCAATAAAGTGCAAAGAAGATAATGAGGGAAAAGTAATTGAATTCTGTGGGAGTGTTGGTGGAGAAAATATTCCGGACAGCATCGTCATTGGTTGTATGGAGGAGAGTAGCTAGGTCATTGTAGTGGCCATTTGGGCAGTTGAACTGTTTGAAGTTTCCAAGCCGTCCAGTGGAGGGGCAGACAGAGTCCTGAAGGGAGGGATCACAAGGTGTGCAACTGGCAAGAAAAGGCAGTCCATATAGGCATGCTGAAGTGAACAGTGAGACGGTGAGACTGAGAAGGAGCTTGTGTAATTTTCCCTTCCTGCAACATTATAATAAAATAAAATTTCAGATGTCAGACTTAAGTATTGGGATCACATTTTAGGTTGGGCCTTTTGGACAATTATCAGTTTTTGACTGTGAATCAAATCAATGTAAGGCAAGTTTGGTTGGAATAAATCACTGCCATCATATTATTTGAAGTAGCTTCAGCATTCGAAACAGCGGTACTGTGGTAAAAATGGATATGTATTCTCGGGCTGGTTTTCAATTGATGTCAACCTTACCACTGCTTCCCTGTGTTTACTCATGCATGATGTTCATAATCATTTCTGTATGAGCGCTTTATTGAGGGTGCTTACTCGTTAATGAGGTTGTAGAGTCTGAGGACTTTGTGGAGAAGGTAATTGTAGAGGCTTCCTAAAACCCCTCCAATGACTCCAATTACAACTACAGGAATGATGTCCACGACATGATACCTCACGCTGACATCACTCACATCAAACATGATTAGCCCTCCTTTCCCAAATAGTCCACATTTCCCAGAATTGCAATATTCCATGGATGCCCTCAGCACCACCACAACTACTGCTGTGCTGAAGAAAGTTCTCCAGAGAAGAGCGCTTCTCCACCATGTTGCCACCTCTTCAAGAGAAAAAAGGACACCACCCACTGGCGATCTAAAAGCAGCACATACCCCTGAAGAGGAACCACATGTGATGAGATCCCTACGATCACGATCATTGTTGAAGTAGCGGAGCCAGCGCCATTTGATACGATGATTGTCAATCCCACCTTGGCCTAGTAATGAAGCGATGCAACTCCCAATATGAACCAGTGGTCCTTCTTTTCCTAAATCTAAGCCTGCAGAGACAGCTCCAATGCTTCCAATTATCTGCAAGGATGAAGAGCTTTCATGACTACTTGGCTAGTTAGCTGCTACCAAACAGGTACGGATGCAGACCCTTTTCTATTGTGAATGGTTTTTTGAGTAGGTTTTTAAAAATGTTTCAACACTCCCTCCACCACATTTAAGGCAACCCTCTTCACTTGACATTGGGATAAATGATCACTTTCCCTAGACTCTAATTTCTGTATAATACCCATACAGTTATTCAAACGGGTGGTGTACTCAAACCTAAGGGTAATATAGTGAAGTTGTTTGAACATGATATGTGGAATACTGGAATGAGGTATTTTATTTGGGACATACCAAAACATAAAGGAGACTTAAAATGAGACGGGAGGGAGTATTAGTTTTTCAATTATTTGGTCAGCTTGGTGACCGATTCCACTGCAAGAATACGTATTATAAATCCTCTATAATACTTATTGACTATGCACACGCAAGCTACTGAATTTGATATTTGCACTATCCATATCTTGTGGATTGGTTATACTATGGAACCTATTTTGTGATAATCTTCAAGTCCAATTGGATTAGTAATCAATAAAATCATTAAGAGTAATGAAAATATTAAAAAGTGGGAATACATGTAACATGTTGACGTGAAATAAATAAATAATTATAAGAATTGATGAAACATTTTTCTGGCCTGTCAGATCAGATCGGCAACCCAACTACAGATACAAACAAGAATCAGAAAAGAACTTTGGCTCAAGTTTGGAATATTAAATAAAGTTCGCTCTGTAATAGTGATTAAGATAGCAATTAATTTTACCTATCGAAAAAGAAAAAGAATGAATATAAGATCTTCACTGACCCTAGGTAGAAACCAGCATCTTTGAAAATTTAGAAGAGACTTCTCAGATCAGTTAATGAATATAAGATCTTCACTGATCCTGGGTAGAAACCGGCGTCTTTGAAAATTTTGAAGAGACTTCTCAGATTAGTAACATCCTTGGACTCTTTAACTTACTGTAAAACGAAACATTGTATTGAAAGCCACTCACCTTCACAATTAGCGTTGTAGCACCAAACATGTTGGGCGTGTCTACCCCATTGAGATAGGCTTTAATTTCAGGTATACCAGGGCCGGCTGCTGTTGGTGCAAAACACACGCAGAGAACAGAAGCAACCAGTGTCAAGAGAAAATTAGTCACTGTGAAGTAAATGAACCCCATAAGGTAACTGCATTCACCAAAGGGAGCATGTCTCAATCTTTTGATGTAGATAAAACAACATAATAGTTGGCAATGATTGAATTTTCTATTTCAATTTTGAATGACAAGACAATTCAGTGGAAAGAAAATAGTAATGGATACGAAACCTTTCTCTCTCTATGTAATTAGCCACAACAAGAAGTTTGTAGCCTGCGATGTTCTCGATTGCAAGGTTGATGAGGGTGGCAATGACACCAGTTAGAAGTCCAACTAGGAAAGCCAGTGTCCATTTCAAAAATATATACTGTAACACTTGGACTTTTGATCTGCTTCTCCAATCTTGCTTAAAAAGATCATTCTCATTGATCCTGCATCAACATATGCACCATTAATAAGACACTCAAGAAGATCATAAAGGAAAAAGAAACATTAGAATTCTTATTGCAAATGAAGATAGGGATTCATGTTTTTTACTCATAATCCAAGCTCTCGATGTGAGAAACCTTGGCGCCCACCATGGCTAGTGGACTGGAAGAAAGCGTAAGGTTTCTCTTGAGCAGTGGCCGGTGTAGGGAATTGCTTTCTGGATCTCTCTCATCTAAATCTGCTTCTTGTCCTTCCATGTAGTGGCTTGCTGGCTGGTTAGGCTCTTCCTCCATCAGGATTATGGAAGTTTCAGAGTTCTAGATGCCAAAAAGCTTCGTGTCCAAGTAGTTGGAGCTGTGTTCTTTTCTCCTACTTGTAGAGAGCTTTAATTATGTACTCTATACATTCATGTTTGTGTTATATTGTGACTACTATTTATTTTTATAATCATAATACTGGTGGTATTGCTTAGCTGGAGGCTATCATGGAGTCGATGAGAAGGACAACACATGATTTTATATCAAGTGAAAAGGAAATGAACAAAGAAAAAAGGATGGGGTTTAGCAGAAAAAGTTTCCCCATGTTATGGTGTTCATATTAATAAGGTGGTAGTTAGGTCGCAGTTACCCAGGAGATCCTAGGCAATATTCTTTTTTTCATCATTTTTCTTTTTTCTTTTTGTCTTTTTTCGTGTGTGTATTAAAGGCAACCCTAGGTATGAGTTGGTTGTAGTTATTTGTTGTATTCTTGATTACCTTATATATGGAGTTTCTTATTTCGGTTTGATTTCTTCTAAAGTTTCAGTTAGTCCCTTCATTCATAATAACAAGAGTCTTATTTATTTATATATTATTTTAAATATAATTTTATTTTGTTACAATAATATAAAATAACATGTTATTCTCAAGTTTATCGATACAACTTTATTATCATCTCATCATGATCAAACTAAATACTTAATACAATTAGCAAATTTTATAAATTAAACTAGAAGGATTACTTTTCCATGTGACATGAAGATTTAGATAGACTCAAATTGAAGTACAGATAAATTATGAAAAAATTCTCCATCAAGCATTTATATTTATTGATGACAACGAAAGTTGAAGGAAGGCATGGTCCACCAATCAATCAAGAACCCGCAAAAGGCCTAAACAAATGTTGGGTTTCTTGTTTTTCAATACAATTTGTGCTAATGGAATTGCAATCCAAATAGATCCATGCTAACTACTCCTATTATTATTATTCTAAAACATTATTGTTACTTGTATTCATTAATAATGGTGGACTCAAGTTGTTACTTGGAACTATTTGACAGATAGGCACCAGGTACAGTAGGAGAGGCACATATCTTTCATTGATCTGTACAAAGAAGATGAGGATTTAAAAAAAAAAGATCCAATGGTGCAAAACAAAACGACCCTTCAGGTTATTGAAAAGTCTTCTTATCCACTTTTACATTAATCGTCATTATGTTATCATTACTATAATAATTATAATGCATATGATTTGAAATATTTGTAGTATATCATCTATCTATCTATCCATCATAGAGGGCTTGTTTTAAGAATTTAAACTTGAAAGGCAACATGTGGAAATATGCATGGCCAACGTGCATTTGATGTTTAGTAATTAGGTGCATCAGTGGACCCGAATCCCCCACTCGGACGATCTCCATGTGCTTCTCACCACTCAGACTAAGCTCCCCTCCAGTAACGGTCAAACCGTCCATACTCTTCCAGATTTTTCATCTATGTCATACAGCAGCTGTCTTATCTTAATTTAATTGCTCTTATTTTATCACTTTGCTAATTTTTTAAGAGTGAAATTTTAAAATTTACATGTGATTTATTTAAATTCTTAAGTTGTCGCTTATAGTCCGGTCCGAAAACTATTGTTATACCACCTGTGATCTGTCTAAGTATCAAAGTATACCTCATTTTCATCTAATTTAACAACAAGTATATCTTACTCGCCAAAAAATAAGTGAAGTGTTATTCATCAGTATCTCATTTTCATTCAATTTAACAGCAAAAATATCTCAATCGTTAAAAAATAAATAAAGTGTTATTCATCAATAATAACAACAACAACGATATCCTTAAATTTATCAAAGCATACCATTTATTATCCATTAATTCATTTAATACCACTAGGAAACAATTCACCAAGTTAAAAACTTAATCACTGTAACACAAAATTCAAACATGAACAAATATTTAAACTCATAAAATTAAACACAAACATAATTCACCTAAACCCTAAAATTAACAATAGTTAAATTTGACTACCTGTTCATTTCTTTTATACGTAATAATAGTATACCCATAAAAATATGTAAGTTTGAAAAAAATATTTTTAATTGTGAGATACTTTTATTTTAGTTAAAATAACTAAATTAACATTGATAATTAATTAATATTAACAGTAAAATTGAATAATATTAAAATTAAATTAAATTAAACTAAAGCTAATTGTATATTAAAAGTCAAACAAGGAGTACCTCAAAAAAGAAAAAATAAATTAACTAAATAAATGCCTCAAAAAGAAAACCTAGGAACAGACCAATTGAAATGATCTACCACGTTGGTTATTTTCCAAAATACATACTTTTTGTATATATATATATATATATGGAAAATATGGAGGTATACGACTGTATAATGCACAGTCGATTATGGCGACAGTTCAACCATCGGTATAGACCAGAAATAGCTATGACGACGGTTAAACCGTCGCCATAGCCGACTGTGCATTACACGACAGTACATATACATTTTTCCATATATATATATATATATATATATACTATGCAATATAAATTCTTTACTTCGATGGAAAAATCATGATTGCCCAAAATTAATCTTGGAGCACCGCCGAGACACCGACCGAATGTCGTAGATCTAGATGTGGGACGGCCACTGCTGATCTCTCTCTCTCTCTCTCTATTTAAATGGGTTTCTTATTTCTTAATTGGGATCTCCAAATTATGTATTTCCAATTGTATAATTATTCGATTTCAGTAATTTGTATTTGTTCATAATGCTGTTCTTTTTATTATTATTATTATTATTATTATTATTATTATTATTATTATTATTATTATTATTATCAATGAAATTTAGTATTAATATGATTTATTAGTGTTTACCAAGTAAAAATTAAGGGTAATCGAGAAAAAACGTTAGCAAGTGCCACCATAAAATAAAAATTGAGATAAAAAAAACTTCAAGCGATGAAATGATAATTTTGAAATTATAAGTGATGGTTCAAAAAGTTAAATAAACAAAAGGTAACTTTTTGAATTTTATTCATATTTTAAAACTAATATCGGAAGTCCTATCAGTATCAGGCGTATAACAGAAGCTGATTGTTTGAGAAAGGTAAAAGAAGAGAGCCACACCCAGCCAGCGGCAGCTATAGGATCAATTTTGAGATTGACTTTTTGTATTCCCACGGAAGGAATAGACCGGCAGGACGTCAACATTTTCAGTCAAGTTCCGTTATATGATGCCTAATAATAGCTGGGCTGGGCTAGGGCTGGGCTGGGCTGGGATGGGATAGCACATCTGTATGATATAAATTTAAAAAAAAAAAAAAAGATGTCTTATTTATAAAATTTAAGGTTATTCTTTGTTTTATTTTTACTCCTACATAATAAGTTTTTAGTTTTAGAGTAATTAATGGTCTAATAATAAAATTATGATAATAAATTTAAAATTATAGTCTCACTTTATCAATAAACAGGTGACCTTCTGTGAAACAATTTTATTTTGTTTTAAATTATTTAATTATTGTTAAATTTTGAAAATCAATTAATAATAATTTTACCGGGAAAAAGAAACAGTAACAAGCAGATTGGGATTACTATGAAGTCATGGTATTGGTAGGTAAGTAGGGGCTTTGCTATACATAATGATATAGCCAATGATATTGCTAATGACTTTTGTAAATAAATAATGGAAACCACCACTTGTGGTGGGTCCCATCATTTATTTATAAAGATCATTAGCAAATCATTGTGTATAGCATTTTTCAGGTAAGTAGCGTGTAAGGGAAGGTGCGAAAAAAGTCATGTACGAAATCAAGTGCATTATTTATTTATGATTACAGACAGAGATCTAAAGGCTCATGTAATGAAATCTTTTGGGTGATCATCCCGAAGAAGAAATTAGTGAAAAGTTATTCGGTTGTCTGGAGAATTCTAGTGATGCAGCTGGTCGATGTCTTGGCGCCAATTCTTCTAATGACCAGGATTTATATTGCGTATATTATATCATATATTCATATAATAATAGAGCGCATGAATTTCACTATAATATATATATATATATATATATATATATATATATTGCGTGTGTGACGTGAGTGAAAGACAGTGACATTAATGACAATTAGTCAACTGGCAAAATTATTCTTAGTTCAATAATTTGATCGAGACAACATGAAATTTTAAGCTTTTTCTTTCTGTAAACTACATGAATTTAATATCTAAAATACAATCGTTGTTGCTTAGGACAGAAGATATGGGCATCCAAAGAAGAAAACATGAACACTCGCACAAACAAATATCATTAATTATAAAAGAAAATTAAATAAAAATCTTATAAATTTAAAGGGCATCAACAGAACAATCCAAAGAAGTAAAGATCATAGTTTACTCTAAATAACAAGCACAGAAAGTAGATCAGCTAGGACTCGTGCACTTAAGAATGATAGATGTACAAAGAAAATATACAACATTAAGTATGTTAGCTTCAATCACTGAATACTATATGAAACCATCAAAATGGTATCAACTACTCGCATTTCATCTCAGGAAGAGGAACTGTTCAATCTAACATTCATCCGTGGTTTAAATACCAGAGTGACTTTGTGCCTAAGCAAGTAAATCAGTCACGCCGCCTATCAGAAATCTCTACTCTAAACCGTTTTCTTCGTCATCTCTGCCCGCCTTGCAAAGAGACTGGAGACTTCAAAATTTCCTGATAACTTCATCTTTTGAGCCAACTTCTCCAATATATGATGTTTCCCGGCCCCAGAAAAATCAGCAGCAAACTTCTTGTAATCAAGTTGAGGAGCTTTCATTCCCTTCTCTATCATTTCCTCTAAATATTTACAAGCCTCAACAGACATTCCCCGTCTTATAAGCCCTCCAATGAGGACAATATAAGAATTATCATCAGGGCAACACCCCTTCTGATTCATTTCCTCCCAAACTGCACAACCTATGTCATAGTTTTGCATTTTGAAGAAAGATTTCATCATGATGTTGTAAGTGTGGACAGTTGGTTGAATGCCGCTCTGGACCATCTTCTTGTATATCCTAACCGCATCATCATCTGGCATTTGTCGATTTTCTTCATCAATTTAATTAAAGCATTGTAAATCTGTCCATCAGGCAGACATCCTTTTTCCTTCATCTTCTTCAACAATCCATCTTCTTTTGATTCCCGAACCCCGTAATCAAACAAGTGTAGACTGCAGCATCTGGCTCACATCCGGAAGCAATCATTTCCTCTAAGTATTCAACAGCTTCTTTCATCTTCTTTTGCTTGCATAAATCCCTAATCAAGATCGTGTAGCTTCGAACATTAGGAGTTGGGCCCTTTGCCTTCATGACCTCAAAAAGCTTAATGGCACCGGACAATACCTTTTTACCCTTTAACAAACCTTCAAACATTGTATTATGGGCAACAAAATGGGGCTTCAGACCCTTGTCAATCATTTCATTCCACACCCTCCCTGCATCCATTAAATTCTTCACTCTACAGCAACCATTAAGCAAAACCATATAAGTCCATAAATTAGGGGTACCACCTCCCTTCCAACTTCTCAAACAGAAGTTCCTCCCCAAGCTTTGCTCTCCCAAGAGAATCAAGCAAACAATTAATTGTGTCCACCCCAACTTCAAACTTATACTTCTTCATCAACTCAAACATCCCAACTGCTTTCCTCCTTTCCTGTGAAGCCACGAAGGCTTTAATCGCAATCTGAAATGTCTCTAAACTAAGAAGCCCTTTCTCCCCCATTTCTTCGAGCACTGTCCCCATAGTTTCAAACTGCCCTGTCTTCCCCAATATCGCCATCATCTAATTATAAGTCCGGGAATCATGAGCAACCCCAGGCCGATTCTCTGCCCAACAAAAAAATTCTAAACGCTGGCTTTCGAGCATGCTTAAACCGTGCCAACACATCCACAACCAAATCATGCGTCAAACTAATCCCACATTCATCTAAAACCGCCTCCATATTGCGATCTAACGTAAACAATTCCTCGATTACCTTGCACACCCTCTCAACCTCTTGTAAATCCTCTTTTGATCTAACATTTTCACTCTCACCCACATCATTCTCAGAATCAGAATCCCTATCACTAACCCAGACACTCCTAGAACTAAAAATCAAATCTTTTGTCCGGAAATAAGGATTAAACAGAAAAAGGCCTAAAATTCACATAACGGAATGATTTCAGGTTCAGGGCTTGCAATTTGTTTTCGTGTGGAAAAGAGAGTGAAGTGGGGTGTGGCAAAATACATGAAATTTGACAAGGACAAGAACGGAAATTACGATTATAAGGATGATGAAGCAAACGAGACAAGGGCAAAGAGCTACAGTCATGCATTCGCACTTGCTGCGCTTCATCGTGAAGTCCTCCCTCTCTTCTGATTGGTAGCGCCGTCTGTCTCTCGGCGGCGGAGAAGTGAGGGTGTACGCCATTGTTGAGGTGGTTGAAATACAACGGCGAGAGTGTTTTTATGGAGGATTTTATTAGATTATAAAGGTTCATTCGAGCTCCTCCATCGAGATGCAAAATCTCTATAGGGAGTCTCGTTATTGGACTGATCCAGATTGCAAACTAAGCCCGCAAGTCCACAACTACTGTTTCTTAGGGTCGACCCAACAGAATAAAGATAAATAAATAAATAAAAAAGAAGTTAAAAATCAAATATGCCAACAGAAAGTTATCCAGCGATATATATTTTGAGAATTGATATTTTTACACATTTTTTTATATATTTTCATATTATAGAATCTACACTTTAGAGTTATAGCGAAAATTTTTCGTCGCTTTATATCTATAGTCATCACTATAAATGTGTGTCCTAATTTAGGGATGCAATAAATAAGTACCATAAATATTTATATTATAATTAAGTATACAATAGCTATTATATCAATAATCAATCTAATCTCATATAATAGATAGAAATATAAATATTTATACCTATTACGATATATTTTGTCTTTTTTAATAAAAGTTGTGTTCTCTATTTTCCCTGGTATTTCCCAAGTGCCAAACATGAGTTGAAATTTGTGCATTAACAACCCTCAATCTTTGAGAAGTTCTCTTTAACCAACTTAAACCCTTTTTATTTTAAGCCAACCAATTAAATCATAGCATTACTATTTTATTTATGGATTGACTGGAAAAAATTAATCTAAACATCCAAAGTTTATCTTTTTATTTTATTATAAAAAGCATATTACAAAAAGGCGATTCAAACACAATATTAATTACCAAGATCTTATTTGAATATATAACACCTCATGTAAACTAATGTCAAACTTGTAAACACTGAGCAATAATATTTTGAAACTTTTTCTTTTCCTTGTGTTATTAGAATGGGTGAAAGAATAGAATAGAGAAATGAATAAAATAGAGAGTAGAATGATTTATTTTATTACAGGTAGAATAAGTCATTCCATATCCTCCCTTAAAAAATAAAATTCATAAATTTGAGAGAAAAATAAATGATCTATTTCATTTTAACGGAGCAATCAAATATAATTTTTTATTTTATAGGAATGAGTCATTCCATTCCTGCATTTATTCATCCTATCCAAACATAGCATTAATGATAGAAGTCAGAATGTTAATATTTTCAAGTGAATATTAGGGTCTGTATTGAGAAAAGTACAAGTTCCAGCATTAGAGTGTGAATATGCAGGTGTGTACTTGAAAAGCAAAAGGCCAGTGATCCAATCTTGAAAAGATTATGAGACCAAATGGATGGAGCATTCTGCTATAGACATCCAGTTGAAAGTAACAAACTTATTCTGCTAAATTTACAAAACCTATTCTGCTAATTTTGACTGAGATTTATCACTTTATACTGGTATAAATCTAGAGTTATTTTTATGAGGAAAATTTGATATTTTCACGAGGCATTATTTACGTGAATTTGCAAATCTTATTATTTACTATTTATATGAGAGAAGAATATTGTTAAACTATCAAATTCCCTAAATCTATACCACCGCACACCTTCGGCACAGAGTTGCAGAAAACACCAAGCCACGGAACAAAACCATTTCTAAAGGCTAAGAAATCTACACATAATCACATATAATAGCTCAAAGTAGTTGGTGTATTCTTTCTCGGGCCTCCTTCATTCACCAAATAGCTCATTCATGTTGGTAGAATTTGATGACAAACTCGCGCCAACCTGCAGTTGCCGTATGTAATTGGATGGCTATATAAGGATTTGTATTGTTAAAGCAAAAATAATGTTGTTAGAGTAATAAGTTTCGTTTAAAGTATCAAGTGTTGTTAAAACAACTACAAAAGTATTGCTAAATGTATATTTGCTCTAGTAACAACAATTAACAATTTTGCTTCGACAATATCAACTGTCATTTATAATTCTCTTTCTAGGACAATTTTAAATAGAGAATATTATTAAAAAAATGCAAATTAATTTATTTTCTTCGGCGCTCCTTTACCTGCTCTCGAGCATACTTAAAGTCCTCTATATTTAGGGGTCGAATATCAGAACTCTTCTTTGGAACCGGGACAGGCTTTCCTTCTGCTAGTGCTGCAGCATACTCCCATCATAAAGGTAAGAGTGTAGAAGCATATATAATTATACATGTCTATGATTCTGTAGACTATAAAGCAATAACAGAATATTAGAGTTCTAAAATAATAAAAAGAAACCAACTTTTGATAACAAGTCGTGTTGTGCCCCCACAAGGCTTCTTAAAAATAGTCAAATGTCCATTTAATATAACCAACAGAAGCTCCAAACCTTTGTAAGATTCCCCTTGCAGAATAACTCAGGCCTCTGCAATGGAAGCATCATCAACTCCTTCAGTGCAACCTTAACATTATCAAGAGCTCCAATGTCATCAAACTTCATGCCAATTTCATCACACGGAATGACATCAACCAAGAGCTTTTCCGTTAAAAATTGTATCACATTAGGCAGGCATCTTAAGGGTTAAATTAAAAATCATACTCCCTCCATTAAAAATTATAATCTACTTATAATTCACCTTTTATTGAATTAATTAATTCAAATTTGAACTTTTTTTTAACTTTCCTTGAAAAAAATACACCTTAATTATATATAATACCTCCTCCATTCCACAGAAAGAGTAAAAAAAAGAGTACGTACAACTTTACAATTTAAATGGTTGCATATTAGATACTGGTTCTCTCCTTAATTTGTATGAGATATGAGGTATAAAGATTGAGTAATGCTATGATGATAAAAGATAGTTACAAAAAATTGAATATAAAATGATGTGTCAAATTATAATTAATTGATATTCTATAATATATGGGTAGGTCTATTAATTATAACCAATTATGATTATACACGTCATTTTGTATCATTTTTTTAGTATCCAATACTCCGGATACTAATCTGAGTTAATTGAGCTTTCTCCACCGAGTTAAATGAGCTTTTTCTACTGAGTTAATGGCAGTGAGTTTATATATTATTCCCGGTTCTGTTTAGTGGATCAATCACACCAGCATAGGGTGTTTGGGCCTAAGAATGAGAAAGGACAATCCGAATTTAACTCAAAATATTAGGCCCATTTATATTTTTCTCTCTTGGACTCGCATATCAATATGTATTTTGAAGAAGAAATAAAAGAATGGAGAAGGTAAAAAAATAAATAGAAGAGAATTTGAATTTGAATTGGTTTCTTGTTTTTTTTTAAGTCTCATCGGGAAGTATAATATAATCTCATAATCATACACATCGTTCACTATTACAATATTAAACAACCGATCAAACCTCCAAGGACGAAGAAATAAGTCTTACATAAAGGAAGAAACACACTTTCTTTAAAGGAAGAAATAAACTCACTCGAAGAAATAAGAAACAAGTCTCACATAAAAGGAAAAACATATTTTTCATAAAGAAAAAAATAAACACATCTAAATAAAAATCGAACTTGAGACTTAAAGGTCACAACATTTAAGTTTTAATCACTACGCTAAAATTTCATCAACTTGTTGATTTCTTGTTTTTTTGTTTGTGAGTCGTAAAAAAAAAAATCTTTGCTTCTCTAGCCTCACATATCCCAAGTGGCTTTCGTGTTCTTACCATCTGGTATTTTGTTTATATATTCGTGTTCTCACTTATGTCAATTCGAGCCATTGAGGGGTGTTGATTCGATTAAAACTAAACTGGTATCAAATTTATTCAAAATTTAGTATTAATATTGGTTTATCAGTTTGGTACCAATTTTTTTATCGAAAATTATTATTATTATTCTTCTTCTTATTATTATTATTATTAAGTATTTATTAATAATTATAATTATAATTAAAAAAAAATAGGATAACTGGTATGATCCGGAATATATCGGACCACCAAAACTCCGGATCAGTCACTATTTGTACCGAATCGTCATGTTCGATATACACGAAATACCGATTAGACCGATTTTTTTTAACACCCCTAATTAAGAGTCGTAAAACTTTAAGTACAAATCAAATCGATTCACCCAAAAATAAAATCTTAACTAAAGTATCATTGATAATGTATATATGGGCTATATATATATACACAGCTATTTAGTGCACAGTCGTCTATGTCGGCAGTTTTTTTGGGTTACGGTGACGGCTCAATCTTTGCTATAGACCAAAAATATATATGGCGACGGTTGAACTGTTATCCCGTAATCCAAAAAATCCGTCGTTATAAGTGACTGTGCATTACATAATTATATATATATATTTTTTTCTATATATATATTAAATTATTTTTATATTTTGATGTAAGCCTGGAGTCTAACAATGTTGCTCACAATTATCAACATTGACAGGTGAGAAAAAGTAAAAATACTTGTCCATATTACACTCGCGAGAGACCGTGTAGTTACACATCTTGGATCTTATATAAGATCCAATTATTATGTTTAGTGGTTGGAGCAATGTTCTATGTACAAGTGATTAGTGGAGGACTTGTACGAACTCTTGGCCGCATTACCAGTCCGTATATCCACACATGCACCGCCATTACAATGTCATTGGTCCAATGGCGTCCTGTAATGACTTTGAAGATTTCATTTTTCAACACGAAGAAAAAGAAAATTAGTTTGCTTCGTGAAAAAAATTACATGGCAGGACTCTTTTTTGTTAGAATTAAAGTGTAATACATTGATATTATGTATATACGAGAGGAGTTAGAATTATAATATATTATTAATAAAATAGGTGTATAAGACGAAATTATTTTTATTTTGATTATGTGTTACCGTTTGTATATACAATGTGAGTGTATCAAAATTTAACTTTATTAATTATTCCCTTTGTCCCTAAGAAAAATTTGGCTTAAAGTGACTTTTTGGGTTAAATTGACTAATTTTTTAGTTAAAATTAAACATATTTATTTATTTTTTTAAACTCATGAAAATTGAAAATAATAATAAATTTGATGTAATTTCTTACTGTTACTGATAGATACATTATTTTTATTTTTTTGCTAAAGATAGACACATATTATTATCCCTCATTTTTATTATTTTATGAGTTTATTTTATTTAACTAATATCGATTATTTTATTTTGTATGATTTATTTAATTTATCTTGATGAGCAAGTAAATAATAATATGCCAGCTTTTAAAGATACAGAAGGAATTTTGGAGGGTTGTCATGAAAAAAGTTGGAGTCAAGAGGATATGAAGGAGGAGACTTGCATTGAATTTACTTTTTCTTTCTTTGACTTCTTCCTGAGGCTAGCAACAGTGAAAGGTTATGGTAGTTAAGCTTTGAATGGTTGTAAGATATTATTAGTTTAATAATATTTTCTATTCTTCCCAACTTGGTTTCAGTATTAAAGTGATTTAGTACTAATTTTATATTTTACAAGATACTTCTAGTTTTTATTATGTATACTTGTTAATTCTCTATTCATACAAATAGTAATAATATAAATATTTTTTTCTTTTAATTCATACCGATTGTTATGGTCAATTAATTAATTTTTTTATACATGAAATTAGATATTTTATAATAATTAGTTTTTTTTATTCTGATATTAATGTCAAATTATTTTTGCATTCATATTTACCTTCGCCCAAAATTCGTATATGATTCTTATATTAATTATAAGATTTTAATAAATTATAGCTTATGATTTTTTTATAATTTATTCTTGCACGTATTAATTATATGAATCATTATTTTTAAAAGGAAGCAAAAATAAAATTAAGAATTAATTCGGAGAGAAGAAATTACTTGTTATGTTAGTACCCAGTGAATTCGGATTCCTAAGTAATTTGTCTCGTTACTAATTTTCATCATTAATTATTACTTTGCTTAATTTAGTTATTAATCATCTTTACTACTTTTATTTCTAATTTGCTTGAAATATAAATTAAGAATATATTTAAAGTTAATCTAGTTTTCGTTGGTTTGACTTTTACTTATCACTTTTTCAATTTAATACTATGCACTTGCAGTATATATTTTTGGCAATGTGAAAATTTCAGATTGGTCTCGAATTGACTAAGAAACTTACCATTCTCTCTCTCACTAAATGTGGTAGTCAATTGACTCATTTGGATCTCTAAATGAGATATGACGTGATTAATATTTTGCATGAAGTTATATTGAGTTTTCATTAAAGTTTTCGTACTCTTATCTAAAGTACTAAATCTTTTTTCACTGTCGTTAGAAAAATCTTGGTAAATATATGTTGTGGTGCTTAATTTGAGTTTTATGGATATAAACAGTTTAATTAGTCTAGTTTTGTGGTCTTTGTTATTTGTTAGTAAGTTCTTAGAGGTGTCTTTACACCTAATGCCCTAAAGTTAATTGATTTAAAGACATTGTACAAGTCAAGAGTTATATAAAAATTTGAAAAAAAAAATTAAAAAATTACTTAATTTATATAGTAAAAGTTCTTACTAAGAGTTACATCACATATACAATGTATGCATGACATTGAATTTAATTATATGAAAGATGGTGTCTAGAATAAACATTAAGTATTTTTGATAAAGTGAAATTATTCTTTTGAATTTAATCTTGCTTATGTATGATGTCTATGAATACTTATAAGTTTTCTTTTAACTTTACAATTAGTTGAACCAAAAAATATTTTGTTTATAATTTTAAATTTTATGGGTATGTTCACCGTAAATACTCACCAGACACAACTCATTCACCACCTTGGTCTTTAAAATCCTGTTACACATGTTAACTATAATCGTGTTTTTTTCGAAAATAAAATAGTTTTTGTTTTTGTTTTTGTTTTTATTTTATTTGAGAACGAATAAAAGTTAAATATGAGAATATTTAATAGACACATATTATTATATATTATTATTCTCATTTTTATTTTATGCATCTATTTTATTTAACTAATACTCCCTCCGTCCCAGGATAAAAGTCCTCTATTGACTTTTATGGTCAAATTGACTATTTTTTAAATCAATATATTTTATTATTCTTTTATATATATATATATAAAAAGTTTATAAACATTATAAGCTATATACAATTTAGTACTAATCTCAATATTTATTTTTTTGAAAATCTAAATATATATGTTTAATTATTAATTTTAAAAATGGTCAATTTGACCGCAAAAGTCAATGGAGAACTTTTATCTTAGAACGGAGAGAGTATTAATTATTTCGTTTTGTAGAATTTATTTAATTTATCTTGGTGAGCAAGTCGATGATAATGTTTCAACTTTTAAAGTAAAAAGGGTCTGTTGGATGATTTCTATGAAGAAAGAGTCAAGAAGGACATGAAGGGCTGAGAGAAAAAAGGGATTTATTTATTTATTTATTCAAATTCCTTCACATCCGACTGTGGGCAAGGAGGAGACTTGCAGTGAATTTACTTTTTCTTTCTTTTACTTCTTCTCGAGGCTAACAACAGTGGAAGGTTATGGTAGTCAAGCTTTGACTGGTTGTAAGATATTATTAGTTTAATAACATTTTATATTCCTCCCACCTTTGTTTCAGTATTAAAGTGATTTTAGTATTAATGCTTCTTTTATATTTTGACAAATGACAAGACAGTTCGTTGTAGTTTTTATTATGTATAATTCTCTATTCATCCGAATAGTAATATAAATAATTTTCTCTTTTAATTCATATTGATTGTTTTGGCTAACTAAATTTTTTTATAATTAAGAGGACGATAAAACTAGATTTTTTATAATAATTTTTTTTTTCATTTCCATATTAATGTTTAATTATTTTTGTCTTCATATTTATCTTCGCGTAAAATTCGTATATAATTCTTATATTGATTTTGAGATTTTGATAAATTTTAGTTAATTTATAATTATATGACTCGTTATTTTTAAAGGAAAGAAAAATAAAATTAAAAATTAATTCTGGGATAAGAAATTATTTGTTATGCTAATATTTAGTGGATTCGAATTCCTAAATAATTTGTCTAATTACTAGTTTTTATCATTAATTATTAGTTTGCTTAATTTAGTTATTAATCATCTTCATTATTTTTATTTTTAATTTGTCTGAAATAAAAATTAAGAATATATTTAAAGTTAATTTTAGTTTCTGTGAGTTCGATATGTACTCGTTGTTAGTTCTTTAATTTAAAATTATACACTTGCAATATATTTTTTTTATCACATCAGTTATAGTTATTGTACCTCTATCTAAAAAAAATAGTATAAATATTAATTATAAAAATTATCAATTTGACTTAAAAAGTCAAATTAAACTAATTTTTGAAGAACGGTGAGAGTATTACTATTGCTGATGAAATTAAACTGTTGAACAATTCCTTAGCCCCAATTTGATGGGTTTGTTAGGATTTCCCCCCGACTATTCTTGAAAGGATTTTATTAGATTAAGAATACAAGTTTACTAATCCGTGTGAAGTATAAGCAATGTGGACAATAATTTATTATAATACATGGCATAATGAATTGTTATGATAATTAATTAAATATAGGATAAATATTTAATTAAAATTTTGAGAAAATGATAATAATTATTAAATATTTATCTAATTAATAAATTATTGAATTATATATTATAGGTTCCTTCGATCCGTTATTAACTTAAATATTTGAAATAAAATATAGATTTATTTAATTATAATTATGATAAATTAATTACTTTAATTTTTTTTAGATTGGATAAATTCGTAGAAATTCTAATCCAAATAAAAGTATGAAACTTAAAGTTTAATAAATTTAATTTTGTTATGACAATTAGTTAGTAATAAATTAATCATAAGTTTTTTTAACTAATTTACTGCTATTACTAAAATTTAGTTTTATAATTATTTCAAATTTAGATAATACTTATACTAATTTGAATAGAAAAGACAAAAGCTAAACAAAAAATTTGTAAAACCAACTTTATACATTTAAGTACATAAGTTCATCAACCCTGTGCAAAGCATGGGCGGTATGAATAATAGTTTATTATATTATTAAATAGATGAATATTAATTAATATTTTGATAAGATAATTGTAGTTATTAGATTAGAAATTTTTATTTAAATAATAAATATTGAATTATAGCTTATAGGTTATTTCAATCAATTATTAAACTAAAAATTTGAATAGAGTGCATATTTATGTATTTATAATTATGAGAAAATAATTATTTTAATTTTATTTAAGTTTGTAATGAAATTCTATATCAGTGTTTATATTGACAAAATTATTTGAAATTATAATCTGAATAGAAGTATGAAACTTAAGCTCTAATAGGTCTTAATTTAATTATTACAATTAGTTAGTAATGAATTCACTATAATTTTTTAGCTAATTTTATAGTTATCGTGTTTTTAAAAAAATTCACATATATTACCTATATAATTAATCGTGTGATTTGGTATAATATCAGGTTTTAATAAATTTAGGTAATATACAGTATAATGTGTTATAATTAATTACATAAAACTATGGTAAAACAAAATTCTAATTAAATTGGTAAAATCCAAAATAAAAATTCTTTTAAAAGTTACTTTTTCTATTAGAGTTTAGTTGGGTTTCTTTTGAATACTTTATAAATTTAGATAATATATATTTAATTATTATAATTGTGTATAGTACTTATACTATTTTAAATTAAAAAAATCTTCATTTTTCTATGCCTATTATAGATAAAAAAAATTTAAAATTTGGATAGTATTTAATTGATACAAATTTAGATAGTGCTTATGCTAATATAAATAGAAAAATTGAAACAAAAATTTGTGAAACCAAAGATTGATAAAATTAAATTTGTGCTTTTAATTATATAGTTGATTATAGATTATAAATTATAGATTTCATGATTGCGAAATATGGGAAATCTTACTTAATGATGATTTACGCATAATTAATTGTATGTAGAAATCTCATTCATTTATAAAGAAAATTTCCATTTAAAATGAGCATCTCATTCCTTGTTTGGCTGTTTTTTTCATTTTTCAGTTTTTGATAAATTATACCGTAAATTTAGTGATTTTAGGAATACATTTTAATTCTAGTAGTCAACGGGAATTTCGAAAAAGGTCAAGAGGGGAACTTATCGATAATATTAATTCTGACTTTAATAGATAGACTTAACTATAATCATGTATAATGAAGGGTGAGTTGTTAACTACTAGGACAACGTATGGTACAGTTTGAAATTCAAACTGTACTCGAAACTGCTCAAGTACGGTTTAACAAATTTAAAACCATATATGAAATCGTAAGGTTCGGTTTACTGCGGTTTTAAATTGTGCAGTGGGGTTTCATTTGGGTGCGGTTTCGATTTCAAAACCAATTAAATATATAAATATTTTTTTATTACAAAAATTGATAACAATAAATTACTTTATAAGAAAGTTCTTAAAAATAAATTCATGTTTTTACATACAGAAATCACTTTAAAACACAACGTAAGAACATAAACACAAGTCCAAATGTACAACACACTTGCATTAGTTGCAACACAAGAGACAATTAAGATACAAACATTAGTTAGAAACAAAATCTGCAATATATCAAAACAATGTTGAACAGAAAAATAAAAGAAAATATATATCAATACAATGCTATATATTAGCTCAACTGACTCAGCATCATCTTCTAAGTAACAGCTTGCTATTTCTAATCTAGCATAAGCCAGCTCGAAAGCTTCCCAAGCTAAATGCTTGGTTCCTGGATAAAAACATATATCAATACAATGCTGAACAGAAAATAGAACAAAAGAAAATATAACCCAAAATTTGCAAAATATGATTTTCTTTAATTGACATAGGAAAGAGCACCGACCAATAAATAGCAGGCTGGTTATTTATAATCAATGGCAAGAAAAACCAAAAGAAATAAAGTCTGGTAAGCAAAATATATGTTGTTGCATAAACATAAATTTAAAAGATTTAAAAATTAGTTACATATACACCTCCATTTGAAAACGAAAACAAAAAAACAAAAAACAAAAAACTGACCATTCTTCCTTTCCAAATTAGCATAAAAAACAGGGTATAAATAAACAACTTATTACAAACTTGTTATCAACAAATGTCAGCATATGCTCAACCGACTCAGTAACATTCGATAATCATAATGCAAATCCATGGGCCTCACTATTCCTAATTATTAAACAAAAAATAATCATCCTATCTCCTGCGAGGCTGCGAAGACAGCGAGAAGAGAAGACCCAGCAAAATGATTCTGTTTTGTACATGAAACGGTGCAGTTTTTTTAGTGTGATTTTTTTAATGCAGTTTGGACTAGAATTCGAACCCAAATCGCAAATTCGATTTTTCAACTATTTTAAAACTGTCACATACACCAGAACTGTTAGTGCGATTTTAATTAATGTAATTTTTTGTGTAATTTTAAAAATAAATCGATTTCTTGTTCAATTCTAATTATTACTGGACTATCGCTTTTAGCCGAACTAGTGATAATCTTTTGTTCACCATCTAATATTTAATAACGATAGTACTCCATAAAAGATGGGTTTAACACCTTAAAATACATGTTTCTAAACAGTCCTACTGACCACACAACCCTAAACACCATAACATAAATATCCTATCAAAAAGTAAATATCGAAAATCTCATTACCCTTACGGAGATTGGCTTTAGGATTAATCAGTGTTTGTTTCTGCGGGCTTTCCAAATCTATAGGCTTTAAAGCTGATTTGTTTGGTACTTCACCCAATAAGTTCCATATGCTTTATCAATATTTTAGATAATCTATTTGTTAATTTAATACATTCAGTCACCCACCAAGTACTACAAGTGCTAAACCTACTCGATTATGACAGTGAACCTTGGTCTAAAATAATCTTAATAAACAGGGAGCACAAGCAAATTAATATCAAAGGCAAATCCACCCCACTAATCAGTGGGAAGACAGCACATCCCCTTGGAATAATTAAGAATAGTTAAGGACGAAGGGACACTAATAAAGAGGGGACTTAGCCAATGGAGTTCCACCATCCACGTTTAGGGAAGCTTTTTGTCTGCAATTGGTCTAAGATTAAACTAAGTGGGGGAGTAAATTTATAATTAGGGAGGGGTATGATATTCTTGATTGGTATGAGCTGAATTGGATAGATGTGATGGCTCTAATGTTACATATGTCTATTGAGTTCTTGTTCGATTATCATCTATATCGGGTTATATTTGAGTTTATTCAGTTATCAGCACCAATTAGATGCGATTGAAATTGTAGTTAGGTGTGTTTAAATGTATAACTGTATTTTATTATTTATGATGCGGCGTATTTAAAATTTTATGTCATTAATGAATTAAATTTAAATTATGTCTATAATAAATTATTCGAGGCGTTACATGTATAAAAGAGGAAACATGTTAACATACAATAAGTAATTTATAAATTACAAAAGGTCTCCAACAAAATGTTGTTACCTATTACTCCATTCGATATCATTTTCGTACATTCCATATATTTATGGCAATATTTTTTTTAACAAATTATGGAGAGCATAAAATTTGTCAAAAGTTTTATTTTATGAAGACTAAAGTATTTTTTACATCTCAAAGTTTATATATCAGACACTTGTTATATCTCAAACTTTAAAAAGTCCACACTTGTATCCCAAATTTGTAATTTTAATTTTAAATTACATTTTTCAAAATTTTAACCGATCACTTTTGATCAAAATAACCGATTATCACTTCAAACAATACTTATTTCAAAGATAAAATAATCTCAGTATTTTCTTATTCATTAAATCAAATTTATTAATCAAGATAAATCAAAACTTAATCATCTAAACATACTCTATATCAAATCAAACATTCTTTCTTTAATAAAAGCCAACATTAATAAATAAACATTAAAAATAAGAATCAAATCAAATGTGAGCAGCGTGCTTCTTCTTAATATTTTTTCATCTTTCTTTTTTATTTCTTTTGGGAAAAAATCACCAAATCAAAAATCTTAAGAGGGTGTTCGGCATCGATTGATAAGTTGGTCAACCCAATTTTATTAGTCATTTTTTCAATTTATCCGTTCGGTTGGTACTAATTTTGTGACTTATAAGTTAACTTATTAGTAAGAAAAAAAGTAACAATCCGTTGCTTAAAAAAATAATTTATTAGTCATTTTTTTAAAAATTGGTCAACCATTGCGAAATGACAGAAATATCCTATTTTATTTTTTTAATATTCTTTTTACTAAATGATTTTTTTAAATAATTTTTATATTTTATTTTAATTTATATGTCATTATTAGCCGAACACATCCACAATTCTTATTTATAATTCTCGACTTATAAGTAAAAATGATGCCGAATATTTTTACTTTTAAATTTACTAAAATTTTAACTTATAAATCTATTAAAAATTTAATTCTAAATTAAAAAATAAATAAATCAGTCACGAACGAACCCCAACTTTTAAATTGTATCTCATTACAACCTATCCAATCCAAATTAACTCATCATCTTTTTCATCTCAAGTCCTAATTCATCATCTTAATTCTTAAAGTTTCAGACTTAAAAATATTAAAGCAAGATGAAGTGAGTGGGTACTTTCGCCATTGCCGTGGGAGTAGAGACCAGAGAGAATGGTTGCCGTGGAACATAAGGTCATGGAACTGGGCTCGCTAATACCTGGTCAGCAGTTCTATCTTCGCGTTTATTCCCCTGTAAATTCATGGAGAGATAAATATTCCATCCCAAAGAATGCTCTGGTTTATGATGTGAACTAGGAAGAGCCTCCTTCGCACCAAAAAAGGAAATATAAATAAATAAAAAGAACTGCAGCAACTCCAAACCCTTTTTCATTTCTCTTTCTTTTAGGCAAACATTCATAACCCTTTTTCATTTCTCTCTCCAAAATCAAAACCCCATCTTATTTTATATATATTTGTGGGTGGATAGACTTAGATGGAGGAAATTTCCAGAAAGTGATCGCAATTGATGTGTTTGTGGTAAATCATTCCAGTTGAATTGTTTATAAAGAGAGAGGGACTAAGGGATTTTAAGAGTTGGGAAAAATTGGGGCTGACAATTCTAAGAATTTTATAAGGGTGGGCATTAGATGGGATCTGTACTTATTCATTTTGGATCTTTCAATTTGGGACCTTTCTCATTCGTTGTACTTGTTTTGGAACATTGAACAAGAAGGAATCTTGATTTTAGCTACTTTCTCTCTCTAAAAAATCCAGTCTAAGTAATTCGTTCTCTAAAAATTTCTCTGTTATCTTCTCAATATGAATCTCGCAATCTTTAAATCAGAAATGAAAGATCCATTATTGAAATCTAGAGACGCAATCAGGTAGAGGTTAGAGAGAGAAAATGGGGGGGTTTTAGAAAGAGAGAGGAAACCCGAAATAGCTGTAATAGAAAATCAATTACAATTTTTTTTTTTGGGTTATTTTACTTTTTATTCATTTAATTTTAATGTGAGAAAATTGAGAGAAATGAATTAACCCATTTGCCCCTAAAAAGTTATGCGTGTGTCACCCTCTCAAAAGTGGCCAGTAAAATATTTGGAGGGTATAAGTTGACACGAAAATTAAAAGTTAATGGTTTGCAGGTGTGAATTTTTTAAAATTTGGAGTACGACAAATGTCTGATATATATAATTTGGGGTGTAAAAAATATTTTAGTCTTGTATAAAATAATGACAATTAGAACTTTAAAATTTGTGAATTTTAGTACCTTTGATATATGTTTTCATTTTTATTATATAAGACATTTAATATATAATCACACGTATTAAGAAATTTTATTAATATTAATGTTAGGTAATTAATGTTAATTTAAAATTTTATTACTGTTCATGTACTAATTAATTTTTTTTTCTCTCAATTATTCTATCTTTAAGAATAAAGTAAGAAATAATTAGATTTTTTCTTTTAGATATATATAAAATATCTTATATTTTAATTTTTTTTAAACGATATATATAATATAAAGGATGAAATAAAGAAAAATTTACTGATTTATAGAAAGAAATAACTGTATTCGTAATTCATGGTCAACCTTAAAGACTATCACGGAAAAATAAGTTTAGTAAGGTAACATTTAAATATTATTACTATTATTTTTTTTATCTGTTTTTTTTTAAATTATGGATATAAATTAAAAAATATAATTAATATTTTGTTTGATTGACTAAATTGAATATAAAATTTTAATATTAGTCTTTTAAAATTTATTAAAAAATAAAAGATAAATAAATTAATTTTTAATTATAAAGGATAATATGAAAAATTAAAAATTAAAAATATAATATTTTTTTAAAATCTATAAATGTTAAATAAAATAAATAAAAAATTTTCTTTAAAAAGATAAATAAAAAAAGAATGGAGGTAGTAATGATTAAGTTGTTTTGAAAAAACTTTGGAATTTTTGTTTTTTTGTTTTCTTGTGAAAGTTATCTGTTTTTGTTGACTTTGATTTATTCTAAATCGTAATTTTTTTTTAAAGATTCCAAGAAAACTGACATTTGGTGGTCTACAAAATTTAGATGGTATGTAGTCTAGTCTGAGATTTAATCTACCTGCTTTGGGGGTGCGTGGTGTTAACACGAGTGTGGAACAATGACTTACAATGGCCGAGAGCTCTTCCATCGTTTTCGTATGTGGTGAGTGAAAAAAAACTGAAAACCCAAAAAAAGGAAAAAAAATGTAAAATGAAACTGTAAAAGACCGTAATTAATAGAAAATTTAATAAATTAAAATTGAAAAAATAAACCGTACATTTAATTATAACAATAATTATTAGAGAAAAATCACATCAAATTAATCTAATCTTACCAATACATACATATATATGTTCGAATGTATATTTATATACACAGACACATACAAGTATATATATGATAAAATTCTAATATATGATTACTCACTTAATAATGAAAAGTGCATTCATAAACGTTGTGGGGAGTATTCATAATTTTTTTTTACAGCATAATGTTATTTCTAAGTTCTATTAATTTCATAAATGTATTAATAACTTATTTTATTATTAGCTTACTTATTTACTTATTTCATTCTTTGAATAGTATATTAACCGAAAAAAAATCGTAACCGTAAAATGTTAATCGAAATTATTAGTAACTGAATGGTTTGATTAACTGTAATTATGGTTATACCTTGTAACCGCACTAAACACACTATGTGTACCCTTAGTTTTTTTGTTTTTTTGTTTTTTTTTTCATTTGTTTTGGTTAAGGCTCTTGGGGTCCGCTTCAACCTATAAGGCCAAATAAATATCAAGTTATGAGGAGGTTGTGACGACCCCAAATCCGGGTTCTATAATCTCGAGTTTGGTTCTCACTATTCAACACATTACTAACAATTAAATACATACATTGCATTTAAATATCGCGGAATAATACATATTGGTTCCCTTACAAAAAGGTTACAATACCAGGGTCTATTAACCTTAACATAAACAGTTCCTATCATAAGGAATTACAAAAGGTTTAACAACAGTAAACACAAATTTAAGCATCTAATTAGCATGCATAAACTACTTAAGCTCTGGCCTTTCCTTTTCCCTTATCCTTCTTTGAGCAATCAGGATTATCTGAAAAATGGTTCATGATAGAGCAAGAATGAGCAACTAGTTTGCTCAGCAAGTTTAGAACAATCATAAATATTTAATATATCATGAATGAATGGGAAATATCATCAATGATTCAACAATAGATATAACAATTGTGAATGAAACAGGATTCAAATTTTAATAAACAGAATATTTGAATCTTAAAATGCTGAGTGGTCACTAAGGACCCTGAACTAACTAGGGTATAATAGAGTTTCCTCTGACCCTTTGAGTTGTTTGGTTTTCAAGGGGATCAGCCTATTCAACCCGCTGTATATGCATTACATTTAGTCACTGGCGCCCAAAGTCGGTTTCCCGACACAAAATCCCCTAATTTAGGGTTGTTCAATTCTCAGACTTAATATAAGAAATCCGCACCCAACAATGGTTTGGATAAGCTTTTTAAAAGTATTCAAGTTATTGAATTTAGAAACGCAATGTCTAGCTGAACTATTAGCTTCAGACATTTTTAATACAGTTCATGAATCAAGAACTAACAAGCTTCAAATGCACTAAGTGCGATTGTATAAACAATATGGATGTGGAATAATTTTAAATAATTAAACCACTTCAAGCTTTAACAATAAATACAAGTATGGAAACTTGTTCAACGATAATAATTGAGTAGGGTTAGAGAACTTGCCTGTTTGCTCAGCTACAATAATTGTCTAGCTTTAACTAACTTGCTTTGAAAGACCTAACATTAATAAAGTCGGTCTAATAATTAGTACGACGTATTTGCATAACTATACGCTTAATAATGAACTTATTTACCACATAAGTACTAACACATAAATTACATTAGTCAAAACAATATTATTAACCTTATAGACACTTAATCATTTTAGGTTAATAATTTAATAAGTTAGAAAATATTTTTCTTAAGTGTTGGACACTTATTAAACCCTTAAACAACTTATTATAATTGTTTAATTAAATCATAATTAAATTTAATTAACTCAATCTCTTTTTAATTACTATTTAATATTGATTAAATAGAAATTAATTAATTAACTCTAGTTATTATTTAAAATAAATAATAACTAATTGTACTTACTTATTATTTAATTATAATTAAATAATAGATAATTATTAACTTAATTTTAACCTTCTTTAATTTAATGTTAATCAACCAATAATTAACTAAGTAATTAACCTTACTTATTATTTAATTAAGGAAATTAAATAATAGTTTACTAATCTTAATCCCCTTTAGTTATTATTTAATGTCAATTAAATAATAATTAATTATTTAATTAATTTTAATTATTATTTAAGGTTAAATAATAATCAAATCATTCTTATTTATTATTTAAATTAAATAATAAATTATTACTCTAATAACTTAATTTCCATTAATCGTTATTTAATGTTAATTAAATAATAATTAATTACTTAATTATCCTTATTTATTATTTAATAATATTTAAATAATAAATAATTAATTTATAAATTTTATCTCTCTTTAAATATTATTTAATAGGCATTAAATAATAATTGCTAATTTATCATCTTTATTTATTATTAACATTTAAAATAATAAATAAATAATAATTTATTTAACTTAACCATGGTTTAGCTAACTAGATTAATATTTAAAATATTTAAATATTAAACTTAATGAAATATATTCTCCCATTATTATTTTTGTATTATTATTATTTTTGTTATAATTTTAAATTAATTTTCAAATATTTAAATTAATTAAAATTAACCCGAATGGCATTTTCGTAAATAAGTTGAAAAACCGGACCGATGGCATTTTCGTAATTAATTCGAAAACTGAACCGAGGGCAGAATGGTAATTCTGCCGAAAAAACACGGAGGGGCAAACTTGTAATTTCTCCGGAAAATAACTACCGCGCATGGCGCGCGTTATAATATTTTCGGACCAAAACGGCGCCGTTTTTGGCAATCCGGAAATGGCTTCCGCGTATAACGCGAGGAAGAAATTTTCTGCCGATGCCAAACGACGTCGTTTGGCTCCGCGTCGGTGGGTGAACAGTGGCTCGCGCATTGCGCGACCAGTGTTAAATTTTCTCTTCCAAGCAGAATGTGAACAGTGTTTCCGGCTACCCATTTTAAATAAAAATATACCTTCAATAAATCTTTAACTCTTCAATAAAAATCCAAAAAAATTACCAATCACCTTATATTAATTTATAACATGAAAAATTAATTTTTCATGATTTAATATCATTATTTTTTATAAAAAATTTTACATCACATAAACTACCACAAATCATAACTTTTTGTGTATAACTCCATTTTGAGTGATTCAAACTTTGTTTTTCTCATGATTCAATGTTCTATAATATTAGAACATCAAACTTAAGTTTTATAAAAAAATATTTTTGGACATAAATTCCAAAACTTGTTTACACACTATTAAATACATATTTTAGCATATAAAATATACAAATATACAAACCAAGCATATTAAACTCAAGCATGGCATATATATTACCACTACACATTAATAACCATATTAACATGTTTATACTAACATGATGATTTATTTAATTTAAAAACAAAACTTCATTTAAAATAACCATTACCTTGATTTAATGGCTATTCTTCTTTTTCTCCCAAAATATGTTGTGAATCTTGAAGGCATAAACTAGCTTAGCACTCCTTCTCCTTCTCTTGCTCTCTCTCAAAATATTTTGCTCTCAAACTCTCTCTTTTGATTTTTGGAGCAAAATGAAATAACATCTATCAACTTTTCAAGTATACTTGAAAAATTAGTAGATACACATAATGTATCTAATAATTTTGACCACTACAAGCTAGCTATTGGATACTTACACAAGTTAACAAGCCATGACTTGGTTGGTGAAAAGAAGCATGGTTCATGTACTTAAAAAAAAATAAAACAAGCAATCCTTTTTAATTAAATGAAAAATAATAAAAATAAAACATCATTTTCTCTCTCCTCACCACATGATGGTCGGCTGATGGACTTCAAAATGTCCCAAAAATGGAGTCACTTTGCATACTTTAATTATTAAATAGTTTAATTAAGTATTTTCCAAGTGGGCCAATCATTGGGCTTTAATTTAAAATACCAATTGGGCTTCTATTAAATTGTTTGGGCTACTAAATTGTCAAATTTTATTATTCTACACTTGGGCTACTAATTGACCCATGTTGGGCTAATTTAATAATTTACACATTAATTATTCAATCCATGATTAAATAAATAATTATATTGAATAAATAATTAAATATTCTAACCCATAAGTATTAAATTACTAAATGGACTAATAAATATTATTATTAATATTTCACATTATTTACATTAATTAATAATCATATTAATTAATTTATTATATTTAATTCACTCATTATATTCAATTTAATTGAATATTTAATTAATAGGAAACTTATCAATTATTTTGATATTAAAACTTTAGGGTTTGTTCACTAATTTAATAACATATTAGTGACCCCCTTTAATTAATTTTAGTAATTAATTACATAATTATTTAATCACATAATTAATTAATCACATAAAAAGATTTAAATAATCTCATAAAACTAACTCGTTGAAAATTAAATTAATATTTTAATTAATAAAAATGTGAAAATTCTAGGACATTACAGAGGTGTTTGTTACATGTCATATAAGATATCTTTCAAAATTTAGATTAATGGGTATTTGATTATTAATAATAAAAATTGGTCATATCTTTATCAATTTTATTTGGTACAAGTTTATTTGATTATTAGTAATGATTATTGCAAGTGTTTGGTACAAATTCAAGATTATTGAGTACATATATTTTTAATATTAACCTTTTACTAAAATGCCCATATACTAATTTATGTTAAATAATTCACCAATGAATTTTTGCCAAATAAAATCAACTGTCCAAAATATTGTACAACTAGTTAATTCAATAGTATTTAATATAATATATTTAAAATTTTATTACTTTTGTAAATTAATAATTAATAATATATTTAATTATTGATACATAAATAAAAATTGATTAATTAAGTCAATTTAAGCACAATAATAAATCAAACTTACAGTAATAAACAACAAAACAAGTTGAATAAGGACAAATTAGAACATTTATATGTATTAGAATTATTAAAATAAGGAAAAGTGTGTTTGATATATAAATATTTGCTTAGTAATTTTATTTATAATTATGTGTAAATAAGAATATTTATGTTTAAATTATTAAAATATGATAGATATTTTGGAATATGTAAAGATCTCAAGATAATCAAGATGTGATAATCTTAGATTACAAACTATTTTTTGGTCATTCAAATATTCACTTCAAATACAAGAGTATTTAATTATTAAAAATATAAGATTACTAATATAACAAACAATTTATTAGGATATTCAACTCATATTAGCTGATATCTAAAATGAATGACGCCCCCTGATATTGTAATTTACTCTTTTTTTAAATATCTTATTTATAAGATACTTATGTAATTAAAAAAGGGGGCTGTGGCTACTTTTAGATCAATTCTGACCATTTAACTTTCGATCGGATATATCCCTTATGATTTTTTTTTTTGGAAATATATATCTTACGAGGACAAGTTTAAAAATATAATTTTAAAATATAAATTCAAACATAAATTTTATTTATACTATTAAGTCTGGTACGAAAATATTCACGTCAAATCTTATTTTTTAATGATAAAAATAAAATTTATATATTAAAATTTGTGCATTTAGATTTATTTATTTTATGAAGTTTCGAGTTACTTTTCAATAATATGACCCATTTGTGAGTTGGGGAAAAAAATTCTTATAATTTATTTTTGAAAAAAAAAAACTTTCTCTTTTTTTTCTTTTAAAATAAAATTCGCAAATAGGGAGTTAATTTATGTTTTATTGATGAATGTAGTAACACACATATTGAAAGTGTGTAATTAATAACCGTGTAAAAATGCGAAAGGATTAATTAGGTGTTGACTCTATGCATTTATTTTCAATTATGTGGCAGAGAGGGTGCTCCTAAAAATTTTAAAGTATAAATAAGAGATTGATCAACTATCGAATTTTGAAAATTTATAATAAATTCTAGAGAATAATATCTTTTTGTATTCTGTTTTTTTACGTGACATTCTTACTCCTTTCGTCTCAGAATAAAAATTTTAATTGAATTTTTATACATATTAAAAAAAATAATAAAATGACAAAATTATTTATATTTAAATTCTCAATTAACTGCATAATTTTCTGCACATAGTTATAATGATACTTCATAAATATACATAAAAAATAAAAATATAACAATTAATACTAAAGATATTATAGGCAAATTATTATAAAAAATAAATTATTTAAGATAAATAGACATTTAATTTAGAATAACTTAAAATAATAATAAAAACTTTTATCCTAGTACGACGGAAGGAGTATAAAATTTGAATTGCATTTGTCATCTTTCAAAATTTTACTTTAAACAGATCAAATTTAAGACATTTTTTACTACCGTTTGAAAATTTAATAATTTTAGTACAAAAATAACTTAAAAAATAACTTACATATTTTTTTAAATAACTTCACAAGAATTTAATGATATTTTAAGTAAAAAAATAAATCACTATTTAACTATTTTTTGCCCACCTAAATGTGATAATATGTTAATGATATGCGCACGGCGCGTGAGCTTTGGTTGGCACCACCCACGTCATTAAATTAAATTAGTCATTTAAATTCTTGATAAGGAAAACCGCACTCGCTGGCCTCTCTCTCTCTCTCTCTCTCTCTCTCTCTCTCATGAAACTGAAAGCTTTTATACATACAAAGAAATGAGAATAGATAGAGAGGGAAAATACAGTGACAAAGCATCCTCTCTCTAAAGTTACCTTTTTTCCGAAATCGACGATGGGTTTGTTGTTGGGGCTCATAATTTCAACGTATTTTAATCTCGACCCACAAACTAATTTAATCAAGCATATATCCCCCAGCAAATGGGGGGTGCGATCAACCCTGGCTATACTATACACTCCTCTCTCTTCCTCTGTCTGACAGTCTGAGCCTCAATGACTGCTGCACTTTCCTTTACTTTCTCTCTCCTTTTTTTTGTGCGACAAAATCTGGAGCTTTTTTTCAGTTTCATTTGATAGAACCCTAGCTCTGCTTAAACCCTAGATACAGAATCGCGATCCGAGTTGATTTCAATTTCAATGTAACTGTCCTGCTGTTTGACTTCTCAGGTACGCCACTTTTTCCTATGTATATGTGTTTGTGTTGTCTATTTTGGCTTATATCATCATTTTAAGTGTAATATTACCTCTTCTGATGGAAACTGCTCTGTCTATTTTACAGAGAATAGTTTGTTGGTTTCATGATTTTGATGTTTCTATTTAAATCCACTTTTCTCTTGATTCTCATTGATGGATGTTTTATTTCATTTTGGATGCTCTCTTTTTTTGGGCCAGTTTTCTCATTTGCTCAATTTTGGCCAACCCATTTCACAAAAAAGAATCTTTTTGCTTTAAAACATAAAATTTCCATAGATTTACTTATTTCTAAGCTGATTTTGAATTTTGACCAACTAAGCTCACGACAAAACTAATTTCTTGACGCGACTGAATATGGTTAAATTGTAATGCTCTAAAACAAATGTAATTTGTAGGATTAAACGTACTAACAAGAACGAAAGATAAACGATCGAATCACAAGAAAAATAAAAACTCCATTGGAGAACAAAGTAATAATAATATTAATTGATAAAAACGTTTATGTTAACAAGCTCCGATAACATATTTATAGTATTAAACTAATTTACTATGACTAATTGGAAAAGAAAAATAATTAAATCCTAATCTAAATAAAATTATTAAAACTAAAGTTCAAAACATAAATGGGCTAACTATAAATTTAAACTTTTGAATTTTTCTAAATAATAAATAAAAGCACATCAAATAAACTAAAACTCCATGAAAAATAAAATACGTGGAAATTTGAATCTTTCTTGTTATTTTCCATCGCACCATACTCCCCTTCTTAGAAAAAATTCTTCCTCGAATTTTAAACTAAACGAGTATTAAGTGCACCAAGAACAAATCTTCAATTTTCGAGGGATCAAAACTCCATGAATTTTCTTCTCAAAAGATAATCCTGAAAGTAAATGAAAGAAAATCAATACCTTCTAATTTACCTGCATGACAAATAAATTTTCAGGAATAATAAAATCAATAATTTCGATGTCCTCGGACAACTGCATAGGAACAAGTTCTGAACCAATGGTATCTGTTGTAGTACCTTTATCTTTAGATGTCACAAAAATTTTCATACTCGTTTTGATACTAGATGTCGCAACAAGAATTTGTGTTTCTTCAACTGTACTAATTTCATTCTCCGGTTGAGTTTGTTCTGAAATAATATCCTTTTCAATCTCTAAAATTGACTTTTCTTCAATTCTAACCTCTTCTTTGAGTATTCAACAATTTTTTGGGTATCAACAAGTATCTCCAACTCACAATCTGTAATATTACTCTTTGGCTTTTGAACAACTGTGAGCATCTCAATAGGTCTCTTGAACTCACAATTTTTTATGGAGGTAGACATGTTGGATAATGTGTTTTGAAGCTTATATAAAATTTTCTAGCATTTAATCAAAGGATTAACATGAAACTCGTGATAATGTATCGCAAATTTTGCAACAACTTATAATGAATGTACGTGTAGTGTTGCCAATAATATTCAGAAATCAACATATCTTTCATATATTCCGAATATTTTTTTTTCCTCGTACCTCTACGCGATCTCACATACTACATGTCAGCCCAACTTTCAACTACATTCCCAACAAGCCTATCTGCTATCAACTTGCCCTTATTTTCTTCACGGATATTATAAAAATAAAAATATTTTTTTTAATATAAAACAATCAATGAATAAAATAATTTGTGTTGTACCCTTCGTCAAAATAAGGATTATTATCGTAGAAGGAATATCGCATAAAATCCATATTAGGTTTCTTTTTCTCTGTAAGGTTAAAATTCAACCAAACAAAATATTTTGAACAGCTGAATTATAAAAATTTCAAAACTATATGGCAATTTTAGAGATATATGTGAACAACAGACCAGTTTACAAATGATTAAAACTTGAGTGAAAAATATAGAACTTGTTTTTTACTCGGGGGAATTTATGAATAATTTGCCATAATTAGATCCCCATACGCTACTTGCTACTTGAAATTCTGCAAAAGAAGATGCTTATTGGAGGACTACTTGAAACTTTATCTGCGATTTCAATGAAGATAAAAAGTGCCTTTTTCCCCCCTTTTTTATTAGATAAACGAAAATTACGCTTACCAATCTTTAGTTCTAGGATTTAGTTTTTGGTCGAAAATTCTCGAAATAACACACGAGGTCCAATCAGCTATTACCTTATTCGGATGCAATTATTCAAGCTCTAATGCCTATCGACGCAGCGAAATATGATTAGATTGTAATGCTCTAACACAAACGTGAATTGTAGGTTCATACTTACCTACAAGAACGTAAGATAAATTTTTGAAAAATGTAATAATAATATTAATTGATGAAAATGTTCATGTTAACAAGCCCTAATAACATATTTATAGTATTAAACTACTTTCTTATGACTAATTGAAAAATAAATAAATTAAATCCTAAACTAAATAAAATTATTAAAACTAAAGCCCAAAACATAAATGGGCTAAATATAAATTTAAACTATTGAATTTTTTTAAATAATAAATAAAAATACATCAAATAAATTAAAACTCCACGAAGAATAAAATATATGGAAATTCGAATATTTCTTGTTATTTTCCACCGCATCATTTCTCGGTTGCCGTTTCTCATATGGGTACTTGTTTTTGTAATTTTTGTGTATCTATAGCATCAGCATGTGGAACTTTTTGTTTGAGAGTTCGTAGTTAATTTTGATATGGCAATTCCATCTCTCTCTTCTTTAATCTATATGTGTGTGCAGTAGGACTCTGTTTTCAACCCTGCTAGGTACATAAATGGAAAATTTTAGTTTTTCTTTTTCACTGAAAAAGTTAAATTCATTATTTTCTTTGACTTGTAATTGATATTTTATGGAAAACGAGTTTGTCTATTCTATCTCATCAGTTTGCAAAAATTGTTTTGTTGATTTAATTTCTCACTTGATCAGGCGGTTGGTATTATATTAATCTGGTCTTTGCGAGAATATGGTTAATTCATTACATACAAACTATTTATGTTTCACTCACTGATTTTAATATCATGAATACTCTTGTACTAAGCTGAATAAGATCCGCTGATTTTCTGATTATTGTTTCCTTTTCATTTCATTTGACTAAAATCTAGAGGGTTTGAAGGCGATACATTAATAATGAAAGGAAAAGGTGGAGAAACAAAAGAAGAAAAAGAGGGTCCAGAGAGAGATGATTATCATCTGAGCAAGACAGGTGGGATTGATGGGGATTCTAGTAATAAATACTGGATAACTATTGGTAGTTCTCCATGGAAGAAGGCAAGGAATTATGACACTAACAGTGGATCAGACCTGAACGGTCTTGAATTTTCCTACTGCGGGAGCACTGCTGATGGTTCATCAGGTATAGAACCTCAGGATGCAGATTATTCTTACATACCCTCGCTTAGTTACGAGTTAGAGGGTTCAATTTTAGCTAGGTTTTCTAGGTCAGAGTATTGGAAAATATGCTTTGTTAACAAGAGGTTTTTGGCTCTTTTGAAGAGTGGTGAATTATTCAAGATTAGAAGAGAAATTAAGTTTAACGAACCTTCTGTTTTTATGTTCACAAGTGGGGAGAGTAGTTGGTGGGCCTTTGATCGGGAATTTAATTCTCGTAGGAAGCTTCCAATTCTACCATCGGACATTTGTTTCACGTCCGGAGATAAGGAGTCCTTTTGTGCAGGGACTCATCTGCTTATTTCGGGCAGGGAGATTGATGGGCTTGTCATCTGGAGGTATGAATTGGCAATGAACAAATGGTACAAGGGTCCTTCTATGATTAATCCAAGGTGCTTGTTTGCATCTGCCACTTGTGGCATCTTTGCTTTTGTAGCTGGTGGAATCGGAATGGTGGCAAATACGGAAGTTTATGATACTGCTGAGAAATATAATCCAGACAATCAATCATGGGAGCCTCTTCCAAGGATGAAGCGGAAGAGGAAACTTTGCTCTGGATGTTACATGGACAATAGGTTTTACGTGATTGGAGGGCGGAACGAAGAGGGAGAACTTACCTGTGGGGAGTATTTTGATGAGGATAAAAACAAATGGGAATTGATTCCTGAAATGTTAAAGGATGATCCAGTTCTAACTTGCCATTCCCCACCTCTTGTTGCCGTTGTGAATAATGAGCTCTACTCACTTGAAGCTTCTTCCAACCAGCTGAAGGTGTACCTGAAGAGGAGCAATACATGGAAGCAATTAGGTCCAGTCCCTGTTAGGGCCGACTTTAATAGAGGCTGGGGTGTTGCATTCAAGTCTCTGGGAAATGAGCTTCTTGTCATAGGCGCATCTGCATTTTCTTATACAAGTAACTCCATGGCTATATACACGTGCTGTCCGGATCCTAATGGCGAGGAACTACAATGGAGACCTCTTGACAGTGGCAGGAATCGGCTTAGTCACTTCATTCTAAATTGTTCTGTGATGGTAGCTTGAGACAGAATTCTTGAGGGGTATCTTGTCAGAGTCGCGTGATTAGAGTATCTAAATAAGCGAAATTGGTAAACTGGGGAACTGGCATTACTAAAGACTCTTTGTAGTTAATTACCAATTCTGATCACATGCGGTGTCCTGACCACATTTGGGTAATTAAAACCTTTTTTCTTATATAAACTTAAATTTGTATCGACTGTGAATTTTAACGGCAGCTTTTGCTTTATACTTGTTTGCTTACTATTTCTGTGCTAAGTTGGTCTCATTTTGTTTGGAACAAAGAATCAAGAGTTTGCCCCAAGCCTGAATCCGCTCTTTCTGTATTTTCAACATTTTTTCCAAATTTTATACATTATTAGTTTGCCTAAGAAATGCTGCGGGTATTTGGATTTAATGCAACTCTTTAATGTGCTACTTATTTCTTTACCCAGCAGTTTGATCAATGTTTAGAGTAATTCTTACTGTGGAGTACATTCAACTCTGTGGGAGTGCTGAGGAAAATGTGAATGAATTATATCGAGCTTATAAGAAAACACAGTCCATCTGACTGAAATGCTGGAAGCAATAATAGTTATATTGTTCAACTAAACATTCGCAAGAAAGTATTTTCCTTTATTTTTTTCTTTTCCTTTTCTTGAAAATCATTTTTGCTTTCAAATTCTCGACATTCAAATAGAGTAAAAAGAATTTTTTTAAATTATAAAAGCAAAATAACAATACATGAAAAGGAAATACGTGACTTATTACAATCAAGTTTGGCTATAGATCACAAAATATGATAATCCACTTATTTTGTTATATATCGGGCCATTTTTTTTAAACAAATACTGCAGTTAGAATAAATACATATGTTGAACAATTGTAGCAGCCTTCGACCCAAACAAAAAAAATAGAAATATTTTATTTTATTTTCAAAATGAATATATATTCTAATTTATCGACTCGGATGAACTTTTATTTTCAAAATGAATTTATATTCTAATTACACTGACATTATAATAAAATTATAGACAAGCGATAACAGCATTACGATACTTTATAACAATATAAGAGTATTTTAAATTATGTTATTTTTAAAAAAATGATACACCTTATGGCTTAGATTTATTAGGGTTGTATGTTATTTATAAGTAGAGAAAGAATATATACGTGGATTTTTTTCATTTAATACGAGTAATTATTCAGTAATATTGGGACACCTATTACGTAGTGTTCTATATTATTCACACGGTGTCATGTGAATATTTAAAGTGAAATGACCCACTTTAAGTGTTCACATAACACTACATAAATGATATGGAGTATTTAATAATTTTTCAGTCAATACACCTTCAGATCCCATTAAAACTACGACAAACGTGGGGGAAAAAATTGATGATTCAAAGAAGCAGTTAATTCAAGAACAATTTACAACAAAATACCAGTTATTAAATTTACACCACCAATCCATAAAATATCTCTAAAAAATCTCAAGCAATAAATCCAATACTAATAAAATTATCATCACGAACCGATAAATCATTATGTATATGTATACACGGACGGACATGATTAATGAGCTCTAACACGAACAAAATTATTATTATGGACTAATACATTATTATACATGGCGATAAAATTTTCAACAATGATAACGGAATTATGACTTTTAATTAAAATATGATACTATAGGTTAAATTATTAATGACTTATCACAATCTTATTATTATTATTTTATTTTTTTTGGGTGCAAGGGCTAAAATTAATTATGAGAAATGGAATAATAATTATTTAAATTATTAATGACGTATCACAATATTATTATTTTTTATATTTTTTTTGCGGGCAATGGAGGGCTAAAATTAATTATGAGAAATGGAGTAATACCTTACCGCACAGGCTTTTTACTAGCCAGTCATACATTAGCAGGCCCAAATTATAAACCTTTAAAAATGGGCCGGTCTTAAGAGTCACTCTCTCCCGCTGTTCTTTCAACACTCCAGAGGAAGAGAGAGAACCAAACCAAGTCGCATCTCTCTGTTACTTGTGGTGCTCCTCCGGAGTGAAAAAGCTCGCTAAAATCAGCAGCCAAGAATTCGCCAACAAAGTAAGATTAATGGCAATCGTTTCATCTAAATTCTCTTTATTATTTCCTCCAATTTTCCTATGTTAATTCAATCTCTGTAGTAGTATTTTCTCAGTATTCAAAAAAATAGCATCTGGATTTCCCCCTGATAATCTCCTTCTGTATACCCTAATGTTAGTTTCCTCTATTAATTCTCTTCTGAGTGATACCGTGATTCAGGTATAATTTGATTATCATGAATTAGGGTTTCCTTTTCATAAACAATGTCAGATTTATATTTGCTTAGTTGATGGAGCTTAGCTTGCCAAAGTTTTGATCTTTTGGTTTTGGTTACTATGTTTAGGTGACATACAAATTTAGGGTTTAATACTGTTAGTTTTATAACATTTGGAAAATGTTTAGTTTTTGCCTTTTTTTTGACATAACAACTATCTTCAGGGACATGCAATTCTTTAGCTGTGGGGTTTGCTGGTTTTAAATTTGATACAGTTTTTTGGAGGCTAAGCAAGTGTGGGATTTTGGGCCACTCTGTCAAGATTTTTCATTGGTTAATTGTTTAGATATAGTGATGTCTGCAAATAACAATAAACCACCACATAGTGCTGGTGTTTCATCTCCCTTTGGCAATTCTATGCCACCAAATCAAACTGCTCATCTCCAGTCCCCAGCTCAACAGCAAGGTGGGTATGGCTCACGTGGTCAGTTTCAGATGTCTCAGTTCTCTGCAGCTCATGCTCAGGCGATTGCCCAAGCGCAGTCTAAGGCTCAGGCTCATGCTCAAGCCCAAGCTCAAGCGGCACATGCTCAATTCCAAGCTCAGTTGCATGCACAGTCCCATGCTGCTGGTATTGGCAATATTGGAGTCTCCTCACCCTCCATTTCGACTACAAGTAATTCCAGCGCAAAACGTCCTCCACAGAAACCACAGGCGCGGCCACCTGGTATGTTGAATAGCAACACTGTATCGCCTTTGAGAACTATGGAGATTACATCTGCTGCTCGTAGAAAGAAGCAGAAGCTTCCTGAGAAACAGCTACAGGATAAAGTTGCAGCATTTCTGCCTGAATCTGCTCTTTATACTCAGCTCCTCGAGTTTGAGTCGCGTGTGGATGCTGCTCTTGTAAGAAAGAAAATTGACATCCAAGAGGCGATTAAGAATCCTCCTTGTATTCAGAAAACCCTTCGAATTTATGTTTTCAATACTTTTGCTAATCAGATCCGCACAATTCCAAAGAAGCCCAATGCTGAGCCACCTACTTGGACCCTCAAAATAGTTGGGAGGATCTTGGAAGAGGGAATGGATCCCGAGCAGGCTGCTTTGTTTCAGAAATCAAACTCCTTGTACCCAAAGTTCTCATCTTTTTTCAAGAGAGTCACCATTTCCTTGGACCAGAGACTGTATCCTGATAACCATATTATTACTTGGGAGAGCGCTCGATCTCCTGCGCCTCATGAGGGCTTTGAGGTGAAAAGAAAAGGAGATAAGGAATTTACTGTGAACATACGTTTAGAAGTGAACTATATGCCTGAGAAATATAAGCTTTCACCAGCCTTGACGGAACTTCTTGGTATTGAGGTTGATACGCGCACAAGAATCATAGCTGCAATCTGGCATTATGTCAAGGCTAGAAAATTGCAAAGCCCAGATGACCCATCCTATTTTAGTTGTGATCCGCCACTTCAGAAAGTATTTGGGGAAGAAAAGATTAAATTTACTATGGTTTCGCAGAAAATATCACATCATTTGGCTTCCCCACAACCAATACACTTGGAGCACAAGATCAAGCTCTCAGGAAATAGTCCTGTTGGAAATGCATGCTATGATATTTTGGTGGATGTGCCATTTCCGATACAAAAGGAATTAAATGTGTTACTTGCAAATACGGAGAAGAGCAAAGAGATTGAAGCATGCGATGAAGCTATTTTTAGTGCTATAAGGAAGATCCATGAGCACCGTAAAAGGAGAGCCTTCTTTCTTGGCTTCAGTCAATCACCAGTTGAATTTGTAAATGCATTGATTGAATCTCAAAGCACAGATCTAAAGCTTCTAGCGGGTGAAGCAAGTCGTAGTGCGGAAAAAGAGCGTCGGTCAGAGTTCTTCAATCAACCCTGGTAAGCTTGTTGGTTGCTTGTTCTGACTTAATATCTTTTCCTTGTATTTAAGATAGGTTATGCATCTCTAATTACATGAAACATGCACATTGACATGCAGAAAGATCCTAGTTTGAAATTGACTTGATGGTTAGATGGCAACCTCGTTATGGCTTGTCCAAATATTGACCAATCTCTCTCTCTCTCTCTCTCTCTCTATATATATATATATATATGGGACTGTATCCACAATAACCGATTTTTAAGAGCACTGTTGTAGCAACCAATACAGGGGTCAAATTGGCTTTAAAAGTCCCTGACGCTAGAGCTCTAGCGGTAGACGTTAAAAATTTTTTTTGGCCTGCCACTAGAAGATCTAGCGGCAGTATGTCAACAATAATTGGTTGCTGTGAATTAACTCCCTATATATATATATCAGAACGTATGCCTAATGGTCTAATAAAATTGCATTTATTGCATCGTTACTCTCAAGGATATGTTGAAGCAATAGTTCTCATCTTGTGAACAAATTTTGCACCGCAGAAAATGTTTAAAATATATAAAAGTGATATATTGCAATCTCAAGTTTAAAAGATGTCTGTGCTCAATAAGTGTGCCACAATCATGTATTGATGTCGCAAAATCATGTCTCGTTATTGTAAATTGTGACTATATGGGTATTATATTAAACTAGCCATTGCGTCACACATGGTGTGTGCAATTCAGGTAAGAAAAAGGACAAGTGTAAAAAGAAAGAATTAGCGTAAATGTGGATTGTTATATGCCCAAGGAGTTAGCTTAGTTATAAGTGAGCCTAGTGATAAGTGCCTTAAATGGCATATCTTACGGGTTCAATTCTCCACAGCAGCAATGATTTCCTTGGGACCCTCGCACATAGTCTAATATGGGATTTTTAGGTGTGCCAGTTGGTGGGACCATGGGGTGTTGGCCACCCCCCCCCCCCCCCCCCCCCCCCCCCTTCTCCTTAAAAAAAACAAAATAGCATGGAGAGTTAATATTATATGAAACACCACTTTATATGTAAACATAATATAAGCATAAAACTTTCAATTGTATATTTGTATTCTTGATAGAGCAAAAACCCAAATCAGTACCGAACAAAGTCTCTATTTCCCTTTTTAAGCTATTATACTAAGACGAGGATAAGTCTCAGTAGGAAATGAATCCCTCAAAAAACTATCCCAGTGTACAATTGTCTAAGAAGCAAAGAAGAGTGTGGATCAGTTTTCTTCAAGTTACCGCAATAAGCTCGTTTGCAGCTTGTTATTGTTATAATATCTCTCTTTTGTTTTTTAGAAATATTATGTGCATCTCATGATATCTTCCTAGTTTGAGAGTTACTTGATTTCAAGATGGTGCTCATTATGACTTGCTCCATTATCAACTACTCCCTCCATTCCTTTTTATCTGTCTTTTTGGAGAAAAGAATTTGTTCCTTTTTATCTATGTTAATCAATTTGACAAAGTATTAATTACATTTATTAATCTACGTGTCTACTCCTAAAACGTCATTTAAAAAGGAATGGGTTTGGAGTAACATTTTAAAATCTCTGCCCGAATATTTTTGTGTGCGTCTCATTTGGTTCATGTGCTTAATGATCCAGTAGAACTGCATTAAATGCACCCATCCAATTATGTTTTGTGGGTAGTTGAAACAATTTAGCTTGTTGTAGGAGACTCGTGTGCTTGCTGGGGTAGGGCGTCGAGAGTATAAGAAGGTATAACACGTCTTCAAATAGGGATCCTTAAAGGGTATGTGATGAGGATGAACACCAAGGCAATCCAAGGAGAATAAGATTGATCAGCTAGGGCTGGAGAACTGCAGATACTGGTGGACTGGCTAAAAGATATTCTCTACCTGCACGTTTGGAAGGAGGAAAAGGGATTTTCATTGTTCCCTTGGTCATTTTGATCTGGTTAAGGAATATTAGTTTGTCTACCACAAAATCTCAGTATATTGGGGGAATTTAGTGAGCTTTTGGTGGTGTTGGGTACAGGCCCTATAGCATTAGAAATGTATTGAATGAGAGAAAAATCTTCTAATTATAGTAACTGCTAGGAGACAAAGTCAAACGCCTGTTACGTCGTCTGATCTGCTACGTCGTCTGATCTGCGTTAGGTGGCAGACCACATAGGATGTCATACGCACTTGAAGGGGTCTAACAAACTTTCCATGTTGGGTTTTACTAGGCGATGCTGTTTCTGACTAGATGGAGCATGTCCCCCTCTCTCTATCCCTCTCACTCACACACATTCACACACATGATCTAAAAAAGCAAAGGCTATCTGTAAGGCCAAGTGCCAATGAGATAAATAAAATAAGTAAGGAATTATTAGCTAGTTAGGAACAGTTAGGAGTATTAGCTGGTTAGGAGCAGTTATTTTAATATAATGTTACGTCCCAAAATAAGAGTTTGGTTTAAAAATAATTTATTAAAGAGAAATTTTCGGTTTTGAGTTTGCTGGGTATGAACTCTCTTCTAGTTACTCAATTAAGCCTCCTATTTCTTTTTTAAAACATAAGTTGATTTGAAAATTAGGCTTAGCACTTTTCCTTTAAGGTTATCTTTGGAACATATGTCATGGAGAGTCTATTTTTAGAATGTTGGCTCTCTTTATGAGATGTAGAAAATGTAAAGTCAGGCTCTCGTTGTGGGACAGAGAAAATATTTTACTTTTTAACGGTAATTTTTATTTTTGAAGTTTCAATATTATTATTTGGCACCAGCCTGAATTAATTTCTGGCTCTTTTTTCGTACAAAATTCTATGCCTCGCTAGTGAGTACCTTATATTTGTCAGGCCAACTATATAGCAATGTTTTCCAATTTTTATTCATCTTTTAAATGTGAATGCATTAACATATTTGAGCTAGGTGGGCTTTAATGTGTGAAATACTTGAAAAGACTTGTAACATTGTGGTTTTTTTACCTTTTTAATTTTATAGGGTTGAAGATGCTGTTATTCGTTACCTGAATCGCAAGCCAGCTGCAGATGCTCCTGGAAGCACATGAATGGGAAGGGGATCTAAGCTGTCAATGGGTCAGGTGTCAATTTTCTTCTTCGTCGAGCATCTGAATCGGTAGGGTGAGCATGGAAATAATTAGTCTTTATGTACTTCAAAGGGGAGAAGATGCAGGCTCATAAAATTAAAAATGCTAAACGGTTGGCCATTAAAGCCTTCTCTCGTCTTTGCTCCTATTTTGACATCTTGTGTATTCTTATGCAAAGAAAGATTGTATCGCAGTAGTTCTTTTACACTTCAAACTTGTCAGTTCTAACTCTGTGTCGCCAGGAGTCTTATTGGCGATACCCAACTCTTTCTTACGAATGCAATTTGAAATATATACGATGCTGGTATACATTTAAGGTGAGACAGAGGTTTTATTGCTATCCTCTTCTTATGTTTAGTACTCCCTTTTGATCTTATATTTTGGAATGGATGTGAGTACTCGTCTTAAATCTTGCCAACAAGTTGTCACGTGCTTTCGCTGTTATAGATGGCCCTGCAGACCTGGATGGGTTATCATTCTAATTTATAGTTCAGGCCATGAGGATTTTTCCTTTATGATTCTGCTTAGCCTGCCTAATCTCAGTCTTGTCTAAAAACTACACCGTGGATGAAGAATAGGAAAGGAAATTCCTTATAAATTACTAAATTTATTTTCACTCTGCTTGTTAGCGAGTAGCCTAAGCATTAGTTAAATCTTTGACAATGAGCTTATCTATACTACTATACTAATCAAGCTTTATAAACGCGCGCAAATTCTGTGGACTTCTTTATTATAGCAACCTACAAGAAACGGCTGTTCAAGCGTGCAAGTAGCATCGTTGAAGTACAAGCAGCATAAAATACCATAATAACACAACTTTCTCATCTTTCTGCTAGCATAAAATGATAGAGCGCTTGCGTAATATGAGTATTTTTTTAAGGGTAAAGTAGAAAGTGAAAAAATATTTATAAAAAGTATTATTTTTGAAATATATTTTTAATTTGAGAACAAGGAGAGTATATTTTTAAAATTGAATTAAAAAAAAACACTTATGTGACAATTCGATTCATCTTATTTTTCTGTATGTAACACTCTGTTTTTGAGTTTTGGACGATAAAAAAAAAGAATAAAAAATTTAAATTAGAACAAAAAATAAAAGAATAAAAAATTTAAAATTTTTCTTTATGTTATTTTGAGTTTTTAATATAAAAAAATAAAAAATCTAAAAAGTTTCGTTCATTTTTTTTTGTCTATTTTAAAACTGAGAAAGAGCCTTTAAAACTAATTTGAATTCAAGAAGCACTCACCACATAACTAACGATTTGTTTCAAAAATACACACCGCAGCGCCATATGTTCCCACAAAAAATATCCTTCCCCAGAAAATTATCTATCGCTTCACTATCCACCTTCACCTCTCTTCCTTCCCCACTACAAAACCCTCCTCACTTCTCTCTGCTCGCTGATCAATGCACTTCCCTCCCTCAACTGCAGCAAATTCACGCCCAAATGATAGTCTCTGCTCGCATTCACGACAATTTCGCCGCAAGCCGTTTACTTTCCTTTTGCGCTCTTTCAGAATCTGGCAATCTCAATTACGCTATCAAACTCTTTAATAATACCCAAGTGCCCAATTCATTTATGTGGAATACCCTCATCAGAGCTCAAGCTGGTAGTCCTAATCCCACTGAAGCCCTTTTTCTTTACTTAAAAATGCGGAGGCATGGTGTTCTTCCGGGTAAGCACACCTTCCCTTTTGTTCTGAAGGCCTGTTCTAACTTACGATCCCTTGAATCTTCTAAACAATTACATACCCATGTTTTGAAATTTGGGTTAGACTTAGATTTGCATGTTGTGAATGGGTTAATTAGGGGTTATTCTGTTTCGTGTAATTTGGTGGATGCCCGTTTATTGTTTGATGAAATTCCTGAGAGGAATTTAAGTATTTGGACGACTATGATATGTGGGTATGCTCAAAATCATTGTGCCAATGAGGCGTTGGTACTTTTTGATCAAATGATTGCAGAAAAGTTTGAGCCTAATGGCGCAACATTGGCTTCTGTGTTGTCTGCTTGTGCTCAATCCGGGTGCTTGGATTTTGGAGAAAAGATTCATGATTATATGGAAGATAAGGGGATTGAAGTAGGGGTGATTCTAGGCACAGCATTGGTGCACATGTATGCCAAGAATGGAGCTATTTTAATGGCGTGGAAGTGTTTTGATAGCATGCCCCGGAGGAACATTGCTACTTGGAATGCGATGATTTGTGGCTTGTCAGCTCATGGATATGCTAAAGAAGCACTGGATCTCTTTCAGGAGCTAGAAAAAGAGCAGGTTGTGCCAAATGATATTACATTTGTTGGGGTTTTATCTGCCTGTTCCCATGCTGGATTGCTTGATTTTGGTCGGGAAATATTTCAGTCAATGAAAAGGTTGTATGAAATTGAGCCCAAGATAGAGCACTATGGGTGCATGGTTGATCTTCTTGGGAGGGGTGGGAAGCTGCAGGAGGCTGAGCAAATGATAAAGAGAATGGCGTGGAAAGCCGATGTAATGATTTGGGGAGCCCTATTGAGTGCTTGTAAGAATCATGGAAATATTGAGATTGCCGAACGGGCAGTGAAAAAAATTCTAGCTTTGGATCCTTATAATCATGGGGTTTATGTAGTTCTGTCTAATATGTATGCAGAGACTGGTCAATGGACGGATGTTTCTAGGCTGAGGAAAGTAATGAAAGAAGGGAGTTTAAAGAAAACACCAGGACTGAGTCTTCTGGATGGAGATTAATTTGTGTACAAGTATGCCAAACTAGACTTCCTTGGTCGGACAACACAAAAAATTGATTACTTTAGATGCTAAAGGATGGTCATGATTCACACATATCTGAAGAGGAACTGCAACTTATTTTTGAAGAGGAAAGGTCGGGCGGTGAATAATATTGTTGTACTCGTCATTTGAAGAAGTCGTACGGCAGCAAATGGTGTATCATATTTTGTGTATATTTTCTCTCCTATTCTTTTACCTGTGAATTGGAGAGATTAGAAATCGTGTTGAAACTCCTATTCTTTTACCTGTGAATTGGAGAGGTTAGAAATGGTGTTGAAACTTGTATGAACTTGATCACCTGACTAGGTCCGAATCGAATTAAATCTATCCAAATAACGGCTTAAGCCATTAATCCAATAATATTTTTTTGTTTTCTTAAACCACCACATGCTCACCTAAAAGGTAACTCATCACATGCTCGTCCAAAAAGATCATGATTAAATGTAGTATTGTCAATAACTTAATTCTTTATATACACACAATTTTTTTCACATTTTTTATGTGAAATTATGGTGTTATGAAGTCTCCAATTTAAATTTTTGACGTCTTCATCAAAATTGATAGTACACATAATCCAAATATCTTTCTCTCTAGTTATTGTGAGATAATGTAAGAAGTTTACTAGGCCCGCTTTCGTATTTCCACTTTCGGCAACCGATCGAATGACCCGACCTAAACTTTCAAAAGTTGCCTTTGATACTATATGTAATAACTTGGGTCAAATTTCGAATCTAAATCAAATTATAACATAACAAGACTTAATGTGCTTATTTTCTTGGATTATCTTAGCTCACTACGAGCTCACTCAAAATATAATGATTGAAGATATTATTATTAGTAACTTAATTTTTTATATACAAATATATTTTTTTACATATTTTGATATGAAATTGAGATGTAACAATTGCTCACTCAAAACATGTTCTGCTTCTCTACTAGACCTAAAAATACTATAAACTGACAACAGACATTAACAATTGACTAGAATTTCCGTCCGCATATGGGGAGCATCCTTCCGATTACTTTCTCGTAGTGTGCCACTACGCATTACTAGTACTGTGTTGTTGTGATGTTGGGTACTCTTAAGATAATTATACAACCCTCGTCAACCCTTGCATGGGCGGTATAGATAATTATTTATTATATTATTATATAAATAAATATTAATTAGAATTTTGAAAAGATAATTGAAGTTATTATATTATTAAATATATATTTAACTAATAAATATTAAATTATATATTATAAGTTACTTCAATTAATTATTAAGCTAAACATTTAAATTGAGTGCATATTTATTTAGTAATGATTATGAGAAAATAATTATTTTAATTTTATTTAAGTTTGTAAAGAAATTTTATATTAGTATTTATATTGATAAAATTTACTTGAAATTCTAATTTGAATAAAAATATGAAACTCAAAGTCTAATAAATTTTAATTTAATTATGATAATTAGTTAATAATGAATTCACTATAATTTTCAACTAATTTTACAGTTATTATGTTTTTTTAAAAATCACATGTATTATTAATACAATTAATCATGTGATTTGGTATAATTTTAAGTTTTAATAAAGTTAGATAATATATAGTATAATGTGTATATTGTCTTAATTAATTATATAAAATTGTGATAAAAATTGTAATTAAATTGGTAAAACTAAAACTAAAAATTTCTTTTAAAAGTTACTTTTTCTATTAGAGAATGGTTAGAATTTTGAATACTTCACAAATTTGAATAGTATGTATTTAATTATATAAATTTGTATAATATTTATACTAATTTGAATAAAAAAGAAAAAAGATCATCCTTTTTTCTATCCTATTAGAGATAGATATATTTTTAAAATTGGTAGGAATATTTTTAAATTTGGATAGTATTTGATTGATATAAATTTGGATAGTATTTATGTTAATATGAATAGGAAAGTTGAAGCAAAAATTTATGAAACCAAAAAATGGTGAAATCAAACCAAGTTTATGCTTTTAATTATACAAGCTCACCAACTCCGTGCAAATCATGGACGACAAATAATGGTTCATTATGTTAATTATTAAAATAATTAATTAAATATAGGATAAATTTTTAATTAGGATTTTAAAAAAATAATTGTAGTTAATAAATTATTAAATATTTGTCTAAATAATAAATTGTTGAATTATATATTGTACGTTCGTGCGATCAATTATTAAGCTAATCATTTGAATAGTGTGTAAATTTATTCAGTTATGATTAAGAAAAAATAATTTTATTTAAGTTTGTAATGAAATTCTTTATTAGTGTTTGTGAAATTTGTATATAAGTTTGAAAGGTGTTATATCGTCTTAAATAATTACATAAGCTTGTGATAAAAAACATTTGTAATAAAATTGGAAAAATCAAAAATAAAAATTCTTAGTTAATTGCATAAAATAATTGTGATAAATTTTTTTAAAATAAATTTGATAAAACCAAAACTAAAAATTCTTTTAGAAGTTATTTTTTTTATTAAAGATTAATTGGGTTCTTTTGAATACTTTACTAATTTGGATAGTGTATATTTAATTATTATAAATTTATATAGTACTTCTACTAATATGAATAAGAAAGAAAAATATCTTCCTTTTTATATTCTTATTAGAAATAGGCATATTATTTTAAAATATGCACAAATATGTTTTCTAATATAAATTATTATTTACTCGTGATATTTTTTAATATATAGTTATTTAGAGTCCAAAGTTGAGTTAAAAAATCCTAAGTTAAAATTTATTTTATGACTAAGGAACTGAAGGACTTTTTAAATACTAAAATTGATGTAAAATAATAAGTTAACATTTAGTCATAATGTAAGACCCCGAATTTTATGAAATACAAAATTTAATTTTTCTTCATATATATAATTTTTTTGAAACAGTAAGTGGTTAAATCGATAAAGTTAAAAGTTAAGGATGTTATGTGCAAATTTTATTTTGTCGAACAATATTCGCTTTGTCGGGGAATATTCGTTTGGTCGGGGAATATTCGTTTGGTCCGACGGCGCCAAAATATAAAATTATTGGTGGACCCCACAACGGAATATTTGTCGGATATAGAAAACGACAGAAATAACCTTTTTAAATAAAAATAGTCAACGGAACTGTTAAAATACCGGTGATAAAAGAATAGTAGCATACGGTAGTTATTGGTATTTTCTGTAGTACTCGGTACTCTACAGTAACACACGGTATTGCATAGTGTCTCATATTATTGGTCTGATAATTGACACCGTAACTGTTACGCATCATTTCATCGATAATTGTCACTGCATAATATTTTATATTATCAATTCAATAATTGTTGTTACACAGTATTTTGCATTATTGATTTAATAATTGTCATTACACTGTATTTTATATCATTGAGTCAATAATTGTTGCTGCACTGTTTTTTAAAATTATTGAACCTAATAATTGTCACAGTAACATATGCACAGTAATTCACATTATTGAATCAATAATTGTCATGACACAGTAACGTATTTTTCTTTTACATACTTTCTGCATTATTATCTCTATTACGGTGTTATTTAAACAGTTGTATTTCATTAATTAATTGACTTGATATCTAAGAGCTAACTATACTGTATTTATAACAATTAGTCATAATAATTGAATTGATAAAGTTATTTGTTTATAATATAAAGTTAGGTGATATGAAATGAATGGTGTAGATTAAAGTGTGAATTATTGTTGAATAAATAAAGTTATTTGTTTATAATATAAAGTTAGGTGATATGAAATGAATGGTGTAGATTAAAGTGTGAATTATTATTGAATAATTGAATTAATTTGTTTATAATATAAAGTTAGGTGATATGAAATGAATGGTGTAGATTAAAGATAATATAAAATTTGAAATAGATGGTGTAGATTAAAAGATGATTTTTTAAATGAATGGTTTAGATTAAAGGAATGATAAGATTTTTGGCTATAAATAGAAGCCTTAACTTAAGGATTTTTCATAAACTTCCTTACTTGTTCTTTCTTTCTCTCTCTAAATACTTCTTGTGAAAGTTCTCTCTAAGTGTGCTTAAGTCATCTTGAGTATTTGTGAAGATCTATAAGTATACGTGTACTGTTCAAGTTAATCAACCTCATTTAAATCAATATCTAGTCACGTGTTGAGGTAAGGGATACCATCTTTTTCATCTTCCATTATTCAAACGTACTATGGTAAGGGATTATCATTATTTGATTCTCGATAATAATATTGCTTCTTCCTTACTCATAAGACGTACATTTTATTTCCATGTATTAAATTGTGGGAATAACCTTACGGAGCGGATTGCCGCCTGTTGGTGAATAACCTTTCGTATTCATTCATTATTAATCTCTGAGAATAACCTTACGGAGCGGATTGCCGCCTGTTTGGTGAATAACTCTTTGTACTCAAATTCTATTAAATTGTGGAAATAACCTTACGGAGCGGATTGCCGCCTGTTGGTGAATAACCCTTTGTATTAATTTCCTTCACCTTTTGTTAATCAAACCTGCTACGGTAAGGGATATTATTTTCTTTCATACTCCTAAATCAAAATTTATTATGGAACTATTGCTTCTATAATTCCTGAAAATATTATATGTTCCATAATAGTTGAACTTCATTATTTCAACTGAACCTTCCTATTTACGTGAACCTTTCTATTGAATTGTAACCGTTATTCTGAACTGCGGATCTTGAATATCATTTTTAAATTTCACTCCACATCATGTTGACAATTTGGACATTATTTGAATCTGTACAAAGTAAACTTCTGATACTTATTGTTATCCTATTTCTTCTGTTCATCATTTATATCATTCTAATCATCCAAAAATCAAGCTGTTGTGAATATCTGTGGCCGGGGGCACAGATGTGATATATTTGTTGAACAGATGATAGGTTAAAGGCGATATAATAGGTTAAAGGCGATACATCTGTTCGGTGTCTTTTATGGCACGTGGTGAAAGTTCTCTTTGGCCCGTAGTGCATAGATGAACTGTTGTTTGGTATGATTATCACCAAAGGCTGAATCTGGTATAATCATGACCGCTGGTGCTATATTAAATATCTTCGGCCCGTAGTGCAAAGATGAACTGTTGATTTGCATGATTATGATCAGGAACTGTGAATTTTTATTATCATGACTAATGGTATTTCAGATGATAAAAGTTGATGATGTTTTTACGAAAAAGAGAAGCGAGTGGACATTATAATCTGCATTATTCTTCTAATAGATTGCTCATTCCGCTGCTATTATTGATCTGAACATTGTTTAAGAATTTAACTGCAGTTTTTGATATAAACCTTGTATTCTATTGTATTCTATCAAGAACTCAACTGTTGAAGGCTAATGATAATTTATTCGTCATTATCTTAGTCATGATATTTCTTACTGGGCTATTTGAGCTCACCCTTTCTTTTGTTCCATTGTTTTTCAACAGGAAATGAAAACATAACAGGGTCTAGCCGGGGAATGGAGTGAGGGTCCGAGGAATAGTTATCATAGTCTTCACGTTTTGTAAAATTGTGTGGCAATAATAGTGAAGACTTAGTTGTGTATTATTATACACTGTATTGTAGTACGTTGTGCTTTGTTGTAATAATTTTGTTGTAATCTTTTGACGACTCAAGTTTGGGCTGTGTGGGCCCAGATTTGGGGGCGTCACACATAATATTTGTTATTCAATATTTTTATTTTATAATTATTTAGAGTCCAAAAATTTTAATTGCGTTATTTGATATATAAAAAGTTTCATGCTAATTTGACGGGACCAAAATATTAGGCTATGGGTTCTAAATAATCAGCTCTAGGTATATATATTCAATTTGTTGAAGCTTGAGATTAAGCTTGCAATTCGAAATCAAATATTTCGGGTTTGATTCGGATTCGACTCGAAAAAATGTGAGTGACACTTGAATTCGTTAATAATATGATCTAAATTTGAGCACAAAAAATAATTCGAATAAAAATATGATTAGAATCTGAATAACGTTATACTCGACTCGTTTAGGATTCAAACTACTTGATTTTTTAATCATAATCCGATCCATATTCCAATAGATACTTGATAAATTATCTTATAATATATACACAATTAAACAAAATTTGAATAACTAGTTATTATTATTTTTTATTTGTAATTTTAATTTTAATTTTATATATTTAAAGTATAATTATAATTATATTTTTTTTATTTCTAAGTAAAATAATAAGTTTAATTAATAATTATATGTATTATAAAATTAGTTATTATGTGGAGACTTGAATTTGAGTTTGAATTTGAGGTTCGCAAGTAGTTTGAATATAATTCGATCTGAGTTTGATCGAATTCGATTAACGAACCGAATCTGAGTAAAGTTTTTCAAATACAGTTCGAATTAGAGTACAAATTTAACCTTACGAGTCGAATCCGAACAGTTTAAAATTTAAATCGATTCGACTCGTTTGTAATCTTACTTGAGATGCTAGTGCTCTTGTGATTCAATTATGGTTGTTCATGAAGTTCAGATAATTAATGAATTTTAATGTGCAGGGTTTTGCTTTATAAATAGTACTTCTTCCGTTTTATATTATTTGATCATTATTTATTTTTTAAAGTTAATTTAAGATATTTTTAAACTTAAAATTTATATAAATTCTTTTAATTTTTATCAATATAATGATAAATATTTTAAACTATTTGAAAGGTACTACTCATTGTAAGTTTTATTATTTTTTAATTTTTAATGAGTCATCTTAATTTTGAGTTTAAAAATATTTAAATTGACTTTCAAAAATTAATAATGAACATATAATTTAGAACGAATGGAGTATTATTTTTAGTATTTTATTTGTTTTATATATGATGTTTATAATATAAAAAAAATTGAATTTCACAAATTAACGTACTATTGGCATTAGAATGATTACAACATTTGCTTAAAAAAATAATAAATAAATACAAACCACATTCAAAAGTCGGACTCCTAAATAAGTGTTGGTAATGTGTTTTTGTTGTTTTAATTTAATATTCAAATAGTTTTGTTATAATTTAATATTCGAATAGCTTTTTAAATTTAATTTTACAATAATGAACTAAAGGTCTAACCTGTTATATGAAACAAATTGATAGCTAAAATTTAATTATCAATATATTTTGTATAATATATTATGTTTTTTAATAATAATAATAATAATTATTATTATTTACTCATAATAGTTTTCCTTCATTTTTAATATATTTTTATTTAAGAATATATTGTTGTAGAACAATGAGTTACATTTTTAGTTTTAAACGTTAACTAAACTTTAATTATTAATATCTAAGTTAGAATTGATTTCTTAGTATTAATTAACTAAAAAAACTATTAGAGATAAAAGTAGTAACTAAATTTTAATCATTAATATATTTTATATAATATATATAGATATGTTTGACTATTATAAATTATTATTTATTCATGATATTTTTTATATATTTTTAATATATAGTTAGTCCAAAGTCGAGTTGAAATGCAACAGTAAAATCTTAAATATGATTTTTAAGTTACAATTTATTTGACGACTAAAATTGAGAGTTCAATCCTAAAGTAAAAAAAGTTAAAAATTTAAGATATTAATATATATGTAGGCCTAAATTTAAAAAAGAGTTAGATATCAATTCCAGAAATCAAACTTTCAAGGCTTTACCAGTCCTACGTATAACAATCTAACTAAGGTGCTGTTTGTTTGTGTCTTAATGGCTCTTAATGGACAACCTCTTAATCGCTAAGAGGAACAAAGTTGTTTGTTTTTTTTTTGTTACATCTGAATGCCTCTAAATGGTTGAGATACAAAATCAAATCTAAACCATTAAGAGGAGCATCTTAATGAACTTGGACAAAAATATCCTCTTCAATATTAACAAATTCCTTTTATATCCAACACTCAATATTATTATTATTATTATAATAATAAATATTATTATTATTATTATTATTATTTTTATAATAATAATAATAATTATTATTATTATTATTATGATTATTATTATTATAATTATTATTATCATAATTTTTATTATAATTATAATAATAATTATTATTATTATTATTATTATTATTAGTACTATTTTTAATATAATTATTATTATTTTTATAATAATAATTATTATTATTATTATTATTAATATTATTATTACTATAATTATTATTATTAATTATAATTATTATTAGTATAATTATTATTGTAATAATTATTATTTTTATTATTATTAATATTATAATAATAATTATTATTATTATTAGTATTATTATTAGCATTATCATCATTATTATTATTATTATTATTATTATTATTATTATTATTATTATTATAATTATGATTATTATTATTATTATTATTATAATTATGATTATTATTATTATTATTATTATTATTATTATTATTAGTAGTAGTAGTAGTAGTAGTAGTAGTAGTAGTACTATTTTTAATATAATTATTATTATTTTTATAATAATAATTATTATTATAATTAATATTATTATTACTATAATTATTATTATTAATTATAATTATTATTAGTATAATTATTATTATAATAATAATTATTTTTATTAATATTAATATTATAATTATTAATAATAATAATAATTATAGTAATAATAATTATTATTAATAATAATTATAATTATTATAATTAATATTATTATTACTATAATTATTATTATTAATTATAATTATTATTAGTATAATTATTATTATTATAATTATTATTATTTTTATTAATATTAATATTAATATTATAATAATAATTATTATTATTATAATAATTATAATTATGATTATGATTATTATTATTATAATTATTATTATCATAATTTTTATTATAATTATTATTATTATTAGTATTATTATTAGCACTATCATTAATATTATAATTATTATTTTTATCATAATAATAATTATTATTATTTTTATAATAATAATTATTATTTTTATAATAATTATTATTATTATAATTAATATTATTATTATTATTATTATAATTATTATTAATAATTATAATTATTATTAGTATAATTATTATTATTATTATTATTATTATTATAATGTTCAACTGTTCATAGGGTTAAAATGGTAAAATACTGTTATTCAGACATCTGAAAAAATTGATTATCAAACAACATTTTTTCATTCAGATACAATTCTATTCAGATGCTCTATATTATTCAGATGTCTAAATTATTCAGATCTTAATACAGAATTTTATCAAACAGCACCTAAATTGCTCAACTAAAAAATTACACAAGGATAACTAAAAGCAACTCAATCCATTGCACGAGTCACAAGATAGAAACATATAATAGTGGTTGTCATCTTTTGAGCACTTCACCATTACGATATACATCGATCATTCACTTTAAGTTGTCAACAGATTACACTAACATAAATAGTGAAACAACTTACAAGATGCATTCAGACAACGCCAGTATGTTATTTGGCTGCCAAGACGAGGCCAATCCTACTCTCAGCTTATCCCTCAAACCAGACTTCAACTTCCAAGCTTGCGCTTTACAGAAACGATTTGTTAAAAGCACACGGCATCATGAAACCTACTACACATTGACATTTACTAAAACATTGTACTTATGCTGGATGGGCTTTCATGTCAGCATTCGGCTCTAAACACCAGCTTGTTCACAGAGATCAAGCAAGTCTAATGTCTGCATAACCAACCAGGATCAAAAACTGTTAGTTTCGAAAAAATGGGCGCATGATAGAGGAATTCAAAAGATATTTTAGAAGAATATTAGTTTTCAACACACCTCAGGGACTGAAAGCTCAAGACGAAATTTCGGGCCATCATAATGATGCAATACAGGCCTAAAAGCATCTTCCTCCAAGGCCTTGCAGATTTTTCTAACACGGATCCTAACCTGATTTGAAAGGAAGATGAAGTACCATCAGTAAAAGGGAGAGACCTTAACTGTAAGAAAACAGATTATGATATGCATCAATAACTTACCTGAGCAGGAAACCTAGACTCCCCTTTGCACTTTTTATCTTCCCAGGCAGTAGCATCGATGTTAGAACCTCCAAAACTCCAAGCCTACAAAAATTCGACATACTTGTGCTCAAGAATTAGCCAAAGTAAGAAACATTTATCAGCAAAATGCAAAGTACGAATTACTAGACCTGCAACCTTTTCTCAAATAGTCAAATGCTTTGCTCATATGAAAAGGGTACGACATAAATGAGGGAAACCATAAAAATGAGTTGTCCAAAGGGCTAAAGCAATCGCATATTATATGCATCCCATCTACTTCCTATATCTAACTAAGGTAGTAATTTTGAAATAAAAACAAAAGAAAAAAAGCATTTTAATCAGAACCATCTCCAACTAAAAAAGAAACATTTCTATTTCACAAGTGTTAAACAATGAAGCTTGTGGGATGATGAAACCATTACTGAACAAGATATAACAATAAAACATTATCACAAATACTTCCTGCTTTGGTAAAAACTACTTTTATGGGGTGCAAGACCATCATTAATCAATCAGAACCCAACAAAATGGGACAGAAAAATGGCATATCCAAGCCTACTGCATAAGGTGTTGCATAGAAGTTAGCCGAAAATTAAGACTAAAGATTGCAACAGACCTCAAAAATACCGTGCAACTGGTGAGTGGTGTAGTTGTATAGAAACAGAGGTAAGCCTGGTGTTATAGCCCGAACAGAATCCCTATATCTTGGTGGTAAACCTGCGAAATATTTAACAATTGATATGCATAAGTAACTAGCACAAAATAAATTGGATAAATTTATTGCTAATGTTTAGCTTATAGGGGTACATCAAAAATCTTAGTACAGCCATTGGTGGACCTAGGATCATTGTGAAGAGAAGGGTCAAGAAGCATTAACTAAAAAATAAAAAAGTTACAATGTGGGTGTGTAATGTTTAAATTATATGTTAATACTAAAAATGAAGATTGAAAAGGAATGATTTTGACTTGGACGTTGGTTGTCTGGTTTGGACTTACTGTATCAACCACAACTTCTTTTTTATCAGCGTAATTGGCCAACTCAGCGCCGGGCCGCTGGTAGAATTCCTTCGGTTGACCTGCAGCGCCCCGGCGCTGAACCAGAAAAGTTAAAAATATATATTTTTATTATTTAAATAAGTGGGTCCCGTGTTAGAAAGGCATAAATGATAAATGATAAAATTTCATAAATTGATATTTTTGAATGTTAATAAGGATATAGCACATTAAAACTATATGTGGGGTCCACGAGTGATTAATTATATAACCTTATATTATATAAGTTATACGAAAAGTAATAAATTACGAATCAACGTAACCGACGAGTCAAACAAGTATTCTAACTATAATTATATGTGAAAGTGTTAAATCATGTTGTATCCGCATGCATGTGCTTTTGAAAGATCTGTTCAGATATTGAACTGTTTAACGTTTTAAAATTCCATTTACATAAACTGTTTGAAAAATGTAAGTCTACGTTACTTGACTCGGCTAAACTAGTATAGAAATATGTTATGAAATGCATAAATTCTTTGAAAGCTAAACCAAATCAAATTGCTTTGGTGCGGATTCTAATAATATTATTTTCGTTCCGTTATATTATATATGTTCCGTTATTATATTCGTTCCGTTCCATTATATTATATCTATTCCGTTCCGTTATATAGGAGCTAATCCATGACAACGTTGTAAACTTAAGATTATCCTTACAACAGATTGTGGCTGTCTAATTGCGGATTTAACAGTGAAAATAATATCTCATGTGGACTTTAGTATAGGGGAGCCAACAGTTTAGTAGTGCGGATTCATCTGCACTACTAAAGTGCAAACGAGTAGCTGCGCAACTAAAGTGCGGATGATAAGTGTTTCATTTACAACTAAGTTGCAACCCGTTTCTTCATTACAGAACTAAACAATCATAAGTAGAGAGAGAGAGAGAGAGAGAGAGAGATGACAACGCAACAGCAGATCTTCATTTTCAACTGTTAAATCTTACATTTTTTTTCTTTTTAACAAAATCTTGTAAGTCTTATACGTTCATCATTTATATATATAAATCAGTTGCTAGATCATCCCCACATTTTGAGAATCAAAGATGAATTAATTGTTGATGACAAATTCTGGGTCGCATACCCTTTTATATGGATGTGTAAGGAATAAACTAGTCAATGGAATAAAACATTTCAGTATGTCAATTCGTAGAGTTAATGTATGTCAATTCGTAGAGTTACATTACTTTACGATTAGAGTACCAAATCTACGTTTCTATACTAAAGGTCAATTCGAACAAAATCGTAGAGTGCACTCCACAATTTTGCACTCTACGATTAATAAATTATCAGGATTCTAAAATAGAATGCAAAATCGTATAGTGCACTCTAAGATTTTGACTATGATCCCATAACCATATGACTCTACGATCGCAGGGCAGGGACACTCTACAAGTTTGACTATGCGATGTACTTGAATTGAATCTTAGTGTTGTTCTCCCATCGTTTAGTAAAAGTTACTAAACGATTCGAGTTTTACGATTTCGTATAGCAACTTCATTTCACTTATCCAGTTTAGTAAAGTGACACTTGATGCAGAAAAGAAAAAGAAATTCTTTATTATTAATTTTGCATTGTTATTTAGGAATAAATATTGGATTAGTAATGTAATTATTTAGTAGGATATTCTAAGAGAGTTTTATTTTAGTTATGATAGTTTTATTATAGTAGTAGATTTTAATTAGGAGATTGTTTCATTTTTTAAATTAGGGTTTTTACTTAGTCCCCCAAGTATTAGTTTTTTATTTAAACATTGTAATACCTCATTGATGATGAAATATTGATTTGAGATTAAAGCTTTGTGTTTTTGTATGTTTCTTTACCGATTCTCTACGGGGATAAGTATCTTATTCCTTCTCTTCACCTTGTCCTACATCAACACTACTCTACGATCAAAAGCTAACTAAATGATCTCAAAGAAGACAGTTTACAATATTACAATCTCAGAGATGCTTGGACTAAACAAATTTGCAAATTATAAAGGACTATTTTTTTATACACATGTTCTACGATCAAACAAAATATGGATCTAACTAACACTTTATATTCATATCTAAATCATTTTATATCATTTAGCAAACTTTACAAGGATTGTACAAAAATAATCTTTACACGTACATTAGTTAATCATCAAAATCAAAATAGACAGTAATACATAAAAAATCAACATAATAGGATATGGATATACCCTCTTGGCCTTGTACCCAACCCGATTATATATATGTATAACTATTTTTAATAATCCCCACTTTAGTAGTACGGATGACAATATTACAAAAATGACATTGCTTTTAATATTATAATAATATATTGAATATTTTGAAGTCAGAATCCGCATAACTAAAGTGCAAATAGCAGAGAGCAATTTTGAAACTTTTGTAATTCACACTTTGGTAGTGCGAGCACCCCCATATTAAAGTGCGGACGGGGTATTAATTTCACCGTTAAATCCACGATTAGACGACCACAATCTATTGTAAGAATAATTTAAGTTTACAACGTTGGTTATAGATCAGACCCCCATAAATATATAAGCCCCTAGATTCACGGTTGCTGGCTTACTGCACATGCGAGGGTTACAAACTTACACCATAGTTGTCTTAGGGGTGACCCAGGTTTCTAGTCAAGCCACTAAAAGACACAAGGCAGGCTTGTTAGTGGTGCAGTGTATTCTACAGACATTCATCAGATTCTCTCGCACACAGACATACTCTTCCCTTTTCCTCTCTCTAAAATCCTCATTCGACCTCTCTCCTTTTCTCTACGCTCTGGTTAACACTTTGTCTTTCTCACTCTCAAATTGCTTCCAAAATGCAGAGGAAAAGGAGAACTCCATTGTTGCAATCTCTTCAATCTTAACAACAATGCATCCACACCTTCGATGGATTCTCAGCTACTCTTTGATAAAGATATTAATTTTCACTAATTTTACACCATTTGTAAAATATACATAATACTTGTTTATTTATTTTGGCAAAGTTCAAGGACTGTCAGTTGTCTCTCCTTTCCTCCCAACAGGAGTCCCCTGGGTACAGGCACATTTCTCCTAGCTTTTGTTAGACTTGGTCCAAATACACATGTTATAGTTAACTCAAGAGAAATAAGTCAACTTAATTCAATTTCACAACCAGTTTGATTCATTATTTGATAAATTTTTCATTCAATAGAGAAAAAATTTAAATAGCTATACATTAACAAGTCTCTAGATTGACAAGTATCAAAGCTGGATAACCATATAAAACTAACCAAACCAATGTTCATTACTTAAATTAGAGAAAGAACAACATAATTACCAAATAATTACTTAAATTAGAGAAAGAGTAACATAATTACCAAATAGTTGACGCTTCAGATCCTCCTGCATTGTATCATTATTGCAAACAAAGATATATCCACCAAGAACTTCATTTCTCGGAAGTGTCTCTGCAGCAGGCAAGGTCTTAAACCTTTTGTCAACAGCACTGTTTGAATTGGCATTCTCATAGTTGTTGCTGTTGTGATTGCTGTTGGTAGTGGCCTCCTTTTTGTGGTTGTTACCACTATACTTGGTAACATTCATATTACCAATGTTGTTGATATTGTTTTTCTGATACACCGTGTTCATGTTGTACATACCATTCCTGAGAGAACTTTTGGCAACAGTTTCATTCATTTTTGTATCCAAATTTAACATGTTGAAGTTGAGGCTTTCAAATTTTTTATCTTCCTGGAACCCAATATTATCCCTTGGTTTTGTTTCAACTGATCCTTTCGAAAGATCAAGATTGTTCCTCCGCTCGCCCTTGGACCTAGTCTGCTCAGCCAACCTAGAAGCAGCCATTAACCACTTGTGCTCCTCGGAGACTTTCAATCCTCGAAGCTCGTCACCCAATTGCCAAAAGCTATTCATGCTCTCCATCCTGCAAAATGCAAATACCATAATAAAAAAATTAAAAAAAAAGAACTTCTAAAACATTAGCATTTGGCACGTGCTTTTGGAGAATAGCTCCTAGAGAGAGATATACTACTCCACTGTCTGGAAAACATACTACCTGTTTACGTAAATCATCAGACGAAAAGATATCAAAGGAGAAGAAGATCACAGAGGAATTGGCAGAATGGACTTCAAATATGAAATATGTTTTCAGGAGGGGATCCCAGTGACTTAACAGAAACAAATACGAGCTACTTTTTTACCAATTATAACATGAAACTCCATTTCTTCATACGTGTCACTTAAATATATGTCATCTTAAACACAGCCAACTGCCAGCAAACTACTATACTAAAAGTAACCAATTCCCAAATTATTTAGCCAAAAGTCAAACCAAAATATGAGTAAATTGACGAAGACACTACATATTATGAAGGGGGGGAAATCAATCTTGAACTTGCTTGTCTCCATTTATTTGGACCACAAGTTTTCAGGAGGAAGTTCATAGTCTCTTTCCCGCTAATGATCACGACACACTTATGCCATTGTAAAGGAAGAACAAATTAATGATTTTACAAACCTTCAGCTTACAATATAGCTGGAGATACAAGGTATAGTAGTAAGAAACTAATAAACCAAAAGGCTCAGGGAAATTTTGCAGGAGAAAATTCCAAAACTAAAGTGGGAAAAAAATAGAAAAACCCAACACAAAATTTCTAGAATATAGAAACTTAAATCAAGCATCAAGAGGTCAAAGATCAAAAAGAACAAAGAAATCGAAAATTACTCAGAGTTCAAAAGTAGCCAACACATCACTCTAAACATTAAACATGAATTCACAACCACTATGCAAAGATCAGTACAAAATACTAAAACTGCTTACAAATTTAGATTCGAACTGACCTGGATAAATTCAGCAGTTAGTCAAAGAACTAAGAAGCTTCAAATTGGACGTTGTAGATAATTAGCCGAAATATTCGTTAGACATATAAAAATAAAGAACCCTAGATTTGGGGATCCAAAGCTAAAGCTAGATAGATAAAGAAGAGAAACAAACAAATTATAGAGAGAAAGAGAAAGAAGACGCACCGTTATCTCCTCGGCTTGCAGTACCCGGAAGGAAGATGCGAAAGAGGAGAGAAAAACGGACATTTTTGGCTTTACTGAGATGTGTCCTTTGACTGAAATGCACCTGGAGTTGAACTATATTACATTATTGTGGCTTTTTTTGTGTGGAACAGTGGAAGTTTTAGTGCAATTGAAGACTAAATTTCACACACGTTTTCACTCTGTGAGTGACACATCTCAGTAGTCTAGTTTTCCTCATGAGAGAATGTACAACACGCTAGCTTAATGAAAGTGGAATTACCTTTGTCTGTGGTCAAAACTATTGTGTCGTGCTGGCGACTGAACAGGTGATGACACTTGGAGAGCTGTCGGTTGAGTGATCGTGGACGGAGGAGGGATCGTCGGTTTGAATTTTAGAATTTGGAAATGGAAAAACAATTATATTACAATAATAAAATATTAATTTTTAGACTATACACATTCAAGAGGTACATCTAAAAACACACATAAAAAGAAATTAAAAAAAAAATGAGAAAGAAAATATTATAGGAAAAAACGAAATAAATATTTTTTTATTATTTTATCTTTATGTATAGACTTTAGACGTGTACATTGTAAAATCTTGACTTTTATGAAATATAAATTAAAATTTTTATATATATATATATATATATATATATATTTAAAATGGTACGTGGATAAATCGATAAAAGTTAAAGTTAAAAAAAAATTGTACAAATTTTATCTTATCAGAGAATATTCATTTTGTCAAAAAATATTTATTCTGTCAGGGAATATTCGATTCGTACGACGGTGCCGAAATAATCAAATATTGGTGGACCCCACAACGAAATATTATCGGATATAGAAAATGCACATAAGTAATATTTTTAAATAAAAATAGTCAACGGTATTATCACTTTTAACTATTAAAATACGGGGTGGTAAATGAATAGTAGGATACGATATTATACAGTAACATACGGTATTGCACAGTAGAACACGGTATTGCACATTGTTTCATATTATTGAACGGATAAAGTGACTATTGTACAATATTGATTTTATTGAACAAATAATTGTCACATGCACAATAATTCGTATTTTAACTATTAAAATACGGGGTGGTAAATGAATAGTAGGATACGATATTATACAGTAACATACGGTATTGCACAGTAGCACACGGTATTACACATTGTTTCATATTATTGAACGGATAAAGTGACTATTGTACAATATTGACTTTATTGAACAAATAATTGTCACATGCACAATAATTCATATTATTGAACTAATAATTGTCACAGTAGCATATGCACAATAATTCATATTACTGAATCAATAATTGTCATTACACAAAAATGTGTGTTTTCTTTTATTTATTTTCTGCATTATTGTTATCACTGTTATGATGTTGATTTAACTTTTGTATTTTATTATTAGTTATGATTTTTGCTTATATTGTGAGTATCTAACTTAAAAAGATAACTACACTGTATTTACAACAATTAGTTATAATAATGAATAATCGTGAATAAGTAGTGAATTATTATTGAATAATTAATTTTATAAAGTTATTTGTTTTATACACTTTATATAAAATTAATTGTTATATATATAAAGTTAATTGATTTATATAAAGTTAATTATTTTATATATTTTATATAAAGTTAATTGTTTTATATATAAAGTTAACTGATTTATATAAAGTTAGTTGTTTTATTAAGATATGAAATAAACACTATAGATTAAAAGAAATTTGAATTAAAAATTTAGATTAAAGAAATTTTAAAAGATGAAATGTGTGGTACAGGTTAAACATAATTTTAAAATGAACGGTTCATATTAATTTAAAAAATCTTGCTTTATGATAAGATTTGCTTAAGAAAATTTTCATAACTTCATTGTTTATTCTTTTTTTTACTCTCTAAAATATTACTTTGTATAAGTTTTCTCTGTTTGTAGTTAAGCTATTGTGAGTATTTATGAAAATCAGTAAGAGTACAAGCATTGTTCAAATAAATCTTTTTATAATAGTTAGTCAAGTAATCACACATATCATACGGTATTTATAACTTTTCATTTATAAGACTTTTCTTTTAAAATATTTATTTTGAAAAACTTTATCTTGAAGATTCTTTTGAAATAATATTTTCAAAAACTATTTTGAAGTTTATTATACTTTATTCTTTATACTACACAAATTTTTACTATCAAATTACTTTTGATGATTTCATATGAATTGGTATATACCATGAAATTATATATGGTAGTTAATAATTAAATTATAAATATATACGTTGATCAATTTCATTTAAATCAATATTCAGTTACGTGTTAAAATAAGAAATATCATTTTCTTTCATACTTTTAAACTTTCTCTGATAAATATTGTTCGGTAAAACTTTCTGAAATGATTATATGCTCTTTAATAGTTTGTGATTCATTTAATATCATTTCACATAAATTTTTCTATCTACTTGAACTTTTTTATTAAACTTAACCGTTATTTTGAACTGTGGATCTTGAATATCATTCTTGAATTTGAGTCCACATCATGTTGATTATTTGGACATTATTTGACTCTGAACAAAGTATCATGTTATTTTATTTATCATTTATATTTTTATTATTATTCTAATTATCAAGAATCAAGTTGTTGTAAATATCTGTGGCATGGGGTAAAGATAATAGGATAAAGACGATATAATAGTAGTGTGTCTTTTAGGATACGTGGTGAATGTTCTCTTTGACTTGGGTAAAGAAGAACTGTTGTTGGTATGATCATAACCAGTGGTGTTTTAAATGATAAAAGTTGATGATATTTTTTTAAAAAAGTGAAGTTAATGAATATCATAATCTACATGATTTTTCTAATGGATTGTTAATTCCGCTGTTATTATTGATCTAAAATTTGTTGTTTATTATATTCAATCAAGAATTCAACTGTTGAAGACTAATGATAATTTACTCATTATTATCTTAGTCATGATATTTCTTTACTGACTATTTGAGCTCACTTTTTCGTTTGTTTCATTGTTCTTCAGAAAATGAGAGAGTAGTTGGGTCTAGCAGAGGGATTGAGTGAATTGTAAAATAATGTGACAATAGTAGTGAAAACTTAATTGTGTTTTATTGATTTATGTATTTTTGTATTATATACTATTTTATAATAGTTAGTGTATATTTTTAGCGTCTCAAATTGGAATGTGTAGCCTCAGATTTGAAGACGTCACATACATAAATATATTCTAAGTTTTTTATGAGTAATGTTAAGGTTTTAAATTCTTTATTTCAGGGTATTAATTATATTAATAATAATTTATGGCATGGACAATTATATAAAATTTATTCATGTTATAATAACACATCATTCGAGATATTTTTTAATACCAAAAATTAAAAACTCTTAATATTACCTAATTTTTATTGTGTATCGAGATCATTAATTAATTATTTTTATATTTAACAATTATATTAATTTATAAATTATAATATTTTATCTATCTTCAGTAAGAATCAACATATCTTTATTATATTATATAGAACTTTCTTATGTATGAAAACGTTGTTTTTTTTTTTTTTTTAAGTTAACAGCTAGACATGAACATGTAAATTTGATTTCACTTTATGAGTATTAAATTTATAGACGATTTCTATTGTCAGAGTGAAATTAATATTATTTTAATAAATATTATATTTTAAAGTATTAAGTGTTATTAAAATAATAATAAAAATATTGTTAAATATATATTTAGTATTACAAAATCACTTTTACAGTCAATTTTTATTCCATCCTTTTCTTCAAATTTTTAAAGAGATTATTTGCAGTATGCAATTTTTTTCTCAATAAAAATGCGTTGTATTAAGGGGTTGTTTGGCATTTACAACAATAATAAACATTTAGGCTATATTTATTTATAAAATATATATTTAGAATTGGATTACTTACCTTAATTTAATACTACTTTGCGCTATTTAATTATTTGATGATGAATTATTAATCCCTTGATATTAGACTATTAGTCCCATAAAGTCATTTAATAGCTTAAAATGAGGTGGACTATTAATTCCAAATTTTTTATGGGATTATATAATCCCACATAAATAACCTTAGGAATGATTAAAAAAAATAGTTCATAAGACTATTTAAAGGATTATTAATTCCCTATCATGAGATAAAATAATTCGAAGTAGTATTAAATTAATACAAATAGTATAATCCTAAATATATTTTTTGTAAACAAACATAGCCTTAGTGCATTGAAATTTCACACTATTTTTGATATTATAATGTAATATTTATAAGTGAAATAAATTGTATTTAAAATTATTTGTCTTTAAGAAAATAAGATTCTCAAATCATTGAGGACAAAGCACTATAATACTATTTTTAGACTCAGTTACAACCAAACAAAAATTATTACTGAATTTAAAAAATGACTGACTAAATCATAAATTGCATCTTACACTTTAAGTTTAAAATTGATTTTCACTATAATCATTATCTTTTATTAAATAACGTACCATAAATTTTGATCGTCAATTTAATTAAATATATATAAACTAGTATTAATGGCACTCAGGAATTTAGCTAGTTGATATTTGAAACGATTGATACTAAAGCTTACAAATTTGACTTGCGTCGACTCTATTTTCCTTGCTTTAGTGTCAGGTCTTCCACTGAAAAGTAGGAAAAAATATAAATGTAAAATATTTAAATATTATGTTTAATTAATTTTATGTTTAAATATTGTGTACGTAGATTTGTTAAAAAATGAGTGAATCATAGATCCGGTTGTATGGAGCAGAGGTAATACAGTTCTTCCTAGGTTTTGTGATACTTTACACGATCAAACCACTTTTATTCTAAGCTACTTTGCTGTCTTGCTCCCCCCCGGTCCCCGTCCCCGTCCCCGTCCCCGTCCCCCTCCTCGCGCAAAGGAAGAACAGCAAAAGTAAAACAGTTTTTTTTTTCTTCTTTTGATGAGTTACTGTAACACGTTAAAATACTATGCTTCTGTTGATATGGGAACTTGTGGCATTAATGATTTAGTTCATGGGATACTAAAAACTCCAGTACATGGAGACGGTTGTTTGCTTATTATTTACCTTTCTAAATAACTGTACATGCACTTAACCTCGTGCTGTTTCCAGAAGAACGAAGAGCACTTGGTTCTAATCTGAATATGCTGTAATTTGAATAATTTTATTCCTGATTTTAGGTCTTAATTTTCTCTAAAATATATTTCTAGGGTCTTGATTTTGTTATTGGCGCTGGTGTTAGAGGGGCTGAGCCGTCCACTGTAGTTGACATGACTGCAAGTCTTCCAAGAATTATATGGAAAGGCCGGTAATTAGATTTACATTAATTACATGTTTATAACTTGAGCAACCTAGAACTTCTGATATTAATAATGTGTTAGAATTTAAGATTAAATAATAATACAATCACACAGAATGTTACATGAAAAACAAAAAAGTAAAAACACACGAACAAAAAACTCAGTCGTTTTGAACCCGCAGAAATACGAGTCAAACCCAACATAATGGTTAATTGACTGTTTCTATGGGACATTGCTTTTATAAGTTAAAGTGCAACAAAATCTCCTTGGATAGCATGTTAGTAGGTAGAATTTCTAAATAAATGAGTTGTGTATGTGGCTGCTTGAAGATGACGGGAATAACAAGTGCAGGAGTGATTAGAATTCTTTTGTAGTATCAACCATTAAAAAAATGGATTCGAACTCCTTTTACGTACGTTTTTGAAATGGCAAAGGGTATAAATTCATGCATACTTTCTTTTCTATCCCACAGAATCAGAAGTTGCCTGCTCTTTAGAAGTTACTGGCTCCCAAGAAAAATTGTAGATTTAGGGAGAGGTATGGAAAATGTCAGGTTGGATGAAGCTGCAACATGACAAAATAGACATTTCTAGTATGCTTAAAAATAAATAAAAATGGAATGAAAAAAGATTCCATGATCCAAAAGTGCATACATGTGAGAAACCGTGTGGAAGAAAATAAATCACTGTGAAAATATATATGGTTTAAATTGATTAAAGCCGTCGTCAACTACAAGGTGTAAAACTCAAAGCAGAATAGACATACCGCGAATACATTCAAGTCCCTAATTGTTTGAGCCACAACTTTGGTTGTGCTTGTTTCTATTGTAACATGAGAAATTGACAATAGATACCATTTAGTTAATGCTTGAATCTTTTGTATGTAATATTTGCATGTTAAATACTACTTATGATATTTGATTTTTATGGTATTCAGGGGGCCTAAACATCACTGAATGGTAGCAGAGGAAGATGCCAAAGAAGAAAGAGAAACTGCATAGAAAAGTGGATCACGCCTTTGTATAGTTTAGAACTCACTTACATGTGACCTAAAAGATCAATCAAATTTGCTTGTTTGATTTGAAATTACAATTATTGTGGACTCACTCCTAATAGGGAGAGGAGAAATTAGTTGTTTATAGATTGTGAATCTTTTTGGAAAAAATTCTCCGAAAATAGGTGGTCTATCGGTACACAATTAACCCCGTTTAGAGTAATTTTTTTTGTCAGTTTGCATTAAATTTGGCACAGACAAGGCAGAAAACAGTTTTACAAGGACAAATGGTTCAATTTACACTCTTTACTTGGGTAACCAAATGCCTTTATCCCCATTTTGTAATATTTCCTACGTAACAATATTAGAGAACTTTATTTTTTTCCAAGCATATCCCTAATATTATCTAGAAATGTAGTAGAGTGGCATGATACTCGAGTAATCCAAGAATAAAAAATAATAATATATTAGAAACTTCATGCCACTTTATAATTTAAAAATATTAATGTATATAAAATTTCGGAACCTAGAGAGTACTATAAGCTATCGAATTAAGCTACTCACTAGTTAATTATTTTCGACTTCTGAAATTACTGATGTTCCAATGCTCGTCTTAGATAGAAGGCCAGTGCAGGTGGATCTATGGACATCAGTTCTGTCCGAGTTGGAGTTTAAGGGGGTTTCAAGAACTGTTACTGCAACTAACAAAATGGAGGAATTGTAGTTTTTCTTGGATTTCAGCAGTCCTATCATAAATTCAACAGAGATACTAAATGCATTACATCCGAATTCGGGTTTCATAGTACCTCTTCATAGTAGAAATCACGGGAATCATAGATTTGCCCTTGGAGTAAGCACCACTATAGACTTTGTATCGCTATTCTTTCACTACCAGATGCCACATTATGTCACTGACTGATATGAAAATAACAAAGGAATTCATAATGAATCTCTAGCTTTACGTTTCGTTTTGTAGCTGAGCAATGTTCCCAGGACCGAAATAATCACTGTGGAATTACAAGATGTTTTGGTAGTTGGCAGAACTGGAATTTCGGTTTCACCTGTCTCCCCAGTAACGTTCCTTTATGGTGAGCAACTTACAGTGTGGTCCAATATTATCTTCTTGTCGCCTTTACTTGGGAGCTAATTGGCGAGTTCTTCTCTCAGATTCCACAGAGCCTTCTGTTTGGCTAAGTACAAGCTCAACAACATCAACCTGATAATTGAGTTCACAAAACCAGTTTTTGGCTTTGGGGCTTCCAAGGTAGAAGTAAGAGAGGGGGGGGGGGGGGGGGGGGGGGGGGGGGTATTACAAGGCAGGTGCATATTTTTGTGTTTTATCATATCACTTCAACTTATCAATCATGTCATAACTATTTCTAGCCCCAAAAATGATTTAACAGCACTGGATTCTGAGCGATTAGAGCTATAAAATAAAATACCGCTAGAATAGAAACATATTCTCTCTCTTTTTTATAAAAGAAATTATGTTCATGCAAAGCATATGGTTCTGCATCCATGTAGATTTGAAGAACTTTCAAAAGCACTATACTCCTTGACAGTCCTTGCAGAATACCAGAACGTGTCAGTCATTGTTAAGGCAGGAAAAGTATGTGATATTTCAGGAAATCTTAATTCGGCATCTAACCAACTCGAAGCCAAGCATTGTATGAACATGTTCTTGATCCTTTTAGTTTTCAGCTGTTACAAATGTTTCTTCCCATATTCTAGGTTTTTTTTTACTATGTGGATTCAACAAATCTTTAGATGATTTAAGAAACAATTCTTGACTAAAAAGGACTTCTTTATTGTTCAGCTGTTTCTTTACTCCTAATTCTTGAGCTTACACAGACTCGGCTCCATCAATATCGGTTGCACTTCACTCGTTCATGTCTGTGGGAATACTAGCAACCTCTCTGCAGCTGCAATGCTTTCATTTTCATCTGCCAATCTAGAAGCAGTAGGAACTCTAGCTTCTGGGAAAACGACCATGGATTTTTCTGGGCCATCCACAAATCTACATGTAACTACCTTCATTCCTTTGTCCAACTACGAAAGCATGCTACTCTTACTATAGTATGCATTTATCCTCAGATGTTACGCCTTTGAATATATGGAGTTTGCTGCCCCCACAGAGATAACTTGTAGAAAATGCTTAATTATGACTGTACCAATACCTTCTCCATGAATCTTAGCTTAGTGCTCTAAAAGTTTTATTGCATTTCTTGTCTCAGCTTTATCTTTCAGAGAACTTTTACACCTTATGTGTACATCTTCGCAGGGAATGTTAGGACACTTACAGGTCCTTGTCCTCTCAGATTGGATTTCAGTTGCCTTTCCAGTAGAATACTCTGCCACAACTCAATGTCTTAGGTGGCTTATTCCTCGTGAAAAGCTTCCCTGGAAGAGGGAAAGATCTCCAATCTGGTCCAACCATTCATATCCTGCTGGAGGACGACATGGAACTAAATTTGGTGATATCTCCATTGGATTCCATGCTGGTGAAAGAATGTACCATTCCTTTGACTTGAGTTCTATCAATTTTTCTATTATTCTGCACCAGGGGCTACCATTTCCAATTGAGATTTACCCAAAGAGTAATTGGCCTCATGAACTGCAAAATGTCACCATAAGAAATACTACCTATGGGCTACCCCTAAGTTCCAGTGAATATTTCACGTATATCTTGGTGAGTACTTTTTACTCGTGGTAATAAAATTTCATCAGATATAGAACTGAACTAATCATTGTGCTTGCAGCGAGGAGAGCCCATGTCTGCCAACAGTGTCATTAAAAGATTGGAGAGCTACACAGGGTAGGTCCACTTCCTAAAGAACCACTTTAGAATTTGAAAAGAAAACAGATAAAACAAGAAAATGGACAATATTCTAATCCATTAAAATATTAGTGCAAGATGGAAGCTATGCCATTATTGCTATTCATCAAGTTGATATTGTAATATGACTGATTAGTTGTATTTTCAATAGAAGGCAGGACTTGGAGATGAATTTGTTTTGGCTTGGTGTGGGAGGAGGCAGTCTAGTTATAATCCACGTCTTAACTTTGCTTTTCATAAGATGGAGGACTCGAACTAAAGCTAATGGGATACTTTCAGTTCCCAGGTTTGAGCTCTTCCTTCTAATACTCATGCTCCCTTGTGTCTCTCAATCTTCGGCCTTTGTCATCAGAGGCAAGTTGAACACTTGTCTTGTATGTACTTAACTTGATTATGTACTGTGATTACCATTTCCGAATGCTAAAAATTAAATATGTATATTCAGGTGGTACAAATCCTCACTGGTGCGCTTCTGCTAGCCATCCCTGGTGGCCTTATTATATCAGTATGCCTCTTCCGTGTTATAGCAATCTTCTCTGGTAGTTTTGCTCAGTATTGTATCGACACTGAGGAAACATGGAAGACAGAGATGTGGCTGCTTTTCACAGGGAGGCCTACCATTGGAAAATGGTTTTACAGAGAAGGGTTGACTTCATCTATCCTCCCACGATTTGGGATTATCTTTGAGAACCAGAAGGGCCCTCCGATTTTTACTGTGCTCGATCAAAATGATCCAAATCAAATATCCATATGGACTGAGTGGCCAAAATGGGATTGGAAGAATGAGAGCAATCAGCTCAGATGACAGTAATGAAGAGAATAGAGCTCCTACATCTGGGAGGCTCTTGGGATGTGCTAGATCCTCGTATGTTATTCTTGATCTCATCAGAAGAGCCTGTTTGGGTGAACTATCTGGAGTTCACTTGTCAAGCGGAGCAAGCCTAAGTCTTTTTGCACTAATAATCACAGTGGTACAACTCTTGTATCGGTTTATTTTTAAACCATATATCATGGTGGAGAGTGTATCTCTCTTATGTGAAGCAGGAGTTTTTGGGCTAGCTATCAGTACAAGTGGATCAAATCTAATGAAAGAGAGCAGTGCCGGATACTTGATGTTAGCTTTCCTTTGCATTGCCTTTGTTTCTCAGATCATAAATCAGTGGTATGCCATGATAAAATTCCTTTTAAAATTCTCACAGCCTCAGAAAAAATCATTCAAATTTGGATTGAAATATGCCACTAAGGGTTTTCTCCTACCTCTCCTCCCAAGGAAATATTGGTCAACAATTTTACCTGGATCTATCCAACCAAAAAAAAGACCAAAGTACAGAAACAGACCGTGAATGAAGAGATGCAAGGCCACCTCATGTTGATCCATTAGGTGCCATGACTGCAACAGTGGTTCCTGTTCTCAGTCCTGTTTTTCCTGGTCTAAGTGCTCTTCCAGTGGTAGGTTCTACAACTGCAGAAATATCCCTTCATGTTCTCAATCCTGGTTCCTTCTCGAAGAATGAGATGAGAAAGCTAAGGGAGTTGGCTAGAGCTAGTTTCTCAGGGGTGTCAAAACTTGAAGAAGTGGTACTAGCTATGGCTTTAGAGCATGATTGCTTTCATTTGAAGGCCTCGCCTCATAGAACATCCAAAACCCTCATCTAGCACTGGGCTCTACAGTCTTACAGGTTAACTTCATAGCTGAACTAGTTCCAACACAATTTAGGTTATACCGATCCTTTGCAGACATCATGACTTGTATAGTTCTTGAAATGCAATTTAACTCTAGGACAAATTATTTTACTCATCTCATGTAAGTACATGCAAAATTATCTTATTTCATAGTCTTCTGCCAAGAAACGTAGACCAAATCAAAAATCTTAATAACCTAACTATAGGATCACCACTAGTTCAGTTTTAATTATAGAACTAAATAACAACAATATTCTATGATCACAATGATAGCGAAAGAGTATTAATCAGGAAATGAACAGTATATTCCTTTGTCAGCATAAGATTCCAAAAAGTGGTAATATTACATTTTTCAGTAGACAACGGATCACAGAGAAAATTGGTCATGTTCAACAAGTTCGTATGCACTTTCATCATGGATTACAGGCCGAGAACTACAAAACACATGATCATGCAAGGGTAAGCAAAAGTGCACAGTACTGAGAAACTTACAAGAACTAGTACAAGAAAGTCAGGAATTCACTTCAGGGCCAGAAATCCCTACCGGGTGAATTCTGATCAACATTATCTAATTCAGAGAACGATTCTCCAATATGCACTTGCTTAGATTGCAACAAGAGACCTTTGAAGCCCGTGCACCACAAGCCAATCACTGTAATACATATCCGGAAAGATGATCGGGACACTATTAATCTCAATAACATCACCAGACCTTGTCACCTCAATCTTAAACCTTTCTGAAAATGTCTGCAACAATGTTCCATCATAAACCCTATTCAGTTCGCTAAATGTCAGCAAATGAGGAACAACATGCTGCTTAAAAACCCATGAGTAATCACTAAAATTACCCTTCACATAATCATCAATCTCACCATCAGATGGAGCAAATATTGTCAATTTCAATTTACCCATCACCCCCACCAGTTGCATATCCAGAAATGTGGCCATTCGATTATATCCCCTTGACCTCAACAAATGTGCAGCTTTAGCATAAAAGTCAAAAGGGTGACTCAAACTCAAGTTATTATGTTCAGCAATCGAATTAGGGTAAGGAGCCGGAACCGAAATCGGAGCCGGAACAGAAGCCAAATTTGGGGCTATTTGAAATGAAGAATTAAAGAACCCATCAACCCCATATATGACCAGTGATTTTTTATCATCAAAAATGGCTGTTTCATTAATCTTGATATTATTGATCGATAATTGTGAATTGGAGGGGGGAGAAGTAACGACAAGTGAATGATTGGAGAGGAATGTGGGTATTTTAGTGCCGAGAGGTAGGGTTTTTAGTGTTTTAATGGAAAGGAGAAGCGGTGAAATTTGGTATTGGAGTTGACTCAGAGAGGGTTGGCCCGATTCAATGAAGGCGGCGCTTGAAGGAGCGAAAACTGTTGAGGTTGGAGACTGAGATAGAAGTGGGGTTTGGTAGACGAGTTGAAGGGTTAAGGCCATCGAGAGGTGGCCCGAATCTGATAGAATCTCCGCCGCTTTGAGGAGGAGAGCTCCGGCGGAGGAGGAGGAGAAGAGGGAAAGGACGAGGATGAGAGAGAAGAGAAAAGAGGTCGCCATGGATCTTGCTTGTTTTGAGTTTTTCTGATGGAGGACAAACAGAGAAAGCTGATGAAAGGTTTAGGCTGAATTTTGGCGCGAAATCAAGAAAGACGTAACAAACTTCTAATGGCTTGATTTGCTTGTTTGTTATTAAATCAGTTATTGCACGTTGATCAGCAACATGCTCCTGATGACTTCTTATTCAACTACTATACAATTAAGCTCGAATAATTCAGATGCTAATATCCAAATGGATACTCATATTTTAAAAGTTTTTAACATTTTATAAGTTAATAATGCTACTAATTACTCCCCTTAAGTTAATAATAAAAAAGAGTCTTGTTTGTAAATTTTATGAATGCTTAAAATGTATCTTCATTTCATATTTACCATTAAGACCATATTTATTTACAAAAATAATGTATGAGTTATGACAATTTATACTAATTTAATATAATTAGAGACTAATTATTTGTTCAAATAATTGCAATTTTATATAACATAATTGTTTTTTGTGGAATATTATTCGAACTTTAATTCAAAGATAATTGTAAAGTTACTCAAAAAACAATTGAGTTAGATTTTAGAGTAGAGGACCGATAGGTCTGGAACAAAATAAACGAGATAAGGAGGGTTATTTATATTTCGTTATATAAGAAGGAGATTTTATAATATATGATGTACGAATTTTTTAAGAAGTAATGAAATTGTCAGTTGTTTACTATATATTAGTCTAAACATTTTGAATGAACTAAGTAAATTTTATATTTTATGTGATTGGTTTTTCTTTTATTTTTTCTTTGTTACTATTTTTGTTATGTTGTTATTTTCTAACAATAATAATAAAAAAATAGAGGATTAGAGAACATAAAAAGGATAGAAATTGTAGTGCAGATGTGTAAGAAAGAGCTTGAAGATGAGTATTACAAAAGTAAAATTGAAGTTAAAGTTGATTAATAAATCTCGAATCGGATGCTACATAATTGAATGTCACATAATTAGCAACCCATGCTTCAACTAAATGTATGTTATGTATATCATAACTGTAACCTTTAGTTTTACAATGTAGCATATAAGATATATTGGATATATATGTATCAACTAAGCTTCTATTATTAATACTTTAAATTATAATTTTTTGGATAAGTTTGTGATAATAAAAAATGATTCAAGACCGATCCCAAATTTAACCCAAATTATTATATATAGTATTAAAATTGACTCTCAAAGTTCGAATCAAATTATTTAATCGAGTTACTAGAAGTGGGAATATGAAGGTAATTAGGCCACTAATATTATTTCATTACGAGCAAAGTTTTTTGAGTTTTGTGTAATTATGTGTTTGAAATATTTAAGTGAGAGAACATTCTACTCCCACATCGTTGATTTATAATATGTTAATTCTATATCATAATATATAAAATATTTGAATATGTATATTTGATCGAGTTGACAAAAATAGAGACACAACGGCAATTAAACTATATATTAATAGTACTTATTTTACGAGGGACAAAGTTTCAGGAATTTGTGCAATTATGTGTATATGACTCATAATTTTTTTCATGCAAAAATATCAATTTCTATAATAATTCTGAAAATAAAGCGTGGCCAAGATGCACCTAAAGCATGATTAGTTAGGGCAAGTGACAAATGCTAACTAATTGGCCCATGTGCAAAAAAGTATTTTCACCGTTGGCCAACGTCCGGTTTGAAAGTTTGAAACAAAGATATTCCAGCTGTACTAGTGGCGCCAAATTGGACGATCACAAAAGTTCAAATTCCAATTTATAATTACTATACTCTCCCTACTTGGAGGTAGTGCTATTTTTACATATTTGCAAAGCCTCCGGTGAATATGAGAAACCACTTACAACTAGTAAAAAGAAAATCTCATAGAAGTAATAATCTTTACTAGTAAAAATTACAAAATTTTTATTCTCCCAAAATTTTTAGTAAATTACTAGTAATTTTAGAACCGTGTGTAATATTTTTCAAGTCAGAGATTAATAATGTATCGATCCTGATTTAATAAATAGTGCAAAAACACATGAAATCCTAACCATCAAAATGGCTACTATTATTAGTGAAAGTATTAATATTTGGCAATAACATATGAAAATTCAAAACTTTCCTTATCTTACAAGCTATTTAAATCTTTTGTGTCATTTTTTAAGAAAAACATGTTGATTTGAGTCCTTTTAGGGCCTGTTCGAGACCAACTTATAAGTTGGTCAACCCAACTTATAAGTTGGTTTTTGAAAAAAAGTGTTCGGGGCTGACTTTTTTACTGACTTATAATTTGACTTATAAGTCATTTTTTAAGTTCTGGTCAAACCTTATGAAATGACAAAAATGCCACTCCTTGTTTTTTTTTTTCCTTCTTCTTATTAAAGGACATTTTAGTAATTTTTACATTTTACTTAACTTATAAGTTATTATTAGCCGAACACATCCACAACTATTACTTATAATTCCCGACTTATAAATAAAAATACTCCCGAACACTTTTACTTATAAATCTACTCAAATTTTAACTTATAAATCTACTAAAATTTTAACTTTAAGTCAAAAAAAAAAAGTCATTCCCGAACAGGCCCTTATATATTAATATTGCAAAAAATATATGTTGATTATTGTTGAGAACAAATATAATTATATATTTCAAAAATTAATGCAAATATATAATTTTTTTTAGGCTTCAAGTCAACAAATGGTTAAGAGAGAAGGCTATATTGGTAATCCGGACAAATTGCTGACGCGGGAAATTAAAAAATTCCCGGATATTTCTTCTGAATATCTAAAGATCGATGAGTCTCGCGCAAGCTTCTCATCAAAAATTTCAAAATCACCACCTGCTCCAACGCTCTTTCATTCAATTCAAACCTTCCCCCTTCACCTTAGTCCTTATATAACCCCCTTACATCCCCTACTCCAAACCCTAACTATTACCTTCCTATCTTTGATCTCTCCCAACCCAGATCTAATTGTTCAATTTCCTCCAAAAATTCCCCAAAATGCCAGCAATTCCAGAAGAGCCTTTGCTCGCCCCAAACCCAGATCGATTCTGTATGTTCCCAATTGAGTACCCTCAAATCTGGGAAATGTACAAGAAAGCTCAGGCCTCTTTCTGGACCGCCGAAGAAGTCGATCTATCACAGGACAATGTCCACTGGGAAACCCTAACTCCTGATGAGAAGCACTTCATTACCCACGTGCTCGCCTTCTTTGCCGCTTCCGATGGCATCGTTTTGGAAAATCTGGCCGGCCGGTTCATGAAGGAGGTCCAGGTCGCGGAGGCGCGTGCCTTCTACGGCTTCCAAATCGCCATCGAGAACATCCACTCCGAGATGTACAGTTTGTTGCTCGGATCCTACATCAAAGATTCGAACGAGAAGAGCAGGCTATTTCGCGCAATCGAAACAATCCCTTGCGTTGAGAAGAAAGCCAAGTGGGCCCTTAGGTGGATCGACGGCGGAGAATCGTTCGCGGAGAGAATCATCGCCTTCGCCTGCGTGGAAGGGATATTTTTCTCCGGGAGCTTCTGTGCGATATTTTGGCTGAAAAAGCGAGGGTTAATGCCGGGATTAACTTTCTCAAACGAGTTAATCTCGCGAGATGAAGGCTTACACTGTGATTTCGCGTGTATGCTGTACGATTTGCTGAGGATGAAGCCGAGTGAGGAGCGAGTTAAGGGAATCGTCGCTGACGCGGTTGAAATAGAGAAGGAGTTCGTGTGCGACGCGTTACCCTGCGCCCTAGTGGGAATGAACGGTGATCTGATGAGTCAGTACATAAAATTTGTGGCTGATAGGCTGTTGGGTGCATTGGGCTGCTCGAAATTGTATGATGTTCAAAACCCATTTGATTGGATGGAGCTGATTTCTTTACAGGGGAAGACCAATTTCTTTGAGAAGAGAGTTGGTGAGTATCAGAAGGCTTCTGTGATGTCTAGCATCAATGGAAATGGTGAGAATCACGTGTTTAAGCTGGATGTGGATTTCTGAATTATGGCTGATGGTTTAGTCTAGGATTAAGTAATTTCTATAAGTTTTTTTTAATATGTTTTGTTTCTAATTTGTCTGTCCATTTTATGCATCAAGTAATGATAATGGAGTAATAAAAATTTATAACATGCAACTCGTTTTCTATTGTACAGCATTTTATACTGCTTTATTTTTGTGGGAGAATGTATTGTTGTTTAATTTTGTAAGCATTAAGCAGAATGGAAGTAGATGAATTTTCATTTTGTAAGCTTTAAAGAAGAATGAGGAACATGATTTTTTATTTATTTATAAAAAATTATAAAAAGATAACAACAAAAGTGACAAGTAACTTGAATCTTTGCATATAAATAATAGATTTGAGGTCAGGTAGAGATTTAAAAATTACTTGATACGACAAATATTTGTATAAAAAATCATATTCTTAAAAAAAGTAATAGCATACCATATACGTAGAGCAATTTAACTCAGATAGTGTTTCCTATTTATTATTGGTATAAACTATAACTAAAATATGCTAGATTAAGGGCTTATTTAACCGTGACTTATAAGTTGACTAACTTAATTTATTAATTATTTTTTTTTATTTAGGTGTTTAGCAATGGCTTAATTTTTAATTTATAAATTGACGTATAAGTTCTTTTTGAGAAGTAATAATTAGTTTTTTACTTCTCAAAAATTAATTTATAAATTATTTTAAAATAAGTAGGTTTGACCAAATCTAAATATTCTTTTGCCTTGATTTTACTAATTTTTATAATTTATAAATTATTTTTGCCAAATACATTCATAATTTTAATTCTTAAATAAAAATAATGTTAAACACTTTTCTTTATAACTCATAACTTAAAATAATTTATAAATTATTTTAAAATAAGTCATTCTTCGAGGGGGGTGAAAGCTCAAAAATTGAACTCCATAATTTCCAATTAAACAAACATGTGCTCTTTTTTTTTAATGTATTTTTTTAAGTTACCCTATTGTGATTATCATAGTCTCGATTTCCTCATTATCCTTTTAGCTAGTGGTTCACATTCTAGCGTACCAAACTGTAGCTGACCATACAATATTGCAATATAAGAAGTGGTCTTATGAACGACTACGTTTAGCCGGATAAGTCACATGCAGAACAAGTGAATAACCAATTTTCTCCTCTAAGATAACTTTTATCTACTCTGAACTTAAAAAACGGGCAGACAGACAGGGGAAGGGAGCCCATCGGTAGCCCGGAGACGCCAAACGGAACCATATTTTGTCGCCTATATATATTTATATAGATAAAAAAGGAGAGAGAAATGTCGAGCTCACAATCGGAGTACCAGAGTTCGGGGATGTTGTCGAGGGAGCAGTTACTTCATCTCTTTAAGCGCTTCTCTGATCTTACCTCTCAACCTGGTAACAATTATTCCTCCCTCTTTCTCTAATTTGTGCATATGATTTTCATTTTATCGGATAAATGTTGAAATTTATCGAATAATTCTGTCAGATGTGAAGAAACGGATTGCAGATGCTGTAAACGACAACCAGGCAAGAATTTCTTCCTTTATTTTTATTAAATTGCTCTCGGTTTTGTTTAACTTTGGGCTCCTTAACTAGTTGTTTCGGCTAATTTTAATTCCTTTAACCATTTTAATTCATTAAGATGTATTCCTCTTTGTTGCATTTTTTTCTTCTTTATTTATTATAAATCCATTTGACTATTTGAGTAGTAGGTCTTCAATGATATTTATTATTAATTATTCCAAATTCAACTGTGATGTCTTTTATGATTTTTAGTACTTTTTTCTAACTTACTGTTACTAAAGTGACTGCTGAAGTTCATATGGGAACTGTGAGATAAGAAATGGAAATTGGTTGCTAGAAGTCCCCATCTTAGGCACTTTTTTTATAGTGTATATAGCTCAATTATATATATATATTTTTATATATGGAAATAATCCATAGCAAATGGTTGCTATAGGCACTATTCTGCGAAATGCATGTTACACCCTCCATATATAAATCTAACGATGCAAATCGGGAAATTTGTTATACCTGCCGCTAGTCCTTTTAGTAGTAAGAATATACTTATCAGCGGCACGTGGATTTACATGGTTAGCCCCTTCTGACGATAGTTGCCCATAGTTTAAGTAAAAGGTATTTGTCTCCGGTTGCCATCTTTCAACGGGGCAGACACGTGACTTACATAAGTTTTTGTAATAACTTTTAGATGGGTAAAAACTCCAAACCCCCACACTTATGTAATAATATTTTTCGGGCAGTTGTTAATTCCCATTGGTCGTATGTTGTGGCAGTAATTTGGGTTAACACTAGTTTACCCCTATCCTTACCATTCCATACATCCTCTGACACGTGATTTTTTTAGTCATAAGAACAGAATTATCAATTGGTCCAGGGTTCCAATTCTCCATATTTTATCTAAAAAGAACAAAATAAATACAAATAAATATTTCACAATGGAAACTATACAAATTAAGCATGGTACCATATAACCTGTTTCCAATCCAGACATAACATATAGTTAATTTTCGCTAAATTTGCTCCTATACTTTTTTTTCAAAATAAAATTCATCAAAATTATGTATAAAACAAGTTAACAAAAAAAATTTGGTCAAAATTTAATTTCCTTACTTAAACTTTGAGTGAAATAATTTGCTAAGATGAAGATTTCCCTTGTTTGCTGCTGCTTTTTTTTTTCTTATGCCTTTGCTGTTGCTTGTTACTGTCTTTTTTTCTTTCTTATGCATTTGCTGTTAGGGTTTGAAGCTACTACCATTAATCCTTCTAGTGACAGACATAAAACGATGTCGTTTTATGCCTGCAGCTAGAAGGACTAGCAGCTAGATGTTATTAAAACTACGTCATTTGGCTTGCCAATAAAAGGACTAGAAATTATGTTTGCCAATAGAAAGACTAGAAACTACGTCATTTTAGGTTTATTAAACTTGTACGCCGCTACAAGGAGTAGCGGCTAGGGTGAAACATCATGCCGTTACTCCATAAGGAGTAACGGTTGGATTGTCATGTTTAGCTGTCAAGCCATGTCGCCAGTTGTCGAGGCGTGCCGATAGCTGCCGAGGCATGTCGGCGCGTGCCGCTAGAAGGGATTAATTGTGTAAATTTTTGTGCCGTTAGTAAGTATCTTCCTACCGCTAGAGGACCAGCACCACTAGTAAGTATCTTCTTGCTGCTAGAAGGACTAATGACAGGTATGACAAAGTTCCCATTTTGTACCGTTAAATTTTCATATGGAAGGTGTAAGATGCATTTGTTGAAATAATGTTCATAACCACCATTTGTTATGAATCGTTCTCCACACACACACACACATATATGGCCGCGGATGGAGGGGGGACATATATAGTTGCATCCTTGAGTATATGCATTTTGATAAATATGCTTGAGTATGTACAAAAAGTTAGAATCAATTTGGAAACTTGATGTTTGGGGTGCCTGATGAAACTCCAAGTGTTGCATCTCAAAACACTATTAGCTCGAAAAGATTTTAGTGGTTTATTGATGCACTAGGTTAGACTTATATGTACTTTTTTTGAAAAGACCGAACTATTGACAAAAGGTATGTACGTGATATGCTACTTATATAAATAAATATATATAAGGAATAAAAATATATGAACAAACTTTACTCTTGATATCTCTATTTGTTAATAATTTTTTCAATCATTCACAATGATTAATATTAGAGGTCTGACTGTACACTATAGTGTTTATCAAATATTTTACCCCACTTGGTCTTATTACAATAATCTCGTAAGCATTTAACACTAATATATGCAGCAAGCTGTTGCTGTAACCACTGCAATTCAGGAGGAAATACTTTTAGAGATGGGAGTTGGTAAGCATTTTCTCTAAATATTATATTTGTTTATTAATAGGTTAGAATTGTTGATTAAAATGTTATGATTATGTTATGATGCACAAGCGCAGATGCATGCAGCGAACATTATAAAAAATTTAGAGGCAGGTTTGCATCCAGAGATTATTTTACTTCCTTTATAGACCTCTTTAAGGAACTTCGTGTATTTCTCCTTGTGGCAAAACTGTGTTCCTCGGCAATAGATTAGTGGACCTGGGAGGCTTTAAGTTGGAAAGTGCTTCAAGTTGATTTAATTTGGATATTTGCGTTGAAAGCGTCACTTTCTTTTAGTTTCTGTCTAGATGTGTAGAAGATTCTGACTTTACTGGGCCTCACTTGAACTGCTCATTTAACTATGATCCATTTCTTGACAGTGCACCGTTTGAAATTGTTATTTTCTCATGTGAGGAATCCATTGGGAGTATACATGAAGCAAAAAAACATACTATAAAATAAACATTTGCTTATGTTCAATAGTGTCCTGGATCCAAATTCCAAACTCCTTTCTTTAAATTTGATAACTTATTTCATTGTGAGCTTGTTGGTTGTTCTAGATAATGAATGAGCCAAATTTGAGTGACAACCTTAGTAATTTTCTTCAAATTTTGGGATTTATTCAAAATATTAAGTAACTTGATTTATAATAATGAAATAAATTTTTTATTTGTTACTCTGTGTGCTGTTCTATTATTTGCCAGTGCGGTTGCTAAATCTGCACAATTTCCTCTTCATGCATGGTTACCTGATCCTATGGAGGGGCCTACTCCTATTTCAGCTCTTATAGTTATTATTTGCAGTTTGCAGTATGAATCCTTCATTGAAGATTTATTGACATGCTATGTTGTAGCATCACTTGAATATATAGTTAGCATGGCCTTGAATTATTCTCTCTCATTGTCACTTCAGATCCAAGGTTTGGGCTAGCTTTCTTGGGAAAAGTTAACACGGCCTATGAGAATGATCAGGATTTGATGATTCATTTTTATGAATTTGTTGCAAAGTAAAGTCTCTATTTCCCTCCCCTTTTTTTTGTATCTGTTTGAGTTGCATGTGTCTGAATTTGTGTGTTTTATGGTAATTCAGAGTTTCCATATAATTTACTAAAGATGGAGCATAACTGTGAAGTCTGTGATAATATTGCATTTTACTGTGGTCAATGAAGAGGCCTCCTTAACTTATATCTTTTCAAACGAAACTCAAAACTTCATTATGTGAAGCATGCAGATTTGGCACCTCATTTTCAATATCTTTTTCATAATAAAGAATTTTGATACTTACCGTGCTGCTTCCTTAGTCCTTGCATTCATCAAGAAAAACTCAAAACTCAAGTTTCCACCTTCTTTAAGTATGGTGGATTAAGTTTGCTGATTCAAAGGAATTTATTTTGTATTTGCTTCATGTGTTCCCTTCATCTATGTATCTATCTGCATGGTTAGGCTGCCAGGGGGGATGCCTTAGTTGCCTTTATTTGCTCCTTTACCACAATAGATTGAATGAATTAATGTCAAATACTATGTAAAAACCGAGCACACCAAATATCTTTCTTTGGTATATATCTATGTGCATGGTTTGGCTACCAGGTGGGATGTCTTAGTTGCCTTTATTTGCTCCTTTACCACAATAGATTGAATGAATAAATGTCAAATGCTATGTAAAAACCGAGCACACCAAATTTCTTTCTTTGGTATATTCAAAATTCTTTACATTGCTGCCTTGCTGGTCGCGATTTTAGTTCAGTTTTACATACTGATAGGTTGAATTACAATAGCTTGAATGAATTAATGTCAAATGCTATGTAAAAACCGAGCACGCCAAATTTCTTTCTTTGGTATATTCAAAATTCTTTTCATTGCTGCCTTGCTGGTTGCCATTTTTGTTTAGTTTTACAGTCTGATAGGTTGACTTATCCTTGTGTTTAACGAATACTTGTTTTCCTTAATAAGAACTCCTTTTACTAGGTGTGAATGTAAGAAGTTTTCTTAAATATGTAAAGATCTGAGATTATATAATCTTGTGCACGGGATATTAATGGTACTAATTATATGTAAATTGCAGGGAAGAGATAGCATGTGAGGAAGCCGAACTTGGACCAGATAGATTTGCTGAAAGAATGCAAATTCAACAAAAGTTGCACGAAGAGGTACAAATCATTGATTTCAATAGAGGTAATTATTAGTAGGTAAAATAAATGATGTGAAAATGCTTGGTTAAACCTCATTGCAGCAACTGGAGATGCTAAAGCACATGCGTAACTTTCATCTAGACGACCAGTCTGCAATCCTTGAAAAGGTAACTGCATTTATGCTTCTTAAACCCACACGGGATTTGATGATATGAACCTCCAGAGATGGGGACTGTCTTTGCTGAATGTTCTCATATAGTTTCTGAATGTTCTGGATATTGTTAAGAGACGAGTTAGATCAGATCAGAGCAGGAATCATCTCTTTGGTTAGGAAAACACACTTATTAGCATCAGTTAAGACTGGTTAAGACGCTGTTCTTTAATTTATTACCTTGGATATTATTTACTTAACAGTTTGGACACTTGGAATGTAGCTGCTATGGGCAGAAAGAACGCGGAGTACTTACAACAGTATGTAAGTAATCCCTTCTTATATTGCAGCTGAAGTCTTCTAGCTGGTGCACCTCCTGGATAATCGAAGAAAAAGAATCACTCATTTGAGCTGTCTGAACCATGGTTCAAGTAATGTTTGGATAGATAAGTTCAAAGATTGCAACATAGCGCCAGCAGATTAGTAATATTCAAAATATAATTGTTTTAACGCCGTCTCTATCTCTCATCACATGATGCACGATGAAAGACATACGCTATCATTACACAATCGCCATTAACGAATACTTTTTGGTTAATAATGGACAAAGACCCAACTTTTTGTTGTTGTTGTTGTTTAAAGTAGATCTTGTTTTGGCTGCAGTTGCATCAACAGATGGAGATGGCTAATTTTGACGGCGAGGCGTCTCTTTTGTCAGTTGAAGAGATCCAGGATATTGTTCGAAGGAGGGTAACGCCCGTATATACTCCAAGGTAGCTTGTTGGGTTATAATTCATCAATCCCATTGTTTTTCCTAGTCAGCTCTAATGTTACTCTCCCGAAATTGAGGTTTGTTCTATGGAACTGGGCAATGAATTTTTACTGTGTATTTTCCGCATCTCTTTTATTTTTTGTTTGTTCACCGACACTTGCCTAATTTGTCCGTTTCCCCTACAATGAATTCTTTTTCCCTGATAATTCTGATTAACTCTTGAGATGGCACAAAATGGAGAAAAAAATTGATATCAATTAGCAAGCGGAGTGTAATGTATGAATTACGATCAGCCCAAACCCACATTTCTTCGAGGTAAAACAATTAGAAAGCTGTAGGCCTGTAGCAGGGATGTAGAAGCTGTTTGGTCTTTGGAAGTTAAGAGAAAATGTCAGGTAAATTTTGGCTAGTTTTGTTTTTTCAGTGAATATCAAAGAAAGAGGAGATATATCAGGGATTAAGGAAGAAATAGTCGCAACAAATGTATTGAACTGTGCTTAAATCTTGAGCTTCTTAAGTTGTTAATCTATGGCAGTCAGATTCCAGAAATTCCATTGCACAACTCTACTTGAAGGAAATGATTTCCGGAAAAGGTAGTCTGTCTGTATTCATATGATGATAAGAAATTACAAAGCTACGTTGTCTTGTGATGGGCAGCAAATGGTTCACTTTTTGAGTTTTTCTCTTGGCGCCATCTTTGGTCAAGTAATTAAGGCATCTCTCGCATACTCTACGCATGACAAACAATGCATAATGTGTTTAGAACACCGATGCATCTGAAACAACCTTCATCACACCTATGTAAATGAGCATGATATGATTAAAAGAACTAGGCACTATATGGGCTACATTTGGAAAATATTTGTTTAAAAAGTTCATTTCACTTTTTTTAGCCTAAGAATAAAAATATATTCGTTATTTTGGCAATTGATATTGTCAAAATAAAATTAATCTTTTCAAAATAATAAGTGTTAAGATAATTATAAAAGTGTTGCACAAATATTTTTTTTTCTGACTACATTATTGTTGTTCTCTTGATGTCAACAACATTAAATTTAGGCTGTTGATATTATCACAACAAAATGACGTTATCAAAATAATAAATATTATTTAAAATATTAAATGTGGTTAAAATAATTTAAAAAGTGTTGTTACATGTACATTTATTTTGCCAACCACCTCTTTACTATGACAAAATCAATTTTCAAATTTTAAAGAACACTACTACACACATTATTTTGGAGTATAATTTCAAACATAATATGTATTTTAATTCTCAACTATTAAAAAGTGAATCAGAACATAAATTTTTATGTTAGATTTTATTTTGTAATGATTAAAATAAATATTGTGTTTAAAATTGTGTTTCAAAATAGTGTATTTAGATTTATTTAAAAAAAAGAGGTGCGACGATCGTCCATTTTAGCCGGCGGAATCACAAAATGCCAAAGCCTACCTCAGCCTTCACCAAATACTTTTTGCACAGAAATTCGTCGGCAAAAGCCTTCTCAACATTCCTATTTACGTCATGAAGAAACACGTGCGTCACACCTGGTCGCTTCCTCGTCCTCGCCATCACCGCCGCCGAGAATATCACCGACATCCTCCCCGACGCCGCCGCAAAATACCTCTCGGCGCGTCTATCATTATGGCGTCCCACTCCTTCCGGTATACTTCCTCAGGTAGCTCGCTCGGCGCTAATCTGCACCGGCTGTTACAGCGCAGCGACACGGCAGGCGGCAAGCACTGCTTCACTTGCTTCGGTTCTTGTGGGAGGAGAGGAGGTCGTCGGCGTTGGATAGGCGGGTCTCGTAACGAATGGCGTGCACGGGCAGGAGGGGCGCGTCCTTGAGGATCTTGTGGACCCACTTGATGTCCTCCTCAAGGAATATGGTGGTGCCACGAGGGTTGAAGGAGGCCCAGATGAGGGAGTCGTGGCCGAGGCTGTAGACGAGGAAATTGCAAGGGGCGAGCGAGGGGAGGACGTTGAAGGAGACGGTGATCTCGGCGATGTTTTGCTGCGGGACCAGGGGTGACGTGGCGTAGTGGAGGATTGCGTCGAGCTGGATCGGGGTGGTGGGTTGCAAGCAAGAAATTATAGTTTGTTGCAATGACGAAGAATTTAGAGAGAGATTAAAATTGATTTCATATATTTGATAATTTTCATTAGATATAAATATGTTCCTTTTATATTTGGACTTTACTCTAAGCTCTTAATTTTTTTAGACTAATTATTTGATCTTTATCATTGGATTACCAAATATCATTTTACTGAAATAATTCATAACAATACTCTCCTTTAAAATTCACCTTGCCCTCAAGGTAGATGTATGAATGAATTCATTTCCACTTCAGTGATGATATAATTTGTAAAGCAGTACTTAGACACGATCAGTTCGATTACAACTTCAAATCCAACAAAGCATAAAGATGGTTCACTGTTAGTATGATGCCAACTTATGAGTTATGATGCTATCATTATATTGAATTCCCTCCCATGAACAACTAATAAAAACCTGGTGTCCATCCCACATAATAATATATGGTTGAAAATCTTGTTACTGCTCTCCTGAACACCTTGCTCCAGTGAGGCCAGTATGATCATTAGAAGTTCTGAAGTATGTTTGAAAATTCCAACATCATTTGCAAACTCAAAGTCATAAGTATATGCGACGTAAAAATCACAACATATATAATATGTTGAACATTCTCATACCGTGGGTCTAATAAGAAATGACCATAAGAATGACCAGATTTAAATCCAATAGATGTCCTTAGCAGTATGCAATTAAACGCATATGGACAACCTAACTTTTGATACATGTCCTGAGGTAGCGTTAAGTCATCAGTAGTTGAATAAAGAAATAATGATCCTCCTACTTTTAATGAGAAACTTTAAGGATGCCAAATTGGCAAAGATTCTGGCTATTGCAAATGTGCTTCCATATTCAGACCAAAGATAATTGAAGTGGGCTCTAAAAATAACAATAGCATTGCCATTGCTCTTCAATAATTCAACATCCGTAATAGCTTGGAGTCTTACCTTGTGCTCGAAAATAATTATAATAACACAAACATAGACTCTAACTCTCTTGGCTGTAAGAAAAGTCTTTGGTGAATCCCCATTCTCAACTTTCACCTCCATACATACATTTTCTCCCATTTTGACAAAATCACGAACAATCATAAACAAAGGCACTTTTCCTACAGTCCTCTTTTCTTCTTCATCCATCATTTGGCTACTACTCCCTTCTCTGTCCTTCAAGACTGTACTCAATACCACTGTTTCTCCCATGGACTTCTCCATATCTTTCCTCAGCTTATCCATGCTTTCTTTTCTGCATTCTTCCTCCAACCGTTGCTTTTCTTCCCGTCTCTTGTCAAGGTTAGCCATGTAAGTTTCCATGTACTCCTCAGCACTTGTTTCAATAGTCTTAAAAAATGCCTTCATGCCATCTCCTTTAACTGCGGAGACTCCAACAGATCGTATATTTTTATAGTACTCTTCAAACGCAAGGGAGAGGCTTCGAGTCATGGTGGAAGAGTAAGAGTGATCTGAATCTGATGCAGCATGAAACACTTCAAAATCCTCCATCCACTCCAAAGCAAACTAATGTTGTGCCAAGTCTGTCTTGTTAAAGGCCAGCACTAAGGGCAATCGTGTCTTATAAAGAATGCTAAAAACATAAAGCATATTGCTCATAAAAATATTTGAATTTGCTGAACGAGGTGTCAACTACATAAGTTACCACAGTAAGAAAAGTTGAAGCAAAAGCTTCAGTAATTATCGCTCCTGAAACAGACCAAGTGAAGATTTTAATCTGACCAAGAGTGTCCACAAGAACATAGTCAAGTTAGTCCGCTCGCTTCTCAATTACTGATATAACCTCATCAAACTTCGTCGCGAACAAGTTAAGTGGTGTGAGGATTCCACCATTGGGCCCTAAGTTGTACTGCTTCATCACTTCCATGTACCAAACAGTGTCTCTAATGTCGATATTTGCACCAAATAGCAGGGTCATGACGGCAGGATCAAGGTTCAAGACATAACCCCTAATGTTCAAAGCTTGCGTATGGCAAACCAACCGATGAAGAAAGGTAGTTTTTCCACTCCTTGCCATTCCCACGATAATGATGATAACTGGTTTTTTCTTGAAAGTAGTTTCGTCCATAGTGAGTTTCTGAATGGACTCAGGGAAGTCAACTTTGGCTTTACCTTTCAGAGATTCCTCAGAGTCCATTTACATAGAAGACTCGGTTGCCTCGACAGTTTTTGAGTCAATCTTCATCTTGTCGTTCTGCTTCGGCTTGGGAAGGGTTTTATTAAGAAGGTTTTTCTCCTCTATCCCAATCTCGCTCTCCATTTCATAACACTAATCCCGTTAGAGACAGGTCCCCTTTTGTAACATACTTATCCGGTGGCTCTGGACTAAGCTCATGAACGAATTCTTCTAGAAGGACATGTGAGCACACTTTTATGCCTCAATAATTTGCATCCTTAACAATATGATTTGCTTGACTAGCATTTATCAATTTCACATTACTAGTTGTTGAATCCTCCGGCGCAAGCAGAGTTGATTTTGGTGAACAATGAAATTCGGATTCCCTTGAATTGACCATTCTCAACAATTCTTTCCAGAAAATTCCTTATTAGTATCTAGCTTTCGTTCAGGACTTTTGTCGAACACCTTACAGACATCATCAATCAATTGGTTGCAAGTTAGATGAATCAGTGGACTTGGATCTTCCAGTGTTGATAGCAGGCCCTCGTGATCTCCCACCTCGTGAACAAATAAATCATCATCTGATCGTCATATTCAGACTCCATGATTTTCGTTGATACACATATGCACTTTATGCAGTCATTTCCTTGGGTATAACCACAAATTAGAACTTTACGATCGTGCATTGGTTCGGATTTTGAGCGAGCTTGCTTCATAGCTTCAACGAATTGATCAGTCCATGTTTTCATAGAAGCTGTAAATTTCTCCGCGAATTTTTTGAAGGCAACTTGGATGGGATCGGGTGTAGAGGGAGCTCTCAATGAAAGTAGCAAGAAATTATAGTCTCTTGCAATGACTATGTAAAGATAAGGGAGAAGAGAAGAATTTAGAGAGAGATTGGAATTAATTTCATATATTTGATAGCCTTCATTAGGTACAAAGATGGTTCTTTTATACTTGGACTCTACTACTAAGTATAAAGATTACATCTAAGTCCTTTATTTTTTTAGACTAATTATTTGATATCTACCGTTGGATTACCAAATACCATCTTATTGAAATAATTCATAACATGGGTTTGGAGTTTCGGAGGTAAAGATGCACAAAAAGTCTACGGCTCACAGGTCGATCTGGTCTGACTTGAGTCCGGTCTAGTCAAAGTTCGGCCTACAGTATTTGAACAAGTTGCTATTTTGACGTAAAAGTTCGGCCTGACCCGACTTATAAAAAAACCCGATCTGACCCGGCCTACGTAGAGGACTGGCCTGGCCCAATCCACCAAATAGCCTTTGTTGTTATTACCGTTGTGGCGCTGTCTGACTTTTTGAGTTATCAAAACTTGTAAAGTACTGCAAGCAAAAAAAACACAAAGAGTAATAAAAGTATTACCTTTACCACGTAAATCAAAATTAATGAATTATTAATATTTGAATTTGTATCGTATATCTTACTTCTACAAATGTCTACATAGTACACGACTACACCCACTAGGTGCTACAACAAGTCTTACTCCACAATTCCATCATCATTTATGTTACGTGTGTGTGTGTGTGTGTGTATATATATATATATACTCGAAGTTGGAGTAGAAACTTACGAAATTCACATCCATGAATATTGAAGATATATTTTTTTTTGAAGATTGAAGATATAACGAAGAGATATTTTTTGAAGATAGGAAGATACATTTTTTGAAGATTTGAATTTTAAAGACATTTTAAAAATATTTTGAAGCAAAATATTTATAATCGACTGATTATTTATTATTGATTAGTTACTCATTTTTAATTTTTTATCAATACATTTAATTAATATAGTAGTTAGTTTATTTAATATTTATATTTCACATTAAAAATTAGTTGATTACAATTTTAGGCCTGCCCCTGCCCGGCCCAATGACTGGACTAGTCTGACCCGACCCAAAGCCTGGCCTGGCCTAGCCTACAGGCCTGGCCCGGCCTGTAAGACCCCGAATTTTATGAAATATAAAATTTATTTTTTTCTTCATATATATTTTCATGAAACAGTAAATGGTTAAATTGATAAAGTTAAAAGTTAAGGATGTTATGTGTAAATTATATTATGTCGGACAATATTCTTTTGGTCGGGGAATATTCGTTCTGTAGGGGAATATTCGTACGACGGCGCCGTACGAACCAATCATTAGTGGACCCCACAAAGAATAATTGTCGGATATAGAAAATGACATAAATAATTTTTAAAATGGTTAATGGTACTATTTGTGACGCCCCCAAATCTAGGCCCACACAGCCCAAACTTGAGTCGTCAAAAGACTACAATAAAATTATTACAACAACGTACAACAATACAGTGGATAATACAACACAACTAAGTCTTCATTATTATTGCCACACTATTTTATAACACGTGAAGACTATGATAGCTATCCCCGCACTCTCACTCCATTCCCCGGCTAGACCCCGTTACGTTCTCATCTCCTGTTGAAAAACAATGGAACGAAAAGAAAGGGTGAGCTCAAATAGCCCAGTAAGAAATATCATGACTAAGATAATGACGAATAATTTATCATTAGCCTTCAACAGTTGAGTTCTTGATAGAATACAATAGACTACAAGGTTTATATCAAAAACTGCAGTTAAATTCTTAAACAACGTTCAGATCAATAATAGCAGCGGAATGAGCAATCTATTAGAAGAATAATGCAGACTATAATGTCCACTCGCTTCTCTTTTTAGTAAAAATATCATCAACTTTTATCATCTGAAATACCATTAGTCAAGATAATACAACTTCACAGTTCCTGGTCATAATCATGCAGATCAACAGTTCGTCTTTGCACTACGGGCCAAAGACATTCAATATAACACCAATGGTCATGATTATACTAGATTCAGCCTTTGGTCATAATCATACCAACCAACAGTTCATCTTTGCACTACGGGCCAAAGAGAACATTCACCACGTGTCATAAAAGACACCGAACAGATGTATCGCCTTTAACCTAGTATATCGCCTTTAACCTATCATCTGTTCAACAATTATATCACATCTGTGCCCCCGGCCACAGATATTCACAACAGCTTGATTCTTGATGATTAATACAAATAACAGTGATACAAATGATGAACAGAAGAACAGGATAAACAATAAGTATCGGAAGTTTACTTTGTGCAGATTCAAATAATGTCCAAATTGCCAACATGATGTGGAGTGAAATTTAAAAATGATATTCAAGATCCACAGTTCAGAATAACGATTACAGTTCAATAGAAATGTTCAGAAAATAGGAAGGTTCAGTTGAACTAATGAAATTCAACTATTATGGAACATATAATATTTTCAGGAATTATAGAAGCAATAGTTCCATAATAAGTTTCGATTTAGGTGTATGGAAGAAAGTAATATCCCTTACCGTAGCAGGTTTGATTAACAAAAGGTGAAGGAAATTAATATCCCTTACCATAGTAAGTTTGAATAATGGAAGATGAAAAAGATGGTATCCCTTATGAGTATAAAGGAAAATGATATCACTTACGAATATGGAATAAAAGTGTCATGTGATAATTCGTGTAGACAAATTATTTCCACACGAGACAAATAACAAGGGTTATTCACCAACAGGCGATAATCCGCACCGTAAGGTTATTCCCATCAATTTGAATACGAATAGTTATTCACCAAACAGGCGTAATCCGCACCGTATGGTTATTCCCACAATTTAATAGAATTTGAACACGAAGAGTTATTCACCAAACAGGCGTAATCCGCACCGTAAGGTTATTCTCAAAGATTAATAAGGAATGAATACATAAGGTTATTCACCAACAGGCGGTAAACCGCGCCGTAAGGTTATTCCCACAATTTAATACATGGAAATAAATGGCACAAGAAAGAAACGATATTATTTTCGAGAATCAAAGAATGATAATCCCTTCAAGTAAGAAAGAAAATAATATCCATTTATGATGATGAAAAGAGTGATACCCCCTTACCGTAGTAAGTTTAAGAGTGTGAAAAGATTGATATTCCTTACCTTAACACGTAACTGGATATTGATTTAAATGAGGTTGATCAACCTATATATTTATAATATAAATTAGTAATTACCACATATAAATTTCAAAGTGTATAATAACTCGTATATTATGAACTATCAAAATTATATATATTTAACATAATTTTTGTAGTATAATATAACAACTTTCAAATAGTTTTTAAAATAATATTTCAAAATAAATCTTCTAAAGAAAGCTTTTAAAAATGAATCTTCTAATAGAAGAGTCTTCTAAAGGAAGTTTTGTGAATACCGCGAAATATATGAATTTATGAAATTACTACTCTTTAATAAAAGACTTACTTGAAAAATTTCTGCACTCCTTTTGGCTTTCAAACTCTCAAAATAACCTTACTATTCTCAGAGAAAACTCATAAAATTCTTATAGAAAAATTTTATGTTTTAGGTGTGATTTTTCTATTCAGCTGAACAAGCTATTTATAGGGGAAAATGGGGTACTATGCGTGGTAGGTGGGCACTGTGCATTTGGTAGGTGAGAGAGGCTGCGCAAACGTTTTTTTTTAAAAAATTTCAATACTTGCACAGTAACTTTGCACAGTAACTTTAAAATTTTCAAAAAGTGAACAGTAATGAACAGTAACTTTTGTCAGCCGATGAATAGTGATTTCCGGGAGTGAACAGTGACTCCGGAGTAACTTTTCCGATGTGAACAGTAACTTCCGTCAGTGAATAGTAACTTTTGAAAAATAATAATATTTATTTTATTTTATTTATTCTACCTGTGGATCCAACATATAAAATAATGCTACAACAATGATAACAATAATGTAATAAACATGTTACAGATTATTATTAATTTAAATAATATAAATTACTGTGTATTTGCTACTGTGACAATTATTTGGTTCAATAATTTTAAAATACAACGCACCAGCAATTATTGACTCAATGATATAAAATGCAGTGTAATGACAATTATTAAATCAATAATGCAAAATACTGTGTAGCAACAATTATTGAATTGATAACATAAAATATTATACAACAACAATTATTGATGAAATGATGTGCAACAGTTAGGGTGTCAATTTCAGATCAATAATATAAGACACTGTGCAATACCGTGTGCTACTGTAGAGTACCGCATGCTACTGTAGAATACCATAAATTACCGTATGCTACTATTCTTTTATCACCAGTATTTAAATAGTTAACACCGTTGACTATTTTTATTTAAAAAGGTTACTTCTGTCGTTTTCTATATCCGACAATTATTCCGTTGTGGGGTCCACCAATAATTAGTTATTTCGGCGCCGTCGTACGACACGAATATTATATTGCGCCGTCGTACGGGCAGAACGAATATTCCCCGACAAAACGAATATTCCCCGACAAAAAGAATATTGTCCAACAAGGTATAATTTGCACGAAACATCCTTAACTTTTAACTTTGTCAATTTAACCACTTACTGTTTCATGAAAAAATATATATGAAGAAAATTAAATTTTATATTTCATAAAATTCGGGGTCTTACAACCTCCCCTCCTTATGAAATTTCGTCCCCGAAATTGACGTACCTGGCATTTCGAAGAGGTATGGATACCTAGACTTCATCTCAGATTCTAGCTCCCAGGTCATTTCCTCAATATCTTGGTTCCTCCATAAAACCTTAACTTGAGGTATAACCTTTGAGCGTAAGATCTGCTCCTTCTTATCTAGGATCTTAACAGGTACTTCCTCATACGTTAAATCTTCTGCTATAACGTTTGGTTCTAACTCAATGACGTGGTTTGGGTCCTTCACATATTTACGTAACATAGATATGTGAAAAACGTTATGGATGCGAGACATACTTGGTGGTAAGGCTAGTCTGTAAGCTACAGTTCCCACCCGATCGAGGATTTCAAATGGGCCAATAAATCGAGGGTTGAGTTTTCCTCTCTTTCCGAATCTCGTAACCCCTTTCCAAGGAGAAACACGTAAGAATACATGATCTCCGACGTTGAATCTCTCATCTCTCCGATGAAGATCGGCATAACTCTTTTGTCGTTCTTGTGCTGTCTGTATTCGTTGTCGGATCATTTGGATCTTTTCGGTCGTCAAGCGTACCAACTCGGGTCCCAACAGTTTTGCTTCTCCTACCTCATTCCAACATACTGGAGAGCGACATTTGCGTCCATATAAAGCCTCGAATGGAGCCATACCTATACTTGCTTGGTAACTGTTGTTGTAGGAAAATTCCACCAATGGCAAGTACTTATCCCAACTTCCTTTGAAATCTAGTACGCAAAGTCTCAAAGGATCTTCGAGGGTCTGGATCGTCCTTTCCGATTGTCCGTCCGTTTGAGGATGGTATGCAGAACTAAAACGTAGTTCAGTGTCCATAGCTTTTTGTAGACTGATCCAAAAGCGTGAAGTGAATCTAGGATCTCGATCAGAAACTATGGAAACTGGCATGCCATGCAATCTCACGATCTCATTTATGTACATACCGGCAAGACGTTCAAGTGAAAAGTTTTCTTGTATAGGCAAGAAATGAGCGGATTTGGTCAATCTATCTACGATGACCCAAATTGCATCTAAGCCTTGAGAAACTTTGGGAAGACCCGTCACGAAATCCATATTGATGTGTTCCCACTTCCATTCGGGAACCTCAAGTGGTTGTAATGGACCTTTAGGTACTTGATGTTCTGCCTTGACACGTTGACAAGTTAAGCACCTTGAGATAAACTCTGCAATCTCCCTTTTCATATTGTTCCACCAAAATGTATGTCGAAGATCTCGATACATCTTGGTACCTCCTGGGTGGATTGCAAATGGCGTGTTGTGTGCCTCCATCATGATTTTATGCTTCAATTCAGGATCGTTAGGAACACAGAGTCGAGAGTTGACTCGAAGTATTCCTTTCTCGTCGATTCTTGCTTCGGGGATGACACCTTCTTGTACTTTCTTCATCATGTTCATCAGTTCCGGATCGGTAGCTTGAGCAGCTTTAATTTTATCGATTAAAGCCGGTTCTACTCGCACGTGAGCAATCTTCGAGTGGGTCCCTGGTGTCTTTAGCTCTATCTCCATCTTTTGCAAGTCGTACAAAATACACTTTTGTGTTGTCAGCAGTGCACTTGTACTCGCATAAGATCTTCTGCTCAAAGCGTCAGCTACAACGTTTGCCTTTCCCGGGTGATACTGGATTGTGTGGTCGTAATCCTTCAACAGCTCAAGCCAACGTCGTTGTCGCATGTTGAGTTCCTTCTGGGTGAAGAAATACTTGAGACTTTTATGATCCGTATAGATATCCACCTTTTCTCCGTACAAGTAGTGTCTCCAGATCTTCAATGCGAAAACGACTGCTGCCAACTCTAGATCATGAGTAGGGTAATTTTTCTCATAATCTTTGAGTTGTCGAGAGGCATAGGCTATAACCTTTCCATGTTGCATAAGGACACAGCCTAGACCTTTCCCTGAAGCATCACTGTATATGACAAATTCTCCCGATCCTGATGGAATGGTCAGAACAGGAGCTGAAACAAGTCTCCTCTTAAGCTCTTGAAAACTTTTCTCGCATTGCTCGCTCCATATGAATTTTGTGCTTTTCCGAGTAAGCTGAGTTAATGGAGTGGCGATTCGAGAAAATCCTTCTACGAATCTCCGATAATAACCAGCTAGGCCCAGAAAACTTCGGACTTCGGTTACTGTCTTGGGTTGTTCCCAATTTAGTACCGTTTCAATCTTCGCAGGATCGACTGATATTCCTTGACTAGAAATCACATGCCCAAGAAATGTGACCTCCTCAAGCCAGAACTCACATTTCTTCAACTTGGCATATAATTTGTTCTCACGGAGCTTTTGGAGTATCAATCTCAGGTGTTGTTCATGATCCTCGCGACTCTTGGAGTATATGAGGATGTCATCAATAAAGACAACCACAAAATGATCCAAATATTCCTTGAATATTCGGTTCATCATGTCCATGAAAGCTGCAGGAGCATTGGTTAGTCCAAAAGGCATGACTAAAAACTCATAATGCCCATAACGAGTTCTGAAAGCAGTCTTTGGAATGTCCTCAGCTTTAACCTTTAACTGATGATATCCAGAACGGAGATCAATCTTTGAGAAATGTTGAGCACCTTGTAATTGATCAAACATGTCATCGATCCGAGGTAACGGGTACCTGTTTTTGATGGTGACATGGTTTAATTCTCGGTAGTCAATGCACAATCTCATACTCCCGTCTTTCTTCTTCACAAATAGAACAGGAGCACCCCAAGGTGATGCACTCGGACGAATGAAACCAGTATCCAACAATTCCTGTAGTTGGACTTTTAACTCTTGAAGTTCAATGGGAGCCATTCGGTATGGAGTTTTGGAAATGGGCTTAGTACCGGGTTCAAGATCGATACAGAATTCAATTTCTCGGTTTGGGGGTAAGCCAGGAAGTTCCTCAGGAAAAACGTCAGGAAACTCATTAACAATGGGAATATCATTCAAGTTTGACGTATTTTTGTTCAAATCAGTGACATGAGCTAAAAAGGCTTGACATCCGTTTTTCAATAAACGAATGGCTTTATGGCTAGAAATAACAGTTATAGATTTCAATGGTTTAGTTGCTTGAATTTGCATGATAGGTTGATTAGGAATATGAAAACTAATAATCTTATGAAAACAATCAATTTTAGCATGATGGGTAGTCAACCAATCAATTCCTAAAATCACATCAAATTCATGCATCTCCAAAGAAATAAGGTCAACAGGTAATGTGAGGTTGTTGATTTGAACTAGGCAAGATTTATAGACAGTAGATGTAATGGTCATTTCTCCTAATGGGGTTTCAACTGATAAGTCAAAGTCCAAATTTTCAGGAGTTAAGTTTAAACGCTGAGCACATGCAGGTGAGATAAAAGAATGGGTAGAACCAGTATCTAACAAAGCGTAGACTTCACGAGAATTTATGAATAGCTTACTGGTTATCACCTCGTTCGAGTTTCGTGCCATTTGGGATGTCACAACAAAAGCTCTCCCTTGAACTACAGATTTTCCCTTATCTGCGCTAGCTTTTGGTATCATCACTGCAGCTGGACTTGATTTTGTGGCAGGACAAAATCGCGCAAGATGACCCTCTTTCCCACAACTGTAGCACTTTTTGGACTGCAGTGTACAGTTTGGGCTGATGTGACCTTCCTGACCACACCTATAGCATCTCACTGGTGGTCGATCTTCTCCCCTTGAAACTGGGGTCGGTGCTGGTGCTGGTACTGGTGCCCTTCCATAATTATTATGGAATCTCTTTCTTTTGAAATTGTTCCCACTGGATTCTCCTCTTCTGTTATTTGATGTGGAATTACCACCGAAGTGTTGGTTACCTCCTCGATGGTTCTCGTTCCTGTGGTTGTTATCATTTCTCTGATCATTGACTCTTGGCTGTAATTTTTCATCTGTTTGCTCCACCCTTTGAGCCCTATCAACAACATCTGAATACAAATTAAATTTATGAGAGCTAAGTTGTTGACGGATTTCGAATCTTAGACCACGTAAGAACATCCGACTCATCCGTGCTTCGTCATCTACTAGATGAGTCGCAAAACGAGACAGTTCAGCAAACTTAGCTTCATAGTGAGAAACTGTCATGTTTCCCTGCTCCAGCTTAATGAATTCCACTTCTTTCATATGGCGGATGCTTTCTGGGAAGTACTTTTCATTAAATAGCTCTTGGAATTCTGTCCAAGACATCTCAAGTGCTGAAGGGTGGATACGTTTTACCGCTTCCCACCAGTGATCCGCCTCACCTCGAAACATAAAGGTAACAAAGGGCACCTTCTGATCATCAGCGCATTGTAGGACATCAAGTATTTTTGTCGTCTGCTTCAGCCATGCCTCTGCTTTGAGTGGGTCAGGCTTCCCGTGGAATTCAGGTGGTCCCAATTCTTTAAATTGCTTGACAGTGATCATCCTCAAATTACCAGCGTTTCTACCATTATTGTTAACTGGATTTCCTCTTGCCTGATTCTGCATGAACTGCATGAAATTCCTAAAGAATCCATCATTCATCATGTTATCAGGAATATTATTTCCTGAGTTGGCAGGAGGATTGTTTGTGGCTTCTTGATTTTCGGCTACATTCGCTTCGGGTATTTCGTAGTTAACCTCTTGATTTCCAGATGCCATACTAAACTGTGGTCACAAAATAAATGTTAGTTCAAATAAACTGACTCATCACTTCATGTCCCTATATTCAAATCAACTCATTAGATAATAAAATCTAATTTAGGTAGGACACACTAGTGACTGATTCTATTCGTCTCTCCCCTCCTAGTTCTAACCCCAGATCTCCATTAAAGACCATATCCCTAAGCTCTGATACCAACTGTGACGCCCCCAAATCTAGGCCCACACAGCCCAAACTTGAGTCGTCAAAAGACTACAATAAAATTATTACAACAACGTACAACAATACAGTGGATAATACAACACAACTAAGTCTTCATTATTATTGCCACACTATTTTATAACACGTGAAGACTATGATAGCTATCCCCGCACTCTCACTCCATTCCCCGGCTAGACCCCGTTACGTTCTCATCTCCTGTTGAAAAACAATGGAACGAAAAGAAAGGGTGAGCTCAAATAGCCCAGTAAGAAATATCATGACTAAGATAATGACGAATAATTTATCATTAGCCTTCAACAGTTGAGTTCTTGATAGAATACAATAGACTACAAGGTTTATATCAAAAACTGCAGTTAAATTCTTAAACAACGTTCAGATCAATAATAGCAGCGGAATGAGCAATCTATTAGAAGAATAATGCAGACTATAATGTCCACTCGCTTCTCTTTTTAGTAAAAATATCATCAACTTTTATCATCTGAAATACCATTAGTCAAGATAATACAACTTCACAGTTCCTGGTCATAATCATGCAGATCAACAGTTCGTCTTTGCACTACGGGCCAAAGACATTCAATATAACACCAATGGTCATGATTATACTAGATTCAGCCTTTGGTCATAATCATACCAACCAACAGTTCATCTTTGCACTACGGGCCAAAGAGAACATTCACCACGTGTCATAAAAGACACCGAACAGATGTATCGCCTTTAACCTAGTATATCGCCTTTAACCTATCATCTGTTCAACAATTATATCACATCTGTGCCCCCGGCCACAGATATTCACAACAGCTTGATTCTTGATGATTAATACAAATAACAGTGATACAAATGATGAACAGAAGAACAGGATAAACAATAAGTATCGGAAGTTTACTTTGTGCAGATTCAAATAATGTCCAAATTGCCAACATGATGTGGAGTGAAATTTAAAAATGATATTCAAGATCCACAGTTCAGAATAACGATTACAGTTCAATAGAAATGTTCAGAAAATAGGAAGGTTCAGTTGAACTAATGAAATTCAACTATTATGGAACATATAATATTTTCAGGAATTATAGAAGCAATAGTTCCATAATAAGTTTCGATTTAGGTGTATGGAAGAAAGTAATATCCCTTACCGTAGCAGGTTTGATTAACAAAAGGTGAAGGAAATTAATATCCCTTACCATAGTAAGTTTGAATAATGGAAGATGAAAAAGATGGTATCCCTTATGAGTATAAAGGAAAATGATATCACTTACGAATATGGAATAAAAGTGTCATGTGATAATTCGTGTAGACAAATTATTTCCACACGAGACAAATAACAAGGGTTATTCACCAACAGGCGATAATCCGCACCGTAAGGTTATTCCCATCAATTTGAATACGAATAGTTATTCACCAAACAGGCGTAATCCGCACCGTATGGTTATTCCCACAATTTAATAGAATTTGAACACGAAGAGTTATTCACCAAACAGGCGTAATCCGCACCGTAAGGTTATTCTCAAAGATTAATAAGGAATGAATACATAAGGTTATTCACCAACAGGCGGTAAACCGCGCCGTAAGGTTATTCCCACAATTTAATACATGGAAATAAATGGCACAAGAAAGAAACGATATTATTTTCGAGAATCAAAGAATGATAATCCCTTCAAGTAAGAAAGAAAATAATATCCATTTATGATGATGAAAAGAGTGATACCCCCTTACCGTAGTAAGTTTAAGAGTGTGAAAAGATTGATATTCCTTACCTTAACACGTAACTGGATATTGATTTAAATGAGGTTGATCAACCTATATATTTATAATATAAATTAGTAATTACCACATATAAATTTCAAAGTGTATAATAACTCGTATATTATGAACTATCAAAATTATATATATTTAACATAATTTTTGTAGTATAATATAACAACTTTCAAATAGTTTTTAAAATAATATTTCAAAATAAATCTTCTAAAGAAAGCTTTTAAAAATGAATCTTCTAATAGAAGAGTCTTCTAAAGGAAGTTTTGTGAATACCGCGAAATATATGAATTTATGAAATTACTACTCTTTAATAAAAGACTTACTTGAAAAATTTCTGCACTCCTTTTGGCTTTCAAACTCTCAAAATAACCTTACTATTCTCAGAGAAAACTCATAAAATTCTTATAGAAAAATTTTATGTTTTAGGTGTGATTTTTCTATTCAGCTGAACAAGCTATTTATAGGGGAAAATGGGGTACTATGCGTGGTAGGTGGGCACTGTGCATTTGGTAGGTGAGAGAGGCTGCGCAAACGTTTTTTTTTAAAAAATTTCAATACTTGCACAGTAACTTTGCACAGTAACTTTAAAATTTTCAAAAAGTGAACAGTAATGAACAGTAACTTTTGTCAGCCGATGAATAGTGATTTCCGGGAGTGAACAGTGACTCCGGAGTAACTTTTCCGATGTGAACAGTAACTTCCGTCAGTGAATAGTAACTTTTGAAAAATAATAATATTTATTTTATTTTATTTATTCTACCTGTGGATCCAACATATAAAATAATGCTACAACAATGATAACAATAATGTAATAAACATGTTACAGATTATTATTAATTTAAATAATATAAATTACTGTGTATTTGCTACTGTGACAATTATTTGGTTCAATAATTTTAAAATACAACGCACCAGCAATTATTGACTCAATGATATAAAATGCAGTGTAATGACAATTATTAAATCAATAATGCAAAATACTGTGTAGCAACAATTATTGAATTGATAACATAAAATATTATACAACAACAATTATTGATGAAATGATGTGCAACAGTTAGGGTGTCAATTTCAGATCAATAATATAAGACACTGTGCAATACCGTGTGCTACTGTAGAGTACCGCATGCTACTGTAGAATACCATAAATTACCGTATGCTACTATTCTTTTATCACCAGTATTTAAATAGTTAACACCGTTGACTATTTTTATTTAAAAAGGTTACTTCTGTCGTTTTCTATATCCGACAATTATTCCGTTGTGGGGTCCACCAATAATTAGTTATTTCGGCGCCGTCGTACGACACGAATATTATATTGCGCCGTCGTACGGGCAGAACGAATATTCCCCGACAAAACGAATATTCCCCGACAAAAAGAATATTGTCCAACAAGGTATAATTTGCACGAAACATCCTTAACTTTTAACTTTGTCAATTTAACCACTTACTGTTTCATGAAAAAATATATATGAAGAAAATTAAATTTTATATTTCATAAAATTCGGGGTCTTACACTATTACTTTTAATTGTTAAAATATCCGGTGGTAAAAGAATAGTAATATACGGTATTACAAGTAACATACGGTATTGCACAGTAGCACACGGTATTGCACAGTAGCACACGGTATTGCACAGTGTTTCGTATTATTAAACTGATAAAGTGGTTATCGTACAATATTTGACTTTATTGTCACATACACAATAATTCATGTTATTAAATTGATAATTGTCACAGTAGCATATGCACAGTAATTCACATATTGAATCAATAATTGTCATGACATAGTAACGTAATCTTTCTTTTGCATACTTTCTGCATTATTGTTATCTCTATTATGGTGTTATTTAAACAGTTGTATTTCATTAATTAATTGACTTGATATCTAACTCAGAAAGCCAACTACACTGTATTTATAACAATTAGTCATAATAATGAAAAGTGTGAATTATTGAATAATTGAATTGATAAAGTTATTTGTTTATAATATAAAGTTAGGTGATATAAAATAAATGGTATAGATTAAAGATAATATATAATTTAAAATGGATGGTGTAGATTAAAAGATGATATTTAAATGAATGGTTTAGATTAAGAAAATATTAAAAGATGAAATGAATGGTATAAATTTAAGATAATATAGAATTTGAAATGGATGATGTAGATTAAAAGATGATATTTAAATGAATGGTTTATCTTAAAAGATGAAATGAATGATATGGATTAAATGTAAGACCCCGAATTTATGAAATACAAAATTTAATTTTTCTTCATATATATTTTTCCTGAAACAGTAAATGGTTAAATTGACAAAATTGAAAGTTAAGGATGTTATGTGCAAATTTTATTTTGTCGGACAATATTCTTTTTGTCGGGGAATATTCGTTTTGTCGGGGAATATTCGGGCCGTACGACGGCGCCGAAATAACTAATTATTGGTGGAGCCCACAACGGAATAATTGTCGGATATAGAAAACGACAGAAGTAACCTTTTTAAATAAAAATAGTCAACGGTGTTAACTGTTAAAATACCGGTGATAAAAGAATAGTAGCATACGGTAATTTATAGTATTTTTCTGTAGCACTCGGTATTGCACAGTGTCTCATATTATTGGTCTGATAATTGACACCGTAACTGTTGCGCATCATTTCATCAATAATTGTCACTGCATAATATTTTATATTATCAATTCAATTATTGTTGTTACACAGTATTTTGCATTATTGATTCAATAATTGTCATTACACTATATTTCATATCATTGACTCAATAATTGTTGCTGCACTGTTTTTAAAATTATTGAATCTAATAATTGTCACAGTAGCAAATATACTGTAATTTATATTATTAAATTAATAATAATCTGTAACGTGTTTATTACATTATTGTTGAATTATTGTTGTAGCATTATCTTATATGCAGGACCCACAAGAAGAATAAATAAATAAATAAAAAAAAAAAATAAATTTTACTATTTGAAATAGTAACGTGAATAGTAACTTGTGGGCCCCTGTAGGACCCACCTGAGAAAATTTGCACAAAAATTGTGCCAGGAAAATTTTATGCAAAAGGCGTGGGCGGCTGAAAATTTTTCTGGCGTGCAGCACGCCAGTTCACCTACCACACGCATAGTAACTTATTTTCTCCTATAAATAGCTTGCTCAACTGAATAGAAAAATCACACCTAAAACATAAAATTTTTCTATAAGAATTTTATGAGTTTTCTCTGAGAATAGTAAGCTTATTTTGAGAGTTTGAAAGCCAAAAGGAGTGCAGGAATTTTTCAAGTAAGTCTTTTATTAAAGAGTAGTAATTTTATAAATTCCTATTTTTCACGGTATTCACAAATCTTTCTTTAGAAGACTCTTCTATTAGAAGATTCATTTTTAAAAGCTTTCTTTAGAAGATTTATTTTGAAATATTATTTTAAAAACTATTCTAAAGTTATTATATTATACTACAAAAATTATGTTAAATATATATAATTTTGATAGTTCATAATATACGAGTTATCATACACTTTGAAATTTATATGTGGTAATTACTAATTTATATTATAAATATATAGGTTGATCAACCTCATTTAAATCAATATCCAGTCACGTGTTAAGGTAAGGAATATCAATCTTTTCACACTCTTAAACTTACTACGGTAAGGGGTATCACTCTTTTCATCATCATAAATGGATATTATTTTCTTTCTTACTTGAAGGGATTATCATTCTTTGATTCTCGAAAATAATATCGTTTCTTTCTTATGCCATTTACTTCCATGTATTAAATTGTGGGAATAACCTTACGGCGCGGTTTACCGCCTGTTGGTGAATAACCTTTTGTATTCATTCCTTATTAATCTTTGAGAATAACCTTACGGTGCGGATTATCGCCTGTTTGGTGAATAACTCTTCGTATTCAAATTGATGGGAATAACCTTACGGCGCGGATTATCGCCTGTTTGGTGAATAACTATTCGTATTCAAATTGATGGGAATAACCTTATGGTGCGGATTACCGCCTGTTGGTGAATAACCCTTTTTATTTGTCTCGTGTGGAAATAATTTGTCTACACGAATTATCACATGACACTTTTATTCCATATTCGTAAGTGATATCATTTTCCTTTATACTCATAAGGGATACCATCTTTTTCATCTTCCATTATTCAAACTTACTATGGTAAGGGATATTAATTTCCTTCACCTTTTGTTACTCAAACCTGCTACGGTAAGAGATATTATTTTCTTTCATACACCTAAATCGAAACTTATTATGGAACTATTGCTTCTATAATTCCTGAAAATATTATATGTTCCATAATAGTTGAATTTCATTATTTCAACTGAACCTTCCTATTTTCTGAACATTTCTATTGAACTGTAACCGTTATTCTGAACTGTGGATCTTGAATATCATTTTTAAATTTCACTCCACATCATGTTGGCAATTTGGACATTATTTGAATCTGCACAAAGTAAACTTCCGATACTTATTGTTTATCCTGTTCTTCTGTTCATCATTTGTATCACTGTTATTTGTATTAATCATCAAGAATCAAGTTGTTGTGAATATCTGTGGCCGGGGGCACATATGTGATATAATTGTTGAACAGATGATAGGTTAAAGGCGATATACTAGGTTAAAGGCGATACATCTGTTCGGTGTCTTTTATGGCACGTGGTGAATGTTCTCTTTGGCCCGTAGTGCAAAGATGAACTGTTGGTTGGTATGATTATAACCAAAGGCTGAATCTGGTATAATCATGACCGTTGGTGCTTTATTGAATATCTTTGGCCCGTAGTGCAAAGATGAACTGTTGATTTGCATGATTATGACCAGGAACTGTGAATTTTTATTATCATGACTAATGGTATTTCAGATGATAAAAGTTGATAATGTTTTTACTAAAAAGAGAAGCGAGTGGACATTATGGTCTGCATTATTCTTCTAATAGATTGCTCATTCCGCTGCTATTATTGATCTGAACGTTGTTTAAGAATTTAACTACAGTTTTTGATATAAACCTTGTAGTCTATTGTATTCTATCAAGAACTCAACTGTTGAAGGCTAATGATAATTTATTCGTCATTATCTTAGTCATGATATTTCTTACTGGGCTATTTGAGCTCACCCTTTCTTTTGTTCCATTGTTTTCAACAGGAGATGAAAACGTAACGGGGTCTAGCCGGGGGATGGAGTGAGAGTCCGAGGAATAGCTATCCTAGTCTTCACGTGTTGTAAAATAGTGTGGCAATAATAGTGAAGACTTAGTTGTGTATTATTATACACTGTATTGTTGTACGTTGTGCTTTGTTGTAATAATTTTGTTGTAGTCTTTTGACGACTCAAGTTTGGGCTGTGTAGGCCTAGATTTGGGGGCGTCACAGTTGGTATCAGAGCTTAGGGATATGGTCTTTAATGGAGATCTGGGGTAGAACTAGGAGGGGAGAGACGAATATAATCAGTCACTAGTGTGTCCCACCTAAATTAGATTTTATTATCTAATGAGTTGATTTGAATATAGGGACATGAAGTGATGAGTCAATTTGTTTGAACTAACAATTATTTTGTGACCACAGTTAAGTATGGCATCTGGAAATCAGGAGGTTAACTATGAAATGACCGAAACAAATGTAGCTGCAAAACAAGAGGCGACGAATAATCTTTCTACAAACTCAGAGTTGAATCTTTTGCCTAAGGCAAAAATTATGCGTGTTCTATCTAGTAAGGATGAAGGTGAAAGCTCTACTACAGTCGTTCCAGATCCGTTATTAAAAGCAATTAAAGGAAGTAATGAACTTGCGAAAATTATTGCCTTTAATCTGCTCATTAATTGGAAGAATCATATCACCTGGTTATGCTCGATAACAAAGGATCGGAATATATGGACGTTTCATATAAGTCTTTGGGATTTATGGTGTTCCAGCTATGATTTTCAAGATTATTTAAAAATGATGTTTCTATACTTTTGGGCGTTACAATTTAAAGGAATTCAGGTTAAGTTAGTCACTATCGTGGAAACTGCAATCTATCGAAAATACTATTCTTATAGAAATCATTGATACGTTACTACTGATGAAGTTGAGGAATCCGAGAAACAGTTCGTTAGAGAATTATTTAGTGGTATTTCCATGGTTGAAATACGTGAAGATCCGAATGAAGTACTCGGGATTCGATTTGACGATAACAGTCAAGAAACCGAAGGAGGTGATAACTGGTAAGCTATTCATAAATTCTCGTGAATTCTACGCTCTATTAGATATTGGCTCTATCCACTCTTTTATCTCACTTATATGTACTCAACGTTTAAATTTGACTGTTGAAAACTTAAATCTTGTCTTATCAGTTGAAACCTCATTGGGAGAAATACCTATTACATTTAATATCTATAAATCTTGCCTAGTTCAAATCAACAACCTCACATTACCTGTTGACCTTATTTCTTTGGAGATGCATGAATTTGATGTGATTTTAGGAATTGATTGGTTGACTACCCATCATGCTAAAATTGATTGTTTTCATAAGATTATTAGTTTTCATATTCCTAATCAACCTGTCATGCAAATTCAAGCAACTAAACCATTGAAATCTATAACTATTATTTCTAGCCATAAAATCATTCGTTTATTGAAAAACGGATGTCAAGCCTTTTTAGCCCATGTCATTGATTTGAACAAAAACACGTCAAACTTGAATGATATTCCTATTGTTAATGAGTTTCTGACGTTTTTCCTGAGGAACTTCCTGGCTTATCCCCAAACCGAGAAATTGAATTCTGTATCGATCTTGAACCCGATACTAAGCCCTTTTCCAAAGCCTAACACCAAATGGCTCCCATAGAACGCCAAGAGATGAAAGTTTGATTATTAGATATCGGTATCATTCGAGCGAGGAATACGAGAAGAGTTTTCAAGAACTCAAGAGGAGACTTGTTTCAGCTCCTGTTCTGACCATTCCATCAGGATCAGGAAAATTCGTCATATATAGCGATGCTTCAGGCAAAGGTCTAGGTTGTGTCCTTATGCAATATGGAAAGGTTATAGCTTATGCCTCTCGACAACTCAAAGATTATGAGAAAAATTATCCTACTCATGATCTAGAGTTGGCAGCAGTCGTTTTCGCGTTGAAGATCTGAATACACTACTTGTACGGAGAAAAAGTGAATATCTATACGGATCATAAAAGTCTCAAGTATTTCTTCACCCAGAAGGAACTCAACATGCGACAACGACGTTGACTTGAGCTATTGAAGGATTACGACCACACAATCCAGTATCACCCGGGAAAGGCAAACGTTGTAGCTGACGCTTTGAGCAGAAGATCTTATGCGAGTACAAGTGCACTGCTGACAACACAAAAGTGTATTTTGTACGACTTGTAAAAAATGGAGATACAGCTAAAGACACCAGGGACCCACTCGAAGATTGCTCACGTGCGAGAAGAACCGGCTTTAATCGATAAAATTAAAGCTGTTCAAGCTATCGATCCGGAACTGATAAACATGATAAAGAAAGTACAAGAAGGTGCCATCCCCGAAGCAAGAATCGACGAGAAAGGAATACTTCGAGTCAACTCTCGACTCTGTGTTCCTAACAATCCTGAATTAAAGCATAAAATCATGATGGAGGCACACAACACGCCATTTGCAATCCACCCAAGAGGTACCAAGATGTATCGAGATCTTCGACATACATTTTGGTGGAACAATATGAAAAGAGAGATTGCAGAGTTTATCTCAAGGTGCCTAACTTGTCAACGTGTCAAGGCAGAACATCAAGTACCTAAAGGTCCATTACAACCACTTGAAGTTCCCGAATGGAAGTGGGAACACATCAATATGGACTTCGTAATGGGTCTTCCCAAAATTTCTCAAGGCTTAGATGCAATTTGGGTGATCGTAGATAGATTGACCAAATCTGCTCATTTCTTGCCTATACGAGAAAACTTTTCACTTGAACGTATTGCCGGTATGTACATAAATGAGATTGTGAGATTGCATGGCATGCCAGTTTCCATAGTTTCTGATCGAGATCCTAGATTCACTTCACACTTTTGGATCAGTCTACAAAAAGCTATGGGCACTGAACTACGTTTTAGTTCTGCATACCATCCTCAAACGGACGGACAATCGGAAAGGACGATCCAGACTCTCGAAGATCTTTTGAGACTTTGTGTATTAGACTTCAAAGGAAGTTGGGATAAGTACTTGCCATTGGTGGAATTTTCTTACAACAACAGTTACCAAGCAAGCATAGGCATGGCTCCATTCGAGGCTTTGTATGGAAGGAAGTGTCGCTCTCCAATATGTTGGAATGAGGTAGGAGAAGCAAAATTGTTGGGACCCGAGTTGGTACGCTTGACGACCGAAAAGATCCAAATGATCCGACAACGAATACAGACAGCACAAGAACGACAAAAGAGTTATGCTGATCTTCATCGGAGAGATGAGAGATTCAACGTCGGAGATCATGTATTCTTACGTGTTTCTCCATGGAAAGGAGTTACGAGATTCGGAAAGAGAGGAAAGCTTAATCCTCGATTTATTGGCCTATTTGAAATCCTCGATCGAGTAGGAACCGTAGCCTACAGACTAGCTTTACCACCAAGTATGTCTCGCATCCATAATATTTTTCACATATCTATGTTACGTAAATATGTGAAGGACCCAAACCACGTCATTGAGTTAGAACCGGACGTTATAGAAGATGATTTAACGTACGAGGAGGTACCTGTTAAGATCCTTGATAAGAAAGAGCAGATTCTACGCTTAAAGGTTATACCTCAAGTTAAGGTTTTATGGAGGAACCAAGATATTGAGGAAATGACCTGGGAGCTAGAATCCGAGATGAAATCTAAATATCCTTACCTCTTCGAAACGCCAGGTACGTCAATTTCGGGGACGAAATTTCATAAGGAGGGGAGGTTGTAAGACCCCGAATTTATGAAATACAAAATTTAATTTTTCTTCATATATATTTTTCCTGAAACAGTAAATGGTTAAATTGACAAAATTGAAAGTTAAGGATGTTATGTGCAAATTTTATTTTGTCGGACAATATTCTTTTTGTCGGGGAATATTCGTTTTGTCGGGGAATATTCGGGCCGTACGACGGCGCCGAAATAACTAATTATTGGTGGAGCCCACAACGGAATAATTGTCGGATATAGAAAACGACAGAAGTAACCTTTTTAAATAAAAATAGTCAACGGTGTTAACTGTTAAAATACCGGTGATAAAAGAATAGTAGCATACGGTAATTTATAGTATTTTTCTGTAGCACTCGGTATTGCACAGTGTCTCATATTATTGGTCTGATAATTGACACCGTAACTGTTGCGCATCATTTCATCAATAATTGTCACTGCATAATATTTTATATTATCAATTCAATTATTGTTGTTACACAGTATTTTGCATTATTGATTCAATAATTGTCATTACACTATATTTCATATCATTGACTCAATAATTGTTGCTGCACTGTTTTTAAAATTATTGAATCTAATAATTGTCACAGTAGCAAATATACTGTAATTTATATTATTAAATTAATAATAATCTGTAACGTGTTTATTACATTATTGTTGAATTATTGTTGTAGCATTATCTTATATGCAGGACCCACAAGAAGAATAAATAAATAAATAAAAAAAAAAAATAAATTTTACTATTTGAAATAGTAACGTGAATAGTAACTTGTGGGCCCCTGTAGGACCCACCTGAGAAAATTTGCACAAAAATTGTGCCAGGAAAATTTTATGCAAAAGGCGTGGGCGGCTGAAAATTTTTCTGGCGTGCAGCACGCCAGTTCACCTACCACACGCATAGTAACTTATTTTCTCCTATAAATAGCTTGCTCAACTGAATAGAAAAATCACACCTAAAACATAAAATTTTTCTATAAGAATTTTATGAGTTTTCTCTGAGAATAGTAAGCTTATTTTGAGAGTTTGAAAGCCAAGAGGAGTGCAGGAATTTTTCAAGTAAGTCTTTTATTAAAGAGTAGTAATTTTATAAATTCCTATTTTTCACGGTATTCACAAATCTTTCTTTAGAAGACTCTTCTATTAGAAGATTCATTTTTAAAAGCTTTCTTTAGAAGATTTATTTTGAAATATTATTTTAAAAACTATTCTAAAGTTATTATATTATACTACAAAAATTATGTTAAATATATATAATTTTGATAGTTCATAATATACGAGTTATCATACACTTTGAAATTTATATGTGGTAATTACTAATTTATATTATAAATATATAGGTTGATCAACCTCATTTAAATCAATATCCAGTCACGTGTTAAGGTAAGGAATATCAATCTTTTCACACTCTTAAACTTACTACGGTAAGGGGTATCACTCTTTTCATCATCATAAATGGATATTATTTTCTTTCTTACTTGAAGGGATTATCATTCTTTGATTCTCGAAAATAATATCGTTTCTTTCTTATGCCATTTACTTCCATGTATTAAATTGTGGGAATAACCTTACGGCGCGGTTTACCGCCTGTTGGTGAATAACCTTTTGTATTCATTCCTTATTAATCTTTGAGAATAACCTTACGGTGCGGATTATCGCCTGTTTGGTGAATAACTCTTCGTATTCAAATTGATGGGAATAACCTTACGGCGCGGATTATCGCCTGTTTGGTGAATAACTATTCGTATTCAAATTGATGGGAATAACCTTATGGTGCGGATTACCGCCTGTTGGTGAATAACCCTTTTTATTTGTCTCGTGTGGAAATAATTTGTCTACACGAATTATCACATGACACTTTTATTCCATATTCGTAAGTGATATCATTTTCCTTTATACTCATAAGGGATACCATCTTTTTCATCTTCCATTATTCAAACTTACTATGGTAAGGGATATTAATTTCCTTCACCTTTTGTTACTCAAACCTGCTACGGTAAGAGATATTATTTTCTTTCATACACCTAAATCGAAACTTATTATGGAACTATTGCTTCTATAATTCCTGAAAATATTATATGTTCCATAATAGTTGAATTTCATTATTTCAACTGAACCTTCCTATTTTCTGAACATTTCTATTGAACTGTAACCGTTATTCTGAACTGTGGATCTTGAATATCATTTTTAAATTTCACTCCACATCATGTTGGCAATTTGGACATTATTTGAATCTGCACAAAGTAAACTTCCGATACTTATTGTTTATCCTGTTCTTCTGTTCATCATTTGTATCACTGTTATTTGTATTAATCATCAAGAATCAAGTTGTTGTGAATATCTGTGGCCGGGGGCACATATGTGATATAATTGTTGAACAGATGATAGGTTAAAGGCGATATACTAGGTTAAAGGCGATACATCTGTTCGGTGTCTTTTATGGCACGTGGTGAATGTTCTCTTTGGCCCGTAGTGCAAAGATGAACTGTTGGTTGGTATGATTATAACCAAAGGCTGAATCTGGTATAATCATGACCGTTGGTGCTTTATTGAATATCTTTGGCCCGTAGTGCAAAGATGAACTGTTGATTTGCATGATTATGACCAGGAACTGTGAATTTTTATTATCATGACTAATGGTATTTCAGATGATAAAAGTTGATAATGTTTTTACTAAAAAGAGAAGCGAGTGGACATTATGGTCTGCATTATTCTTCTAATAGATTGCTCATTCCGCTGCTATTATTGATCTGAACGTTGTTTAAGAATTTAACTACAGTTTTTGATATAAACCTTGTAGTCTATTGTATTCTATCAAGAACTCAACTGTTGAAGGCTAATGATAATTTATTCGTCATTATCTTAGTCATGATATTTCTTACTGGGCTATTTGAGCTCACCCTTTCTTTTGTTCCATTGTTTTCAACAGGAGATGAAAACGTAACGGGGTCTAGCCGGGGGATGGAGTGAGAGTCCGAGGAATAGCTATCCTAGTCTTCACGTGTTGTAAAATAGTGTGGCAATAATAGTGAAGACTTAGTTGTGTATTATTATACACTGTATTGTTGTACGTTGTGCTTTGTTGTAATAATTTTGTTGTAGTCTTTTGACGACTCAAGTTTGGGCTGTGTAGGCCTAGATTTGGGGGCGTCACAGTTGGTATCAGAGCTTAGGGATATGGTCTTTAATGGAGATCTGGGGTAGAACTAGGAGGGGAGAGACGAATATAATCAGTCACTAGTGTGTCCCACCTAAATTAGATTTTATTATCTAATGAGTTGATTTGAATATAGGGACATGAAGTGATGAGTCAATTTGTTTGAACTAACAATTATTTTGTGACCACAGTTAAGTATGGCATCTGGAAATCAGGAGGTTAACTATGAAATGACCGAAACAAATGTAGCTGCAAAACAAGAGGCGACGAATAATCTTTCTACAAACTCAGAGTTGAATCTTTTGCCTAAGGCAAAAATTATGCGTGTTCTATCTAGTAAGGATGAAGGTGAAAGCTCTACTACAGACGTTCCAGATCCGTTATTAGATCAATTAAAGGAAGTAATGAACTTGCGGAAATTATTGCCTTTAATCTGCTCATTAATTTGAAGAATCATATCACCTGGTTATGCTCGATAACAAAGGATCGGAATATATGGACGTTTCATATAAGTCTTTGGGATTTATGGTGTTCCAGCTATGATTTTCAAGATTATTTAAAAATGATGTTTCTATACTTTTGGGCGTTACAATTTAAAGGAATTCAGGTTAAATTAGTCACTATCGTGGAAACTGCAATCTATCGAAAATACTATTCTTATAGAAATCATTGATACGTTACTACTGATGAAGTTGAGGAATCCGAGAAACAGTTCGTTAGAGAATTATTTAGTGGTATTTCCATGGTTGAAATACGTGAAGATCCGAATGAAGTACTCGGGATTCGATTTGACGATAACAGTCAAGAAACCGAAGGAGGTGATAACTGGTAAGCTATTCATAAATTCTCGTGAATTCTACGCTCTATTAGATATTGGCTCTATCCACTCTTTTATCTCACTTATATGTACTCAACGTTTAAATTTGACTGTTGAAAACTTAAATCTTGTCTTATCAGTTGAAACCTCGTTGGGAGAAATACCTATTACATTTAATATCTATAAATCTTGCCTAGTTCAAATCAACAACCTCACATTACCTGTTGACCTTATTTCTTTGGAGATGCATGAATTTGATGTGATTTTAGGAATTGATTGGTTGACTACCCATCATGCTAAAATTGATTGTTTTCATAAGATTATTAGTTTTCATATTCCTAATCAACCTGTCATGCAAATTCAAGCAACTAAACCATTGAAATCTATAACTATTATTTCTAGCCATAAAATCATTCGTTTATTGAAAAACGGATGTCAAGCCTTTTTAGCCCATGTCATTGATTTGAACAAAAACACGTCAAACTTGAATGATATTCCTATTGTTAATGAGTTCCTGACGTTTTTCCTGAGGAACTTCCTGGCTTATCCCCAAACCGAGAAATTGAATTCTGTATCGATCTTGAACCCGATACTAAGCCCTTTTCCAAAGCCTAACACCAAATGGCTCCCATAGAACGCCAAGAGATGAAAGTTTGATTATTAGATATCGGTATCATTCGAGCGAGGAATACGAGAAGAGTTTTCAAGAACTCAAGAGGAGACTTGTTTCAGCTCCTGTTCTGACCATTCCATCAGGATCAGGAAAATTCGTCATATATAGCGATGCTTCAGGCAAAGGTCTAGGTTGTGTCCTTATGCAACATGGAAAGGTTATAGCTTATGCCTCTCGACAACTCAAAGATTATGAGAAAAATTATCCTACTCATGATCTAGAGTTGGCAGCAGTCGTTTTCGCGTTGAAGATCTGAATACACTACTTGTACGGAGAAAAAGTGGATATCTATACGGATCATAAAAGTCTCAAGTATTTCTTCACCCAGAAGGAACTCAACATGCGACAACGACGTTGACTTGAGCTATTGAAGGATTACGACCACACAATCCAGTATCACCCGAGAAAGGCAAACGTTGTAGCTGACGCTTTGAGCAGAAGATCTTATGCGAGTACAAGTGCACTGCTGACAACACAAAAGTGTATTTTGTACGACTTGTAAAAAATGGAGATACAGCTAAAGACACCAGGGACCCACTCGAAGATTGCTCACGTGCGAGAAGAACCGGCTTTAATCGATAAAATTAAAGCTGTTCAAGCTATCGATCCGGAACTGATAAACATGATAAAGAAAGTACAAGAAGGTGCCATCCCCGAAGCAAGAATCGACGAGAAAGGAATACTTCGAGTCAACTCTCGACTCTGTGTTCCTAACAATCCTGAATTAAAGCATAAAATCATGATGGAGGCACACAACACGCCATTTGCAATCCACCCAAGAGGTACCAAGATGTATCGAGATCTTCGACATACATTTTGGTGGAACAATATGAAAAGAGAGATTGCAGAGTTTATCTCAAGGTGCCTAACTTGTCAACGTGTCAAGGCAGAACATCAAGTACCTAAAGGTCCATTACAACCACTTGAAGTTCCCGAATGGAAGTGGGAACACATCAATATGGACTTCGTAATGGGTCTTCCCAAAATTTCTCAAGGCTTAGATGCAATTTGGGTGATCGTAGATAGATTGACCAAATCTGCTCATTTCTTGCCTATATGAGAAAACTTTTCACTTGAACGTATTGCCGGTATGTACATAAATGAGATTGTGAGATTGCATGGCATGCCAGTTTCCATAGTTTCTGATCGAGATCCTAGATTCACTTCACACTTTTGGATCAGTCTACAAAAAGCTATGGGCACTGAACTACGTTTTAGTTCTGCATACCATCCTCAAACGGACGGACAATCGGAAAGGACGATCCAGACTCTCGAAGATCTTTTGAGACTTTGTGTATTAGACTTCAAAGGAAGTTGGGATAAGTACTTGCCATTGGTGGAATTTTCTTACAACAACAGTTACCAAGCAAGCATAGGCATGGCTCCATTCGAGGCTTTGTATGGAAGGAAGTGTCGCTCTCCAATATGTTGGAATGAGGTAGGAGAAGCAAAATTGTTGGGACCCGAGTTGGTACGCTTGACGACCGAAAAGATCCAAATGATCCGACAACGAATACAGACAGCACAAGAACGACAAAAGAGTTATGCTGATCTTCATCGGAGAGATGAGAGATTCAACGTCGGAGATCATGTATTCTTACGTGTTTCTCCATGGAAAGGAGTTACGAGATTCGGAAAGAGAGGAAAGCTTAATCCTCGATTTATTGGCCTATTTGAAATCCTCGATCGAGTAGGAACCGTAGCCTACAGACTAGCTTTACCACCAAGTATGTCTCGCATCCATAATATTTTTCACATATCTATGTTACGTAAATATGTGAAGGACCCAAACCACGTCATTGAGTTAGAACCGGACGTTATAGAAGATGATTTAACGTACGAGGAGGTACCTGTTAAGATCCTTGATAAGAAAGAGCAGATTCTACGCTTAAAGGTTATACCTCAAGTTAAGGTTTTATGGAGGAACCAAGATATTGAGGAAATGACCTGGGAGCTAGAATCCGAGATGAAATCTAAATATCCTTACCTCTTCGAAACGCCAGGTACGTCAATTTCGGGGACGAAATTTCATAAGGAGGGGAGGTTGTAAGACCCCGAATTTATGAAATACAAAATTTAATTTTTCTTCATATATATTTTTCCTGAAACAGTAAATGGTTAAATTGACAAAATTGAAAGTTAAGGATGTTATGTGCAAATTTTATTTTGTCGGACAATATTCTTTTTGTCGGGGAATATTCGTTTTGTCGGGGAATATTCGGGCCGTACGACGGCGCCGAAATAACTAATTATTGGTGGAGCCCACAACGGAATAATTGTCGGATATAGAAAACGACAGAAGTAACCTTTTTAAATAAAAATAGTCAACGGTGTTAACTGTTAAAATACCGGTGATAAAAGAATAGTAGCATACGGTAATTTATAGTATTTTTCTGTAGCACTCGGTATTGCACAGTGTCTCATATTATTGGTCTGATAATTGACACCGTAACTGTTGCGCATCATTTCATCAATAATTGTCACTGCATAATATTTTATATTATCAATTCAATTATTGTTGTTACACAGTATTTTGCATTATTGATTCAATAATTGTCATTACACTATATTTCATATCATTGACTCAATAATTGTTGCTGCACTGTTTTTAAAATTATTGAATCTAATAATTGTCACAGTAGCAAATATACTGTAATTTATATTATTAAATTAATAATAATCTGTAACGTGTTTATTACATTATTGTTGAATTATTGTTGTAGCATTATCTTATATGCAGGACCCACAAGAAGAATAAATAAATAAATAAAAAAAATAAATAAATTTTACTATTTGAAATAGTAACGTGAATAGTAACTTGTGGGCCCCTGTAGGACCCACCTGAGAAAATTTGCACAAAAATTGTGCCAGGAAAATTTTATGCAAAAGGCGTGGGCGGCTGAAAATTTTTCTGGCGTGCAGCACGCCAGTTCACCTACCACACGCATAGTAACTTATTTTCTCCTATAAATAGCTTGCTCAACTGAATAGAAAAATCACACCTAAAACATAAAATTTTTCTATAAGAATTTTATGAGTTTTCTCTGAGAATAGTAAGCTTATTTTGAGAGTTTGAAAGCCAAGAGGAGTGCAGGAATTTTTCAAGTAAGTCTTTTATTAAAGAGTAGTAATTTTATAAATTCCTATTTTTCACGGTATTCACAAATCTTTCTTTAGAAGACTCTTCTATTAGAAGATTCATTTTTAAAAGCTTTCTTTAGAAGATTTATTTTGAAATATTATTTTAAAAACTATTCTAAAGTTATTATATTATACTACAAAAATTATGTTAAATATATATAATTTTGATAGTTCATAATATACGAGTTATCATACACTTTGAAATTTATATGTGGTAATTACTAATTTATATTATAAATATATAGGTTGATCAACCTCATTTAAATCAATATCCAGTCACGTGTTAAGGTAAGGAATATCAATCTTTTCACACTCTTAAACTTACTACGGTAAGGGGTATCACTCTTTTCATCATCATAAATGGATATTATTTTCTTTCTTACTTGAAGGGATTATCATTCTTTGATTCTCGAAAATAATATCGTTTCTTTCTTATGCCATTTACTTCCATGTATTAAATTGTGGGAATAACCTTACGGCGCGGTTTACCGCCTGTTGGTGAATAACCTTTTGTATTCATTCCTTATTAATCTTTGAGAATAACCTTACGGTGCGGATTATCGCCTGTTTGGTGAATAACTCTTCGTATTCAAATTGATGGGAATAACCTTACGGCGCGGATTATCGCCTGTTTGGTGAATAACTATTCGTATTCAAATTGATGGGAATAACCTTATGGTGCGGATTACCGCCTGTTGGTGAATAACCCTTTTTATTTGTCTCGTGTGGAAATAATTTGTCTACACGAATTATCACATGACACTTTTATTCCATATTCGTAAGTGATATCATTTTCCTTTATACTCATAAGGGATACCATCTTTTTCATCTTCCATTATTCAAACTTACTATGGTAAGGGATATTAATTTCCTTCACCTTTTGTTACTCAAACCTGCTACGGTAAGAGATATTATTTTCTTTCATACACCTAAATCGAAACTTATTATGGAACTATTGCTTCTATAATTCCTGAAAATATTATATGTTCCATAATAGTTGAATTTCATTATTTCAACTGAACCTTCCTCTTTTCTGAACATTTCTATTGAACTGTAACCGTTATTCTGAACTGTGGATCTTGAATATCATTTTTAAATTTCACTCCACATCATGTTGGCAATTTGGACATTATTTGAATCTGCACAAAGTAAACTTCCGATACTTATTGTTTATCCTGTTCTTCTGTTCATCATTTGTATCACTGTTATTTGTATTAATCATCAAGAATCAAGTTGTTGTGAATATCTGTGGCCGGGGGCACATATGTGATATAATTGTTGAACAGATGATAGGTTAAAGGCGATATACTAGGTTAAAGGCGATACATCTGTTCGGTGTCTTTTATGGCACGTGGTGAATGTTCTCTTTGGCCCGTAGTGCAAAGATGAACTGTTGGTCGGTCATGATTATAACCAAAGGCTGAATCTGGTATAATCATGACCGTTGGTGCTTTATTGAATATCTTTGGCCCGTAGTGCAAAGATGAACTGTTGATTTGCATGATTATGACCAGGAACTGTGAATTTTTATTATCATGACTAATGGTATTTCAGATGATAAAAGTTGATAATGTTTTTACTAAAAAGAGAAGCGAGTGGACATTATGGTCTGCATTATTCTTCTAATAGATTGCTCATTCCGCTGCTATTATTGATCTGAACGTTGTTTAAGAATTTAACTACAGTTTTTGATATAAACCTTGTAGTCTATTGTATTCTATCAAGAACTCAACTGTTGAAGGCTAATGATAATTTATTCGTCATTATCTTAGTCATGATATTTCTTACTGGGCTATTTGAGCTCACCCTTTCTTTTGTTCCATTGTTTTCAACAGGAGATGAAAACGTAACGGGGTCTAGCCGGGGGATGGAGTGAGAGTCCGAGGAATAGCTATCCTAGTCTTCACGTGTTGTAAAATAGTGTGGCAATAATAGTGAAGACTTAGTTGTGTATTATTATACACTGTATTGTTGTACGTTGTGCTTTGTTGTAATAATTTTGTTGTAGTCTTTTGACGACTCAAGTTTGGGCTGTGGGGGCGTCACATTAAACATTATCTTGAAATGAACGGTTTGGATTAAATTAGGAAATCTTGGTTATGATAAGATTTTTGGCTATAAATAGAGGCCTTAACTTAAGGATTTTTCATAAACTTCTTTACTTGTTCTTTCTCTCTCTCTAAATACTTCTTGTGAAAGTTTTCTCTAAGTGTGCTTAAGTCATCTTGAGTATTTGTGAAGATTTATAAGTGTACGTGTACTGTTCAAGTTAATCAACCTCATTTAAATCAATATCCAGTCACGTGTTAAGGTAAAGGATTATCATTATTTGATTCTCGAAAATAATATCGTTTCTTTCTTACTCATAAGATGTGCCATTTATTTCCATGTATTAATTTATGGGAATAACCTTACGGCGCGGATTACCGCCTGTTGGTGAATAACCTTTCGTATTCATTCCTTATTAATCTCTGAGAATAACCTTACGGTGCGGATTATCGCATGTTTGGTGAATGACTCTTCGTATTCAATTTTTATTAAATTGTGGGAATAACCTTACGGTGCGGATTATCGCATGTTGGTGAATAACTTTTCGTATTCATTCCTTATTAATCTCTGAAAATAACCTGACTACGCGGATTACCGCATGTTTGGTGAATTACTCTTTGTATTCATTTCTTATTTGTCTCTTGTGGAAATAATTTGTTTACACGAATTATCACATGACACTTTTATTGCATATTCGTTTATAATATCATTTTTCTTTCATATTCGTAAGTGATATTATTTTCCTTTATACTCATAAGGGATACCATCTTTTTCATCTTCCATTATTCTAACTTACTACGGTAAGTGATATTAATTTTCTTCACCTTTTGTTAATCAAACCTGCTACGGTAAGTGATATTATTTTCTTTCATATACCTAAATCGAAACTTATTATGGAACTATTGCTTCTATAATTCCTGAAAATATTATACGTTCCATAATAGTTGCACTTCATCATTTCAATTGAACCATCCTATTTACGTGAACCTTTCTATTGAACTGTAACCGTTATTCTGAACTGTGGATCTTGAATATCATTTTTAAATTTCACTCCACATCATGTTGACAATTTGGACATTATTTGAATTTGTACAAAGTAAACTTCTGATACTTATTGTTTATCATGTTTCTTCTGTTCATCATTTATATCATTCTAATCATCCAAATTCAACTTTTGTGAATATTTGTGGCCGGGGGCACAGATGCGATATAATTGTTGAACAGATGATAGGTTAAAGGCGATATAATATGTTAAAGGCGATACATCTGTTCGGTGTCTTTTATGGCACGTGGTGAATGTTCTCTTTGGCCCGTAATTCAAAGATGAACTGTTGTTTGATATGATTGTGACCAAAGGCTGAATCTGGTATAATCATGACCGTTGGTGTTATATTGAATGTCTTTGGCCCGTAGTGCAAAGATGAACTGTTGATCTGCATGATTATGACCAGGAACTGTGAATTTGTATTATCTTAGACTAATGGTATTTCAGATGATAAAAGTTGATGATATTTTTACTAAAAAGAGAAGCGAGTGGACACCATAGTCTGCATTATTCTTCTAATAGATTGCTCATTCCGCTGCTATTATTGATCTGAACATTGTTTAAGAATTTAACTGCAGTTTTTGATACAAACCTTATAGTCTATTGTATTCAATCAAGAACTCAACTGTTGAAGGCTAACGATAATTTACTTGTCATTATCTTAGTCATGATATTCTTTACTGGGCTATTTGAGCTCACCATTTCTTTTGTTCCATTGTTTTTCAGAAAAAGAGAGAGTAGCCGGGTCTAGCAGGGGAATGGAGTGACGGTCCGAGTGATAGCTATTGTAGTCTTCACATGTTGTATATAGTGTGACAATAATTATGAAGACTTAGTTGTGTATTGTTATACACTGTATTGTTGAACGTTATTTTATCTTGTAATAATTTTGTTGTAGTCTTTTGATGACTCAAGTTTGGGCTGTATGAGCCCAGATTTGGGGGCGTCACACGGCCTGTCCTACAGGTCTCAAAAGGCCAGACTTTGATCGAGAAGTCTGGCCTGACCCGACCTACAGGTCTAAAAGTCAAAGTTTGGCCCGGCTTGGTCATCGGCCAAAGCCTACCAGGCCCAGATCAGGCCGGGCCAGTCCAACTTATTGTGCATGTCTATTCGGCGGGCGAAGGAGAAGAGTAAATAGGTTGCGGAGGTGGTGGATTGGGTCAATTTTGCGATGGTGAGAAACCCGGTAATTATGACGGTGATCACGGTGGCGATGAGTAATCGCTTCTCCAGGACGTAATTGCTGGTTCTGCAATTGATATTCTTAAATGGTAGTATACCTTTCATAACTCTTGTTTTTCTCTGGTTTATTAGTATTAATTATGGGGTGACTAATGCATGGATTTCGTTCTTTCGTGGTTTGGAGATGCGAAAGAAGGGAAGATAATGGGATTATCACTATAGTATTCAAAAGAAAAAAAAACGGTTAAAATTAATTATATTTATGATTCAACATATGCTCAAATTAAAAAATTACTATTATGTTTTTAAGATTAAATTAAATAAAAATGAATGTCTACCATTTTTTGTAGTATTTTGCTATGTGCAAAATCTTTATAATATAATAATATTTAAAAAATAATATACTTTTTAAAAGCACAATTTTTAAATCTTTTTTAGCATTTTAAGATCTAGGTTTCTATACCATCAAAACACATCAATTTTTTTGTGCCCCTCCTATAATTCCATGTTCGTTTATCTTTACGGTTAATTATTTATTTATTTATTTTATAGAAAAATTGATCATAAATATAACATTATTACGTGTGTAATGTAGATCCTATTTTTTATTTTATTTTTATGTTTTCCAAAATAAGTGTAATCTAAAACTGGAAATTTTTTTGTCGAAATTAACAAGTTCTTGAATGCATATTTATTTTAGTAAAATAAATAAAACTTTAAAATCAAAATAAAATAATAATTTCATTTTAAGTGTTTTACAGTGGACACTAATTTGCAAGACATTTACTAATTTTCAAATCATGTACTTATAGAGATATAGTGTAATTTTTCGATCACTATTTTCACAAATTATCCCACGCATGCAAGAGAATGGGATTCAGCTGAATACTTGATCTTGCTAAAAGTATCAAAATAATAAAATATTTTTTAAAAATAATGAAAAATTATCTAGATGCAAAATTTGGGATTCGGCTCTTTGATACACTTTTCTCTAATTTTATTCAATACATTATATTTTTATTATCTTAAATAGTATAATTAAAATTAATATCGATCAATTAATTTAGATTAAAAAAATAAGGTGAGCGACACTGTATATAATTACACAAACTATTATTTTAAAATAATATTATTTTATATAATTAAATACACTCTCTTTCATATTATATATAAAAAGTAATATTATAATTTTTTAAAATATTGTTATTATAAGCAACGTCTCATATAAAAATATGAGGTGTCTGTCATCTCATGTGCCCTCGTTAATTTATCATATTGAATAGTATAATTGTTTCACAAACAAAAATAATCCGCCACTTTTTTACAATTTGATAAATATATGAATTTTTTAATCAAAAATTTAATGATTAAAAATTCTTTTAAACTTTTACTTGTTAAAATATTTTTAATTATTTTAATTTTTAGTAGAATTGATTTTAATATTATTAACTAAATATTAATATATTTTGCTCATTATTAATAAATTTATAAAGATCAAATAAATAATGTATTAGAAGAAAAGTACAATGGAGGAGCCGAATTCCGAAGTATGCAAATAGTGAGGGAATGTTTTATTGGTATCGCTCAACCCGTGGCAAGATCATGCAGTTCCAATTAACAGCATACACAGTACTCTGGTGAGCGTGTATACATGAGAACTTTACTCAATATCAACAAGTATAAGGTAAGGTACCCAATCTCTCTCCCCAATTCCACCGGTCATTCTCAGCGACGCTAATTAGAGCTGCATTTCTCTCCGAGTAAGCCCAACAACCCTAACAAAAACCATTGTACCTAATTGTATGTATATATTCTATTCTAATTGGTTTTTTTTTTTTTAAAGTTTTGCAGAGTAATGGCAGCGGCTGCCATGAGTTTAAGCTTAGTTGGATCATTTAAAGGACTTTCGTTAGGTTCATGCTCATCATCTTCCTGCTTTAAAGGAGACTTTGGATTGATTCACGTTGGCCACAGAGTATCAGTCTCGTTTCTGTTGAATTGTCCGCTGACGATTGAGTCTGCGCATAAGAAAGGGGCCGGAAGTACCAAAAATGGCCGCGATTCTGCTGGTAAAAGGCTTGGAGTCAAGATTTATGGTGATCAAGTTGCCAAGCCTGGTGCCATTATCATTCGCCAGCGCGGAACCAAGGTATAAATTGTCTCAATTAGTGAGTTCTTAATAAGCCTTACTTTTAGGCTCTAAGAAAGAATTTTCACGGTTAATTACACAGAGAGCCATATCAATTTTGAAAACTTGATATTACTGAGTTTAGTGATTGCTTTTATTTACTTAAATTGTCTGTCTATACCATTCGAGCAAAATGTAGTTGAAACTTTAAGCTTTACGTGGAATTAGGAAAGAGCAAAGAAAAGGAGTAGGAAATATATGTAAACAATGGACACTCCATTATATGAAAACTCATGTTGACGGTTGAAAATAGAGGTTTGGTTGTGATATTTTGTTAAATTAGAATGTAGATACATTATAAATTGATTTTTTATATTTTTGTGCATAGAGCCTGTGTACTTGTCAGGTTGTGCAAGATCTTTGGGCTCATGTATTATTTTAACTTTGGAATATTATGGCATTGCTGTTTAAAACCAGCTTCTTTCGTGTTATCTGAAGAAGGCTGGGTTAGACATGTATAATTTTGGTAGTAAATGTGCTTGGACATGCCGTTCTGTTTAAATTTAGAGGAACTAAACAATTACAGAATGTTAAGTCCTTCAGAGGTATGTTAAATTCCATGTGTAGAAACAGGGGTAAGCTAGGATTTAACTTTTAAGAGGGTGGAAAGTATGGAATTTTAGCAATAGGGGAAAGCTTATAGATTTTTCCTATGATATTAGGGGGCAAAATTCTATATTGATAAAGTCTGAGACCTGATTTACTCGGAAGTATTACATGTAAAACTAGTAAAAATGGAATTTTGCAAAGACCTGATAACCATTGCTACGGATGTTTCTTATGGTACATGTGGCTCCGCCACTTCTTAAAACTCTTATTAAATAGCCGGTGAGCTGCGAAGATATAATACTAGTGAAAAATGAATTTGCTTTTTACATGTTATTCTAGTAAAAAAATTTTTTTGCCAAAGACATGATAGCCATTTGGTTATATCTTTAAAACCATGAGTGCTCGAGGCAGTTTAAATATAGATAGTTCTATTATTACCTGTATAAGAGGCAGGAAACGTGCTAGCATTTTGTACATTGCTCTTAGGAATAATTTTTTTGGTTATACACTTGAACTTGAAAGTTGAGGATCATATATTGCTCTTACCTGCTACTGAAAGAGTAATGTTGAATGCTGTGGCTAATTAGTAGCCCATAGGCCTATGCTAAACTCTTCTTCTCGAAAGTTCATTATTAGTGACTGTTGGTTGCAAGCTGTTAAAGCTGCTCACTGATTCATGTGGTTGATTATCTTGCCTGCGTAGTTCAGCTTATAGTAGTCTTGGTGACGGACAATATTGTGAAGTCTTCAAGATGTTTTGTGAAAATGAACATAAATGAAACAGTCAAACTTGAACTGTTTCTGTGAGGGACAGTGATAACCTTGAGTTTTATGGCAATTAAGTGAACTAGAATATTGGTTGTTGATACCAAGGAAGTGGATTCGAGCAGACAAGGTGAATGAAACCTGATGCTTTGAAAGAGCCTTGTGTCGAAACTGTATTTCTTACTGAACTATGTGTCAAAACTGTATTTCTTCAGGTTTATCTTGCTTTCCAGTATTTGTGCAAGGTTACTGCATTTCAGGAGTCCATGCTAACTCTCTTGAATGTTGCTCTGTAGTAGTTTGAGTGAAATCTACAATTATTAGTGTGATGTGAGATGTTTTGTACGACTTATGAATCACTGCTACAGACTGTACAAAGTACAGTGTTGCTTTATTATCCTACTAAGATTTTACTCTCCTTGGCACTTCAGTTCCATCCAGGGAAGAATGTTGGGCTTGGCAAAGATCACACCATCTTCTCTTTGATTGATGGATTGGTCAAATTTGAGAAGTTCGGCCCGACAGAAAACAGGTGAACTTGAAGTTCTAGAAACCTTCCAATTATTACTCATTCACATTTCCCTAACAAGATTGTTGTTTTGTGTAACCAGGTAAGTGTTTATCCTCGTGTAATGCAACCTGAAATTCCTAACAGTTACAGAGCAAGGAAAAGAGAATCCTTTAGACGTCAGCACAAGCGCAGGAAAGCAAGAAAGGAGGGCATTGTAGCTCAACCTCAGCTAATATTGGCTTCAGCAACTGATACTACAGAGAACAAAACAAATTGCTGATGGCGCAAGTCACGTGAATATACAAAGCACATGAGGGCATTAGGGAGTTAAGATGTTATTAAATCGTTGAATTAATACATGTTCAAATTGCCTTGTTGAAAATATTGAATATTGGCCGTTCATTTTAAGTCACGTTCAAGATTACCCCCAGAGAGGTAAAAGGCCCGTATAGCCTAATCATATTCTATCCATATGCTTTCCTTGATGGACAAATAGCATTTGTCTTATAAGCAATGTTAAACTCAGATCGGACCAGACTAACGGTTCAACTATAATTCAATTGAAACCGGTTAGCACACCGATCCAATTTAATAAAAAAAAATAAAAATTCAACGACTCAGTAAAAATTCAATCCAACCGCGACCCAGTTTTAAAGTTTTTTTTTTTTACAATTTTTTTTATTAATATTATAACATTATTTTACTATACTTTAACTTGTAAAAAATTAGACGTTTTAAATTTTTATTAATTATTAATAATGTATTTTTTTATGTATTTATGACGTCACTAGTTCAATAACAATTCGTCCAGTAATTAAACTAATAATCCATCTATTCAGTACTCTTTTCGCTTTGATGACGGGTACAGATTTACAAACATTGCTTGTAAGCACAGGAGGTCTAACAAATAACTACCCAATATAAACGGAACATTATTTACTTAAACAGAGTCCTCACGAGTCATGAACCAAGGAAACCAAGAAATCAAATATATCCAAGAAAAAGAAAGTACAAAATCTTCCTTGCCCTACTATGGTTTGGGCACTTGCATTCTGCAACGTGCAACTACGACTCCCATCATGCCAACAATTAGCCACTTTTTCTACCATAAAAAGAGTAACATCCAAGCTAACTTTGTAATGAGGCACAAAAAGGCTTTTCCATTTGAAGAGTTCAAATTACAAAGCTACAAAGAGGAAAAAAAAATGGACAAAAGTAAAACTACGGGGTACAAAAGTATTTGTCTAGAAAGATCCTGCGGTTCAAAAGTATCTCCAGACATCAATCTTACATGATTTTCCATGACCTGTAAATAAAATGACGAGTCAGTAACTTCAAAAGGTAAATTATGTTAGAAACCAACTTCGTTCAACTATTTCTTTTTGAATATGTTTAATTAAACTATTTATCAGACAACGCATTTTCTCAATAGCTAAAAAAGGTAAATCATTACCGAGGAGGATGCAGACCAATATGATCCCACATTTTCTTACACTTAACTTTGATTAATCATTAGAACAGAACAAAACCCATCTGAAATTTATTACAGTTCAGGTGGGTTCAGTATCAGAGTATTTTTCTCCAGTTAACTATGTTGAGTATGATATTGTTTCCATTCGAGATTCGATTAGCATACGACTTCCAGAAATGAAACCGCCCCACCCCTTTATGACATGGGTTGTTTAATTTGGGCAATAATGCATAGAGTTTAACAACACATGTGTTTTAACTCCAGACAGAATTACACACAAAAGCTTCAATTCATAATAAATATCATAAAGAAAGAGAAGTAACAGAGAAAGAAGAGAAGAAGAGAACCGGGGAGACGTCAACATATTCCAATCAAATCATTTTGAGTTTTAGGTGTTAGTAATTGTATCCAAAACTAAGTACTATATTACTTAATTTGTGGACAATTAATGCTAGCAGAATTAGTGAACAAAGTATCTATAAAAAGTCAGTCTCTGCCACTTACAAGTTACAACTGTCTGTGCTTCTAGCGAAGTAACTACCAAAATAATGTTATGACGTACTCTTTTCATATACCATATCTATATTTCAATTCTGTAGATGCCTAAGAGATGCATACGTCACAAATAACGTGTAACACAGACTCTTCATTTTGCTCTAAAGTACCCGTGTCCGACATTTGATACTAGGACAAGGGTAGGACAAGGGTATGAGTAATGGACACTTCATTTTAGTGTAAAAAATTGACAAAATTGAGGAGTACCCGTATTGAACTCTTCAAATTACCGTGTCCAACTGACCACTCCATCCAACTCTGTGTAACATAGTAGATTATGTGTATAAAACATATAATATCGCCAAGTTTATGGCCACCAACTAACTAAATTTCATGACAAAGAACACATAAGTTACTCAAACTACCATAGAAGTCATAACTAACATTCAAGAATGACATAAATAAATGAACTAAAGACTATATCCACAAAATTGATAAAGTTGGCCTACTAATGAGTTGAGTTACTCACGAGCTTTACTCAATAAAAAACCCAACTTGACTCAACTCAAGAATTTAAATGAGCTGAGCTTGAGCAAAAATTTCAATTCAATTATATATATATGATATACTCAAACTCTATTCAATAACCCCCATTAGGTTTACTCACTAAATTTGACAAAAGTATACATTATTTATATATACATTTATGACAAATATATTATCTATAAATATTAGAAGAGATTAATATGTATTACCTTAACCTTAACTAATGTGTTTTGGACTTTGAGGTTGTTTGATAAAACTGAATAGAAAATTCTGAATACTTAAATATATATGAATGAGCTAAATTAAATAGAGATTTTATCTATTGAGTGAAAAAAGGTGTTTAAAACATCTGAATAATTGTATTTACTATTTTGACCTTGTTAGTAATTGAAAAATTGTTATCTTATCCCCCCCCCCCCAAAAAAAAAAAAAATTTTTTGAACATTAATTTAACATCATCAATATTGTTTTAATGTTATAAAATTACAAAGTACATCAATTTATTTGTAAATTGATTCAATCATGTCATTGATATATGCATCTGGTAATTTTTAAACCACAATAGTAGAAAAGATATAAGTATGAATGACACTCAAAATTATCGACCAAAGTGAACACACCAGATTCAATCATATGCATAAACATCAACTGAGAATTTTCTTTTATATTCGACTTCAGCGTTACTTTTTCTGAATCTAATTTTGGGTCTCAAGACAATTACTAGTCAAAGGATGAGGTCATCTGTAACTCGTCGGAGGACAAATTTGGTGGAGAAATATTAAGAGAAAGTTCGACAGATTTCAGGCTAGAAAGAACTCAACAATAACTCACAGGAGGACGAACTTAATGGAGATTCCCAGTTCAGTCATAGAGATGAAATCGGAGAGAAAAAAGAGATTTATTTCATCATATATTACGAATCATGAGGAGGTTCCGCTAATTGTTCAAAGAAGGAACAAAGGATAATGTGATAAGTAATTTCATATATTGTGAGAGGGCATTCATGTAACAAGTCATTAAATGAAACAGCTTACCGATTCAGGTAGGAAAAGCAGATTAATTCGGTCAGTGCTATTAAAAGCCTGTTCAGCGCCAACTTATAAGTTGGTCAACCCAACTTATAAGTTGGTTTTGCTAAAAAAAGGTGTTCGTTTCTAAATTATATGCCAACTTATAAGTTGACTTATAAGTCATTTTTTAAGTTTTGGTCAAACCTATTGAAATGTCTATTTTGCCCTCTTTTATTTTAACATGTTATTTTTAGTAAAGGTTATTTTAGTAATCTTTACATTTTATTTTAATTTATAAGTCATTATAAATTGAATACATCCACAACTATTACTTATAATTCCCGACTTATAAGTAATAGTGATGCCGAACACTTTTACTTATAAATCTACTAAAATTTTAACTTTAAGTCAAAAAAAAAAAAAGTCACTCCCGAACAGACCCTAAGAACCATTCAGATTAGTACTAGGCCCAAACAAACAGTCTTAATTGCTTAGCGGTTCAGATTTTAAGCCATTAAGTGGTTATCAAACAGCCCCTTTGTTCTAGGGTTTGCATTACTTAGGTGAATTTTGTTCTGAAAATTGATGTGATTAACCTTAATTGAAGTTAATTGGGATTAAATGAGCTCATAGCAGCTCAAGCAGTCAAGCACACTCGTTAAGAGCTCGAATAAGGAATGAACCTAGCTTCTTTGACTAGACTCATGCTTGACAACATAAAAAATCTAACATGAGCAACCAAAACTGGACTCAATCAACCAAATAATCCAACCCAACAATTAAGTATTTACAGAGAAATTACATCAGATATTTACATGGCTTTTTATGTATATTTTGCATGTGTATTTCATATATAAATTCAGGGGAAAGAAATAGGACCTCAAACAGATCCGACGATGATGTTGTTAATAGGGATGAAGATGAGCTTCACAAAGAACCCTACGAATCCCATCACTACGAAGCCAATCGCTGTACGAAACGCCACTTTCGTGAATTCTGTGCATCAGATCAGAAAATAAAATCAAATCAATAATCACAACGACTTGAATTTAGGGAAAAATAGCAGAAACCACCTGAAATTGAGTTATAAATTTACCTTTACGATCAGGTTTGTGGCATCTCTTGACAAGACGATAGCTGTCCTTTGAGAAGTCTCTCAGTGGATCAAATACTGAATCCAAAGCATCCATGTCTTTCTGTATTGTAACTAGATAGAGGGGGAGCAGATCTGGAGATTGGAGATGGAGAACGTAGAGGAAGAGAAGAAGCTAATTCTGCAATTTACAAAGGATAAGTGAAATTGAAATTGAAATATCCCACCACGTTTGACTACCAACGCGGAAAAGGAATTGCTAACTCAGCTACCTAAGCTGCTGTTTGATTGGACAAAAGGTTGGGATTCAAGTCCACATGTCCAATTATATGACTTCAATGGCCTGACGGAGTCCAACCAGTCAACAACTTTGTCTTTTTTTTTTCTTTTTTTTTTTCTATAAGGGTAATACTTACAATTATCCTATGATATTAGAATTGCAGTAAATTCATTACCTTATCTTTTTTGCCAAACTGAGAAAAGAAAATAGATAGAACTAAAATGATGCTTTTTAAGACATATTTTATATTTATCATCTGATTTTAAAAATTAATTAAAATTTGATAACAATGATATGATAATATTCAATTACTAAAAGTAAAATTGATGATATATTCAAAACTTCTTGATCATTTTGTAATAATATCAAAATAAAAAATTAATTTTAAAGTTATCATAAAGAACAAATATCTATAATATTAGGAGTAATTTTGTAAAATCATCACCCTAATGTGAAATTATTATTATTATTATTAGATGCTCTCTATATTGATAAAAATGTGAACCGGTGAACCAAGTAATCATCCTTTAGTGTGAAATTATTGTGCACACGATACTTGATTGTGAACTTATTGCATTCTAATTAAATCCCTCCAAAATGGGGAATTTTTTAATTAAAAAAAATAGAGAGGTTGTTTTTCAATATCAAGACAGATTAAGAGGGTGTATTCAATTAGGATTTATAAGTACTTATAAAGACTTTAAAATTTTAGTTGTATTCAATCAAGACATTTAAAGAGTTTATAAAAGTTTAGTGGTATTCAATTACAACTTTTCTAATGTCTTTAAAAGTTATGTGGTATTGAATTAAGACTTTTACAAACTCTATAAAAATATTTCGGTATTCAAAAAGTCATAGATTTTAAAGATTTCTATCAAATGGTGGAATTTGATAGACTTTAAAACAAGATTTATTCATATTCAAAATCTTCCAAAGTCTGGCCTCATGCCCAAAGACTTCCAAATATTTGCCAAAAACTTTCAAATATTTGAGAAAGGAAGAATATGAAAATAATATAAAATAAATACAAATAAAATTAATAAAAACACATAATAATAAACAATTTTCCTAAAATAATAAAAATACTTAAAAACTAACAAATAAAATAGTATAAAATAATATAAATAATATAAATTAATTTAAAACTCACAAAATATATCAAAACCAAATTAAAATAAATATTAATACATTTAAGTACAAAATAATTTCAAAAACTTAGCATTTAGGGAATAAAATATAACATAGTTCATCCTTATCAGTTGTGTAAAGCTTACATGTTAGTGTTGATTTAATATATTTTGGGTGTCATTTATACTGGTAATTTGAAAATGCCTCATATAAAACTTTTAATAAATAATGATATACTAAGTAAACTGTCTAATAGAATTGTTCGCATTTTAGTAATTGTTTCTATGGAGAATTTTCATGAATAACCCCTCATTTCATTTGGTTGCGAATGTCATTTTATGTTGTTGAGTTAAAATTGTAATTATAATATTTAGGTACTAGCAGTAAAAAAACAATAGAAAATTTTAAAGTTCTATGTGGTTTATAAACTTTTTCCATTATAAGGCAGTATGTAATTTTCTCTAAATCAGTTATCCCCTTAATTTTTTATCCATTTGTGATGATTGGGTTATGTGATACTCTATTATGTCAAAGGTGTAAAGATGAGGATGCTTCCAGACCAAACCAATCTATCCAGTTCATCATTTCTATAGTTTTCTTCAAAGCATATTGTTCGATCTCTTCAACAAAATGCTTAATGATGTAAGCTACAAGATATATTAAATGTATATAAAAGTCTATCAAAGTCTTTAGTAAAAAGTCTATAGAAGTATGTCACTTATTTCATGGAGTTTTTAAAAGTCATTTTAAAAGTCATTAAAAGTCAACGAACTCTATAAAAATCTGTCACTTAAAAAGAGTCTTTAAAAGTTTTTAAAAGTCTTAATTGAATACACCCCCCTAAGATAATTAAACAGTACATCCTCGCATCCTCCAAATGACAGCAGCTGAGCAGCCTCACCAAATGCATAATTTTCTAAACTTTGAATGCTCTGGTGAATGGCCGTACATCTTATACAGCAGTCAAAACCTCTTCACAACTTTCAAGCAACCAATATCACAGACACAATCTTCAAAACAGCTGAAGCCATTTGAATATCTGGAAAACCAGAAGGTCTGGGGTGTATCTCTCCAGGAACTCAGCTTACTCTAGAAGCATCTTTATCTCTTTGTTCCTGCAGGTGCAGAGTCTGGCTTTCGATCACGCTGAACAGACCGAGGGACAAAAGCAAGACCCCGAGTGTTGCGACGACCAAAGCTGATGGATGAAGGACATGAATCCGAAGTGCTTAATTTAGAGACGGCTGAAATAAGTCCATTCATAGTTTCTTCTTCGACTTGCATTGCACTTGAAGCCTCTTCTGTCTTGCGTGCTTGTTTACATCGGGACTTCTGCCGCTGTTTCTTTGATTGATGGGTTTTCTTAAGGAACTCAAAAGAAGTGGGGAATTTATGCTTGTCCACCAGATGTTGTTGCCGAGCTTTGTAGCTTTTTAGCTTTATAGCACAGCCCTCAACAAGGCATTCATACTGTTACAGCAAAATATATATCAACATTAGCATTAGAGATGCCTAAAGGAAAACATAAGGTTGTTATGGAATTCTTATCATTCTATACATGATCAACAATCAAAGCCAGCAGGTGATAGAACAGATGAAGTATTTTTTTACCATTGAATGAGCTTCTAATACATTTGAAAATGGCCCAACATGGCTTACTATCTATGCAAAATTATATCAAAAGATTGAAAAGTAAAATAGCTGCAAAGTAACTGTTTTAACTATAGAAAATGCAATGTATAAACTCAAACTACGGGAAACCAAGTCAATTTGAAGAAATCAATATTTCAAGATTCCACTTCCGCCAATCCAACCATTGGATTAGTCTGCCTGGTGACCTTGTCATGCAACTCAACATCTAATTCAAGATTTAGCTTTAAAATAAAGTTATCTTCGGTAAGTGTGATTTCAAGGATCAAATGCTCATGATACCCATTAACTCGATATTTAACATTAGTAATCAGAATATTAGCAAACTATCCAATGATTAGATTGACAACAGATGAGTCATGCAAAAATATTTTGAGGTGTAAGCATTTTTAGTCATACACCTGGTTTGGATAAATCCTACCCCTTACAAAATGCTGATATAAAAAGAATTACCATAGCAAAACCACGAGCAACTTTTGCCTGAAAGAAAGAATCATGCACTTCAGAAACATGTATGCTGAGCAGGCGTGATGTAGGGTATACTCTAGAGCACACTGAACAAGAGGCAGTGTGCCGTGCATTGTAGTGATCTTCAAACTCCTCCACTGAATTCAAATGTGTACGACAGCCAGCGATAGGGCAAAACACTCCCCTGGTGAGAAAAACTATGCAAGTCATTTAGAAGGAAACTGTTGTTCTAAAAACATGTATTAAAGTGTACCCTCTTAGCTTCTTGATACTACAACCTCAATATATATACTCTCAAGCTATCGAACTCCAACAAAGAAAACATTTTTCCAACTTGGAATTTGAGAAGGCTTTCAACTCAAAGGGATTCTAAATCAAAGTAGGAAAAGGACTTCTTAACAGCGCCATAATCAGAGTGTAAAGCACAGACAGAACTATTTTAAGAACTGAAAAACCACTAGAATTATATAGTGTTCAATAAGACTCAACCAGCTGGCATAATAACAACAAGTAATACTAGGGATCTCAACTTGAGGCATCATTTTAATATTAACTGAAAGCATCATAGTGGATCCACAAATTATATATATATATATAGGCAGTAAAGCACAGAGTAGGACCGCAGACGTGAAAAAATACATCTAACCAGTAATACCTGCTCGCCTTATCTTCAATATTTACAACCTGTTGCTTTTCATCTTCTGTTAAATCCAAAGCAACCTGAAGTTTGAAAGGAAATAAGATTCAAAATCATGGCAGGCAAGTGAAATCAGGAACAATAAGCTTTGGGGGTTTGGCATCATCAATCAAGTTTAAAACCATCATAAACAGGAGATCTGATGAAGTTACTCTGGGAAAAGAATTAATTTCAACAGGAGGAGGATATGAAAATCCAAACAAAATAAAATTTCCAAATGAACAAATTCCACAAGTGTAAAACCTCCAATTGATTCAAGTAGAAAAAAATAGTCTCTACAGTCTGCATACAGATTCAAATTTTGATGAATTGGTGAAGCTCTTATATATTGGCAAACAATTATTTAAAAACATCAAGCTCAATAAGGGGTCTAAGGGCTTGTTCAAGCTATATAAGAGAACAATATGAGTGAGAAGTAAACAAAAAATTTCTACAGCAATTACAAAATCTCCTCATTTGTAGTGAGACTAGCCAGAAATGTTTAATCTACCTATAATACAAGTAACTTCATCTAATTTTGGAACAAACGGAGGGAGTGCAAAAATGGCTCGATTAAGCCATTCCTCGAATCAAACGCATACAAATCGAACTCAGATCACTCAGGGAGTCGCATTATCAACAAATCGTCAAAAGTAAAGAATAAAATAACAACGAACATGCATATATATTTGTATACAAATATATGTTGTATATGCATACCGTCACAACAATTAAACGTAAGGAAAAGGAAAAAGCAACCTGTTTGGCAAGAAGTTCTCTTTCAATGTTGCCAGAAGCGAAGAAAGGAGCGTCTGGACCGAAACGTCGACGAACTGGACACCAGTAATTGAAACCTAATTCAGCTTCCTTCTCAACCACCATCGCCATGTCCTTTCCTTTCCTTTCCTTCCTCCTAGAGAGAGAATTTCTTTTTGTATTATTTTACAGTAGTTCTGTTTTAAATTTGTTTTGCAGAATCCAGGCTCGCTTAGAACGACTACAAGAGGGATCCATGAGTGACGGAGTTAGTATCGTGTCTCGGCTCATTTTTGGTGGGTAATGGGCCCATTGTGTTATAATTAGGATTGGGCTGCTCCACAATAAACTTGGAATTGGGAAATTGGATCCTTGGCCATTACGAGCCCTTTTTAACTTCAAATTTGAAACCAAATAACTTATCTCGTCAAATATCAATACCAAAATATAATAATTTAAAAATCTAGTTATTTTTATTAATCTCGAATCGATTTAAAGGCCTAAGTTTTTTTTTACTCAAGAGGCTTTTTTTTGTTTTTGCGTATCATAAATTCATTTACAATTACTTTTCAAATTTATAAATAAAATCAAATGTATCATTTTTTTTCTTCTTATTTTAAGGCATTTATTTATTTCCTCTCGTCTCTATTTTTTTCAACCACAGGCTGTATTCAAGATATATTCCTACACTTTTTTTTAATGTAAACCAAACCGATTCATTAAAATGAGTCGAGTGCGTGAATTTTTTTCAAATATTATTCAAGAAATTAATGCATGTAAATTCATACTTGTACAAGAGTTATCAAACTTGTTTATATTACTAATCACCCAAGCAATCTGCACATGCCCTAGGCTTAATCAGATTACAGATTGATAATTAACATTTTATGGGAACGAGTCATATGTGAATTTTGTCTTACTAGACTAAAAAACTGCTGCGCGTATGGAAGCGGGGCCATTACAATATTGTTGTAAAGCTTGTCGACAAGATAACTAGTTTCAATATTAATAAAAAAAAATTAATGATGTTATGTCATATTAAAATGATTTGCCTTGTCACGTCTGAGGAGAGACAAAAAATAAAAATAAAAAAATAAAATAAAAGCATAAACTATTACCATGCTGATCTTGAACATCACCAAATCAAGCATTATTGATCTTAATTATATATATCAGGCTAGCTAAATATGATTTAATTTAGGATATTGATGTTCCTCCAAACCATTTTGTTTTTCTTTTGAGAATACATGATATCCCCTTCTCCTTTTTAAAAAAAAAAGGACTCTTTTTTTATTTATTGTTTTGTTTCATTTTCGAATATGTGCATCTACTCATTAAGCAAGTTTTAATCTTAATTATTCATCATGTTCAAATTAAATTTTCCTTTCTTTCTTTACACGTTGAACTAAAAATCTTTCATCTTGGTTTGGAAGGAGTATATATATTCCATCTATTTTAAAATACAAGATTAAGTTTAATCTTTTAAAATTAATTAAAGATATTTTATTTTTAAAATTAACGATGTGATTCATTTTAATTTTTGAAAATAATAAATCTTGTAATATTATTTAAAGAGTTTATAATTTTAAAAATTTTACTGTTTAAAACTATATGAATTCAGATTGATTTTAAATGTAAAAACATTTCAAAGTAGCTTTACGACATAAATATTTATTTACGGTGTCAATATTTATTATATATATTTTCTGCTTTATAAACAAGGTAGACATCTATAATGACGTCAAGCGTTTTGGTGTGCACTGAATAAACCGTCGGCTCATACGCAATCCACACCAAGGTAATGGCACCTGCTCCAGTCGGGGGCGAAGCCACACCTAAATTTGTGGGGGTAAATTGACTCTACTGATTTTTTATTTTTTTATTTTATAATATATGAAAACTTTTAAATATTTTAAATATTATATATAAATTGATTTTATTAAAATTTTATAATATACGACGTCAAATTGAAAATTTATAACTTTCTCATTAAAGTCTCAATCTCATATCATTCATACTTCCTCTACATATGTATATTCATATAATTTTCTTAAACTAATTAATAATATATTTTATATTATTTTTTAAATAATTAATTATTTATAAATAATATGTCTTTATAAAGTTTATTATGGTTCAATATAATGTATATATACATGCATATAAATATAGTTAATAATTATTATATTACAATTGTAATCAAATTTATATTTTATATACGTAACTCATAAATATAAAATTATTCAAAAATTTTGGCACATGTTAGGTGTTCAAAGGTCTCAACTATAGACACCAGCAATAAAAAATTAAAATAATTAATAACAAGCACGAGTTGATGATTATTTTGGTCATTAAAAATTAAAAGATGATGATGATGATGTGGTGGCATATTAATGTATAAACAGCTACACACGAAAGAGACTAATATTAAGCCATCAGAGCAAAAGGCAGCTATCAGAAAATATACACTTGCTAGAATGCTGAATCCTAGAAGGCTTAGACCAAGAATGAGCATGCAACTACTTCCATATATTAAATTCATTTAACGGTCACTTTGATATTGCTTACTTATTCAATCATCCATCTTTTCTATATATAAGAGTAGACAACGAAGTTATAAAGGTGAAGAAAGATAGAAACAGAGAAAGAAATGGATACATGGAGAGCCTTGTGTTTGTTGATTTCGATCATGCTTATAGACCGAGTAGAAGGCCAATTACGGGAAAGTTTCTACAGTTCAACTTGTCCAACTGTTGAAATCATCGTGAACAAGGCCGTTTCTACAAAGTTTAGCCAGACTTTCACAACAATTCCTGGCACTCTCCGTCTCTTTTTTCATGACTGCTTTGTTGAGGTAGCATGAAATAATTTATGTTTGTTTTATCTTTAAATCTGAAATTTAGGCCTGCGCATGACTCTATGTTGTGCCAAAAACACCTGATATGCCAGAAAGTTTGAAAAGTGTTTATTCACAGTTTTAAGGCCTGTAAAAGCATGCAACAAAAAACACAATGAATGTTTATGTAGTGCCAAAGCCAGAGGGTGATTATTGATTCCACACAATCAGGGGTAGAATCAATGTTAATGATGATAGTAGCTGACTAATTAATTGATTCCTCAAAATAAAAAATCGATCACCATGCAGTGATGGACAATTTTATATGATTAACATGTGGAGTTAATTAGTACCTCAATTAGTTGATCCTTCTGCTCTCTTCTGCAGGGCTGCGATGCCTCGATTCTAATTTCATCACCAAATGCCGAAAAAGATGCTCCAGATAATCTTTCGCTTGCTGGAGATGGATTTGACACTGTAATCAAGGCAAAACAAGCAGTTGAGGCCGCATGCCCTGGGGTAGTCTCATGTGCAGACATCTTGGCTATTTCTGCCAGAGATGTAGTAGTCCTGGTAAACTCAGACAAGCAAAAACAAAAACTCCAAGATTTCAAATTCTAGCAAATCTTTATATACTTCTGTTTGTCTGATGTTTGAAAATACTGTCTCAGGCTGGAGGCCCTTCATACAGCGTAGAACTGGGACGTCGGGATGGACTTATCTCTCTGGCATCTCTAGTGGCTGGAAATCTGCCAGAACCCTCCTTCAATCTCAATCAACTAAATTCCATGTTTGCCAAACACAATCTCACCCAACTTGATATGATTGCACTATCTGGAAGTCACACTGTAGGTTTTTCCCACTGCAACCGCTTTGCAAACCGCCTATACTCATTTTCTTCGTCTTCTCGAATTGACCCTTCTTTGGATCCAAGCTATGCTCAGCAGTTGATAGCAGCTTGCCCTCAGAATGTAGACCCCGACATAGCTGTAACCATGGATCCAGTAACACCACAAGCTTTTGACAATGTGTATTACCAAAATCTGGTTGCAGGGAAAGGTCTGTTCACTTCAGATGAGGTGCTCTTCACTGACCCAGCATCTCAGCGTACTGTTAAGGATTTCGCTAACAGCCCTGGTGACTTTAATGGAGCCTTTATCACTGCAATGAAGAAGCTTGGCAGGGTAGGTGTCAAAACTGGAAATCAAGGACAGATAAGGAGAGACTGCACAGCCTTCAATTCATGAAGACTAGTCTATAACGAAGTATAAGAGCACCAACACATTATGAAATAATGAAAAGAGATTCCTTGAAAGCATCCACTTTGTAAATGTAATTAGTTATGTTTCTGTTTGAAGTTCACAAATCCCGATGTTCAAAATTTGTTTCCACCAAAAGAGTTCTACAAAATAATTGTGAATTATTAGATCGTAAACATTTGGTGTTAATATGCATTTGGTAATGTAACATGTAGCAGCAGCAACATGCCATAGAGGTATGCCATGTAGTGAAAATCACATTTCATAAGTTTCACGAATGTAAGAAATTAAATTTCAGAATCTTCATCCCCTAGTGAATCAATTTCAAATAGGATTTGTCAATTTTAAAGCCAGCTTAAGAACTAAACTCACATTGCTTAGCTACTGTGCAGTCTGCAAATGCTGATGCCAGAGAACTGAACATCAGAAGTTACAAAAATGAATCCTCGGGAGGAAACAAGAAAAAAATAATTTACTGTTAATTAATTCAGTAATACAACGTACATGATCAAAACTTCAATCCAATGATACTCTCAGTTACGAGGACAAGAAAAAAAGAAGCCAACATTCCAAACAGAATATCTTACTTCACTCAACAATGAGATAGCACCTAGCTGCAAATAAGAATCGGTAACGACTAGAGCGTGCCTCATTCTCACCATCTGAATGGCCTTCTGGAGCGTGTTATAACATTCATCATCTCCTGACAAAATCTTCAAGAAAAAGATGCTAGCTCTTCACCCTTTCATAAAGTATAGAAAAACAATTGGTGTTACACATATGAGATCCAATTTATTTCTCTTTCTCCCAAGTCAACTGCGAGATTTTCCATAGAGGTTGGCATAAACGACCTTAGTCCTGTACACAAGAATCATGCTTAAAATAACTGCAAGAATGCAGAATCCAGACATTATCAAGGAAGTCAAGCAGAAGCAAACAGCCCCATCACACTTCAGTGGTTCATCAAGACCAAGAATGCACGAAACATTTGATCCCAAACTCAGTTAATTTAGGATATTGATGTTCCTCCAAACCATTTTTTTTTCTTTTAATAATACATGATATCCCTTTCTCCTTTAAAAAAAAAGGACTTTTTTTTTTTGTTTTTTACATTTTCTAATATGTGCATATACTCGTTAAGCAATTTTGATCTTAACCATTCATCATGTTAAAATTAATTTTTCCTTCCTACCTTTGCACGTAGAACTAAAAATCTTTCATCTTGGTTTGGAAGGAGTATATATATTCCGTCCATTTTAAAATACAAGATTAAGTTTGACCTTTTAAAATTAATTAAAGATATTTTAATTTTAAAATTGATGATGTTATTCATTTTAACTTTTGAAAACAATAAATATTGTAATACCATTTAAAGAGTTTATAAATTTCATAATTTTACTGTTTAAAACTAAAATAATTTGTATTGATTTTAAATCTAAAAACATTTCAAATTAGCTTTACGACATAAATATTTATTATATATATTTTCTGCTTTATAAACAAGGTATACATCTATAATGACGTCAAGCTGCATGCATGGACACATACAAACATACATAAACAAAACTACAAAACTATCAAAAGTAAAGTTTAAGCATTCGGTTTTAATATATACATACATACAACCCATCGCACCAAAGACAACTTTTAGTGTGCAGTGCACTGAATAAATCGCTGGCTCATACGCAATCCACATCAACGTAATGGCACCTGCTCCAGTACTTGTAATCCATGAGATTTTTTTTTTTAAATGCAAACTAGTCATTGAACTTGTGGAAAGTTACAGCTGAAGTCCCCCATCCATGACTCCTAGCTAGGAAGGCCTTCCTTTTCCCTAAAACCAAATGTATTTTCTTTTCCAGGTTCAGAAAAAGGTCACAAAGTTGTGGAACGAACATTAATGACCCTTAAATAAGTTGTGTACTTTTTCCATTTGATCTATTGGATTTCTGTATTTCTTAATTTGTTGGAAAACTACAAATGTTATAATAATTCAATACATCTAACCTACCCCAGAAAATGGCTTTTACACTCGACCATTTTATGACGATTCAAAGCATTGAATCAATCCAAATTTAGCACAACTTTTTTGGACTGAGGATTGGTTGATGTCAGTTTCACCTCCACGAGTAATATCGCGTTGAGTTGCTCAAAGGTCTCAACTGTAAACACTAGCAATAAAAAATTAAAATAATTAATAAACAACAGTTGAATTTTCAACTAACTAGATGTATGAGCTAAACTATTAGTAAAAGTTAAGTCCGTTGGTCAAATATGAGAACTAATCTGGTATCAGCCAGCCGTTTGATCACGCACGAACGTTCAGAATCAAACGTTCAAAATGATCAAAACGCTGTTTTGTTTTATTTCAATATTTTAAAGGACATTATTATCAATAAAATTATGCCTAGTAGATATAGAATTATAGATGGATGGAAGGTAAACTTGTGGACTTAAGTTGCCTAACTTTGCTAAATTTCAGTTAACAAAAAGATCATGATTATGGTGATGTGGCGGCATATTAATGTATAAACAGCTATACACAAAGAGACTAATAGCCATCAGAGCAAAAGGCAGATATCAGAAAATATACTTACTAGAATGCTGAATCCTACAAGGTGTGGACCAAGAATGGAGCGTGCAACTATTTCCATATACTAAATTCATCTACTGGTCACTTTTATATTGCTTACTTATTCAATCATCCATCTTTTCTATATATAAGAGTTGACAATGAAGTTATAACAGTGAAGAAAGATAGAAACAGAGAAAGAAAATGGATATATGGAGAGCCTTGTGTTTGTTGATTTGGATCATGCTTATAGGCCCAGGAGATGGGAAATTACGGGAGAATTTCTACAGTTCAACTTGTCCAACTGTTGAAACCATCGTGAACCAGGCCGTTTCTACAAAGTTTAGCCAGACTTTCACAACAATTCCTGGCACTCTTCGTCTCTTTTTTCATGACTGCTTTGTTGAGGTAGCATGAAATAATTTATGTTTGTTTTATCTTTAAATCTGAAATTTAAAGTCTGTTTATAGTATATCCTAATTTAGCCCTGCGCATGACTCTATGTTGTGCCAAAAACACCTGATATGCCAGAAAGTCTGAAAAGTGTTTATTCACAGTTTTAAGGCCTGTAAAAGCATGCAACAAATAACACAATGAATGTTTATTTTGTGCCAAAGCCGGAGGGTGATTATTGATTCCACACAATCAGGGGTAGAATCAGTGTTAATGATGATAGTAGCTGACTAATTAATTGATTCCTCAAAATAAAAAATCGATCACTATGCAATGACGGACAATTTTATATGATTAACATGTGGAGTTAAAATAGTACCTCAATTAGCTGATCCTTCTGCTCTCTTCTGCAGGGCTGTGATGCCTCGATTCTAATTTCATCACCAAATGCCGAAAAAGATGCTCCAGATAATCTTTCGCTTGCTGGAGATGGATTTGACACTGTAATCAAGGCAAAACAAGCAGTTGAGGCCGCATGCCCTGGGGTAGTCTCATGTGCAGACATCTTGGCTATTTCTGCCAGAGATGTAGTAGTCCTGGTAAACTCAGACAAGCAAAAACAAAAACTCCAAGATTTCAAATTCTAGCAAATCTTTAAATACTTCTGTTTGGCTGATGTTTGAAAATACTGTCTCAGGCTGGAGGCCCTTCATACAGCGTAGAACTGGGACGTCGGGATGGACTTATCTCTCTGGCATCTCGAGTGGCTGGAAATCTGCCAGAACCCTCCTTCAATCTCAATCAACTAAATTCCATGTTTGCCAATCAAAATCTCACCCAACTTGATATGATTGCACTATCTGGAAGTCACACTGTAGGTTTTTCCCACTGCAACCGCTTTGCAAACCGCCTATACTCATTTTCTTCTTCTTCTCGAATTGACCCTTCTTTGGATCCAAGCTATGCTCAGCAGTTGATAGCAGCTTGCCCTCAGAATGTAGACCCCAACATAGCTGTAGACATGGATCCAGTAACACCGCAAGCTTTTGACAATGTGTATTACCAAAATCTGGTTGCAGGGAAAGGTCTGTTCACTTCAGATGAGGTGCTCTTCACTGATCCTGCATCTCAGCGTACTGTTAAGGATTTCGCTAACAGCCCTGGTGACTTTAATGGAGCCTTTATCACTGCAATGAAGAAGCTTGGCAGGGTAGGTGTCAAAACTGGAAATCAAGGACAGATAAGGAGAGACTGCACAGCCTTCAATTCATGAAGACTAGTCTATATAACAAAGTACAAGAGCACCAACATATTATGAAATAATGAAAAGAGATTACTTGAAAGCATCCACTTTGTAAATGTAATAAGTTATATTTTTTGTTTGAAGTTCACAAATCCCGATGTTCAAAATTTGTTTCCCCCAAAAGAGTTCTACAAAATAATTGTGAATTATTATATCATAAACATTTGGTGTTAATATGCATTTGTTAATGTAACATGCAGCAGCAACATGCCATAGAAGTATGCCATGTAGTGAAAATCACATTTCATGAGTTTCAAGAATGTAAGAAATTAAATTTCAGAATCTTCACCCCCTAGTGAATCAATTTCAAATAGGATTTGTCAATTTTAAAGCCAGCTTAAGAACTAAACTCAGATTGCTTAGCTACTGTGCAGTCTGCAAATGCTGATATAGAGTTATAATTTGGTGCTCATGACGTATAAATGGTGAAATTCACACAAACCTGATCCTTGTTTAGGAGATTAATGGTTAAAAAGCTTGTGTGTTTGCTACATTTCCTCGGGCTTTTTGTTATTGTCTACTGAGAGTTTCTTCTCATTCTGTAAGAATGCATTCCATATTAACAAGTATGCAGGCAACACTGCACATCCATAAACTGTATCCATCAATTTTTTCCGGGTACTAATCCTTTAGCCAAATGGAAAAGGATGGTTATGTGTGCTTGCACTGATTATTTCAACAAATTAGAAGTCTATTTCTCACAATGCTGATGCCAGAGAACTGAACATCATAAGTTAAAAAAATGAATCCTCGGGAGGAAACAAGGAAAAAATAATTTACTATTAATTAATTCAGTAATACAACGTAAATTTTCAAAACTTCAATCCAATGATACTCAAAGTTAAGAGGACAAAAAAATAGATAAAAGAAAAGAAGCCAACAGTCCAAACAGAATATCTTACTTCACTCAACAATGAGATAGCACCTAGCTGCAAATAAGAAGCGGCAACGACTAGAGCATGCCTCGTTCACTATCTGAATGGCCTTCTGGAGCGTGTTATCACAGTCATCATCTCCTGACAAAATCTTCAAGAAAAAGATGCTAACTCTTCACCCTTTCATAAAGTATAAAAAAACAACTGGTGTTACACATGAGATCAATTTATTTCTCTTTCTCCCAAGTCAACTGCGAGATTTTCCATAGAGGTTGGCATAAACGACCTTAGTCCTGTACACAAGAATCGTGCTTAAAATACAGAATCCGGACATTATCAAGGAAGTCAAGCAGAAGCAAACAGCCCCATCACACTTCAGTGGTTCATCAAGACCAAGAATGCCTGAAAATTTTGATCCCAAACTCAGTTGATTGTGATGGTGCTGTTGAGCTTGCTTCTCTGCCTCACTGTCATATATACTGCTTGCAATGAGACCTAGAAGACTAGAGAACCAGCAGGGTTTGCAAGAGTAAGAAAATTGTACAGAGCCCCAAATTTTTTCAAACCGAACAACTCAGAGGCAGTGGCGGGGACAATAGCCCAGTGAGCTCCGTAGCCAAGCCCGATCAGAAGAGTGCCGACATACATTGCCCCAGGCCAACCCATGGCAATGAAAAAGTGACCAAATGCCATTATAAACTGGGCAACAGCCATGGCCAGGTGCCTTGGATAAGCATAGTCCCTGTTCAACGACATTATGGTTGCATGAGGAAAGGAGAAAATAGATGCAGTAAAACCAAAAATTAGTCAGCATCCAGGAGGTTTAAGGTTAATTTATACCTGACAATTATCTCAGAAAAGTACCCCCCACCAACACGGCCTAGAAAGTTCCATATGCTGATCAGTGAAACAAATATATGTGTGTTATCATAACCTAAGGACTGGCTCATTTTCCCCAAATTATCAATGACAGTCAACCCAGATCCTGATCCCAATAGAAGTGAGAAAAAAATAAGCCAAAAATCTGCCTTTATCAAGGCCTGAGTCAACGTAAAGTTCTCCCCTCTATGTGGACCCCTTCTTCTCTTGATCCTCACTGCTACTTCTGCAGCAGCTTGAGCTAGTTTTGCTTGCAGCTGGGCAATTCGTTTTTGCCTTTCTGAAACCGGAAGCAAGTCTACTCCCTCAGACTTCTCGTCTTCCACCTCACTAAATATAATTTCATTAGCATCATGTCCAGTTTTGACGGGCTCCTCTCTCTGTGCCTCGGGTAAAAGAGCCTCGTGTGCTGGATCTTGTGGCTCTTGGGAAAAGACAAGCAAGATTAGTTCTGATCATCCAAATTAATCAATCTTTTCCATTTTTGAGCCACCTTTTTATTTCTTTTTCATCAACTAAGCTTCGTATAACACTCTGAAACATGTAGGCATTCTACCAAGCCATTCTTCATTTCTGCTAATAAAAATGATGAATCATATTTTTTTTAAGGGAGAATGTGCATCTCTTGAGGGAATTAATGCCAAGATAGAACTTCAAGGGTGTTGGTCATTGTTTCACATGTTTAAAGCTAGCATCCAACCTGGAAAGATATTTTCTTTTTACTTGGTCAACAATTCTTTTCTTAACCTACATAGATAGAGACCCATTCCCCATTCAAAAGCAAAAGAACTAAGTGTTCTTAAGCCAGCACTAGTTTCATATTTTGGGGATCTACAAGTGAAATAATGCTTAGCTTGGCTTGGGCTGGGCTGGGTTCCTAGTACGCCTCATGGACTTCACTGAGATAAATAGACTCACCCAGTCACAATAATTGCAAAGGAATTTGAAATGAAGGATCAAAATAAAAAATGTACAGAACAAGAAGAAGAGAGAAAAACTAGGTTTCACTCAGTTTTACAATTTAACTAGCAGATCATTTGGTCGGGAAAGCAATTTCTCACAGTTCAAAATGTCAAATATCCACTAAATCAAGACCAGCAGGAGTAAAATACAAGGAGAGACAAAAAGGTTAGTGGATCCAAAGTCAAGCCAAGTCATCTTAATTCTTAGATATCCAATATTACATGTCTACTATCAAATTCATCCATCTCCCGCCCCCCCTACCCCCCCCCTCCCCCCCCCCCCCCCACAAAAAAAAATCATGTAACTTGTCCTTGGAATCAGAAACTCAAATTCTATACCTTTATTTAGATTTGAAAGCAAATAAACCTTTAAAATTAAATTAGAAATTAGGATTAGGAAATGTAAATGTGAGGTGTGAAGAGAAGTTGAGAGATGAATCTTAATAGAGACAGATTCAGAATATGCCAGCGTGCAAATAAAAACAAGTGATTGTTAACTTACATGTTTCATATTGACATAAAAGTAAAAACACAGAAGAACAAATATCCATTCAACCATGAGAAAGTTAATATCAAATTATCAATTATAAACAACCAAAACAAAGATCCAGTAATCAAAATAATCCCATCAAAATCACAGCTTGATCAAAAGGAAAAAGCACTCTCCAGATTGAATTGATACCAAGCACCCAAAAAAGAAAAAACATGCTCTGAATATTCACAAAAAGCAGAATCTAGCAAATATGGAATATCCCATAATTTTACTCTTCACAGAAAATGGGGAAAGAAGACAAAAAGAAAACATTTAATATTACAAATCTAAAAAAGATGACACAACGAGTGATTTATTGATTTCTATAAGAATCATTGATGAGAAAGAAATGAGATGAAATGAAAATAGAGAAAAACACTCACAGCCCACAGTGGCAAAGTGGGAGCGCTCGACCAGTAACGATGAGCCAAACCCAACCATACCCAACAAAATTCTGAATAGCACCAACAAGAAGAGCAGCCCACATGGGCAGAATCTCACACAAGCTACCAGCTAAGAACCCAACACTGTCCCCAAGATCCTTAGCCACACCCAACCTCGCAACTTGCCTCTGGTTATAATTCAATGAGCTCTTAATTGCCGGTGAAATACTCCCAAACAAGTACCCAATTCCCGCACAGGATTGAATCCACATTGCAGCCACAAACACCGACCATCTGTTGTTGAAAAATTCAACCAGCTTATCTTTGAAACGACCCATATTATTAGTTCTTTTTTTTTTTTTTTTTTTCCCTTTAATTTCTAATTCCTCAAATGGGTTTTGGAGATCTATTGACTATCTGAAGAAGAATGAGTGTTTGATGTGCTTTATTGCTGGGTGATGAATTGATAACGACTTTTTGTTTGGATTTTTTGTTTTGCTAATGCGCAAGAGATGATAGAGGTGGGAGCGATGATATAGTTGATCATCACTTGCGGGGAGGAGAGTGGAAATGCCGCATATCACCTTTAATGTTTGATACTAGTATTGTAGTTTATGTTTTCAGATTTTCAGACCCGGATCACTTATGGAATCGGAAAGGAAGTGGGATGAATGGATCACAAGATCAATTACCGGTCAAATTGTTACTGAATCAATAATGTTATAAATACATAATATATATATATATATATATATATATATATATATATATATATATATATATATATATATATATATATATAAATAATTAATAAAATTTTAAAATATTTAATTTTTTATAAATTAAAATAAAATAAAATAATATTATAATATTAATAAAAATTATTTAATTTTAAAAATAAAAATATTTTCTTTTAAAAAATATTTTAAAATCAGATCAACTGACCAAAAAACTGATTTTTAAGGCCAGGCTAAAGTGACGTGCCAACCAATTTTCATTTTTGACTGATCGGACCACCTGGGCCGAGTTTTAAAACCATTTTACTTTGAAGTAATTATGGAAACGCCATTTGTGGGCTAGGCAATTAAAGTAGTGTTGTGGATTTGTCGTCTTGTCGGGGCACAGAAAATGACATCGATCGCAGTCGTGCTGAACCTTTTTATGACTATTGTTAGTAATATGGGATGGCTTAAATCATTGTCTCCCCATTAAAATCGATCCCAATTTATATTTATATAATTACAATAATTTTTAAAAAAAAATTAAAAAAATTGTCTAACAGTATTAAAAATTAACAAAAGATCTACGTAGTACTATTTTAAATGTTTACATGAATAATTTAATATATTAAATATAATATGACAATAATAACATGTATTAAAAATAAAAAAAATGAACCAAGTATATTTTAAAAAATAAATAAAACAAAGCAAGCAAACTTAAAAGTTTAAATTACCTGTATAATTTTAAAAAATTAACCTTTTCAATCAGTTTATCCCATTCCATTAGATTAAATTCATATAATTTTAATTAATTGGTGGATTTTTGAATCTGATGTGAGCGGTGTAACTAAAGTGGTGAATTTCTTGATAGCGATGAACTTCAATAAAAATGACGGTGTTTTCTCGTTATTCGATCTATTGTTGGAGTTTGAATGTTTTCTAGATTAATAGGAAGAATTTGAACTGGATATGGTGTTAAAGATGGGTTTGTTGGGTGTTGACAAATGGATTTGTTCGTAAACTCAACATCAAAATAAAAATAATTTAAAAAAGCAAAGGAAAAATCTTGTTAAGTTGTGTATTTGAATTAAAGGTAAATTTGATGATATAAAAATATTTAATTTTTTTTTTAATTAGAAGAAGATGAAGGCCAGACAACTCATTTGGGTGATTTAATTCAACTAAATAAAGTCAATTTTTTTTCTCTTTTCTCGTTAAAAATTAAATTAGCTTTCTCTTTATTCAATAAATGACCACCTCGGTTTTTTGTCTCTTTCATGATGCACGTGTGTATTTTTTATAACTCAAACTTTTTAACGATTTTTATAATATTTTGAAAAAAAATTAGTTCAATAAGTAAAATGTAAAAAAAATTATTTCAATGTAAAATGGGTCGAGTTCAGTAAAAAAAAATTGATTAACCCGATCTAAAATGTGCTCCCACATTTTAAATTAGAAAATTATTATTAATTTTTAAAAAATAATTTAAAATATTTGTATAAAATAATTTATCAAAATTTATAAAATAATAAATTTTACGATAAATAGTACTTTTTAGGTACTTTAATTTTTTATTATTATTTTATTAATAAAATTATAGAAATTAGTGTCAATTTTAATTTTAAAAATTAATAATAATTTTATATTTTGCAATGGATGAAGTATCTTAAATTTATATGTTATAATTGTATTTATTTTATTGAACCATCAATATAATAATTGTATGTAGATTTATGCATAGTGCAAAAGGTACACTAATACATAAAAAACATGTTTACTTGCAGGATTAGGATATAAGGGACTATTAGTCATTTGGACTATTTTTTCGGACTGGACTACTTTTTTGAACTAGATTAAAAGAGACTATTTTACTGGCTAAATGTTTTGCTCCGGATTATTACTCCGGACTAGATTAAATAGTTCAATCCAACATTTGTTTTAATCAAATGTTATTTATTTATTCACACATAGTATATTTAAAACTTTAACATTTATTCAATTCATAAATTATTTAAAAATATTTAAGTTAATTATGTTCGGCTAGATATCTCATATATAAATTCATTAATTTAAATATTTTTAAAACGTATTCAAACCATTGATTAGTGCAAATTTTTATAGTAAGACTGAGAACGTACAACCCTAATAAGGGGATTATATTTGAAAAATCGATCATTGTACAAGATGCCTGAATGTTATGTATATACATAAGGTATAAGAGGTTGATCCCCTCGAATACCAAAACAATAAAAGAGTCAGATATATATCTAATTTACCTTAAACATTAATTCATAATCATTAGTGGTCACTCAGCAGTAAAGACTCAATCAATTCTATTAATTAAAACTTGATTTTCGTTCTTTAACCAGTGTTATATATTGTTGAAAAACTCATAAGTTATTTCTACTCAATCATAATACGTTATTCTTGTATTTATTGTTCTTAAACTTGCTGAGCAAACTAATTGTTCACCCTTACTATGTCATGAACTATTTTTTTAACTAAAACCGAGTGCTCCAGGAAAAAACAAGGATAAGGGAAAAGCTAAAGAATATAAATTGTATGTTAGTAGTTTATTATTTAATATTTATTTTGATATTGTAAATCTTTTGTGAACTCTTAAGATATGTATTGATTATGTTAAGGTTAGAAAATTATGGAATTATATTACCTTTTATAAGGAACAGTTATGTATTATTCCGTTAATTTTAATGAAGATTATGTATTTAGATCTTATTTATGTATTGAATTGTGAACACTAAACTCGAATTATGAAACTCGAATTTAGAGGCGTCACAAATGAGATAACAAATTTTAAGTGGTTCGGAGACTGAGTAACTCTTACTCCACTTTTCTAATCCATTAGTAAGAAATCCACTAAAGATATTGATCACAAAGATCAGCTACAACTGAACCACTTAAGTTCCTTCGAATTACTTAATCTCAGAATAGAGACATTTTGTAATACCCGAAAAAAAATATAAAAATAATAAAATAATAGTTAAATTTATTTTCAAAATATTTTATTTGGACTTTATTATGTTTGGGTCAAATTTATGTGAGTTAATAATAAATAACGGATAACATTAATTTAATCAAATTGAATCTTAAAATTAATTGAGTCTAATTTATATTTGAGTATAATTTATATTTGTGTAATAATTTAAATCCTATTAAAATTAGGAGAGTTAATAAGATATATTATTTAATAAATAAATATTAAAACGTAACCATACGTGCATACGTCTAATACGGATTTAAAAAAAAGAGATCGTAGCAGCCACGGCTAAGCAAACAAAGGAAGAGAGAAGTGACGGTTCAAGAAGGAAGAAGAATTAACGACCAAGAGTGGGAATCAATTCATGTTACTTCATTATCAGTTCTATTATACGTAATATTTATATATTAATTTTTTATAAAATAATTAAAATATAAAATTTATTATTTTATAAAAAATTATTACATAAATTATTATATAAATTATTATATATAACAAAATTCATTTATTATGATTTGATAATCACTTTTGTAGTATATAAATATATCCTTTGAGAATCGGTATGATGATGGATGGATAGCAAATAATATAAATATGTATGTACATGTAATTGATAACTGTTAAGAATTTTTCTTAATCAATTATAAATGAGATGTCCAATCACGTAATAAGTAACATAACAGTAAATAAGTAACAATTGAGTGCATGGTCAGAATACCCATTCATTCAGGTAAGGAATTGTCCGATTAAAATAATGAAAGTATTGAAAGTGATTAAAAATAATAATAGTACTAATAATTATAAAAGCATGACAACATTAAGTTTAATGAATCCAGCGTAAAGATGGCAGCGTAAAGATTGTTAATCTACATATGCTGTTAATCTACATATGCATGCTCTCTGATATGATTCTGAGTGGTACGGAATATATAAAATAATAATAATAATAAACAAACCATAGAGAATAAAATATGATATTACAAACATAAATATTTGTGTATGATATTCAGAATAATTATAAACTTATTATTTTTATTTTTGAAAATTATAATTTATAAATTTATTATTTAAGAGACTAGTTCATACGGATGGAATTTAATGCGAGTCTATGTATATAAATCTTATGGAAGAATTGTCTAGCGTGAGCTGTTTATATGTACGGTTATATTCGGAATTGATAATAAATTTGATGGGGCTTTATTCAACTTTGAATAAGTTAGAAGTCTAATATGCCAACTTTTTGATTCATGGTTATTAAGAAAGTCAAATATGCCAATTTTTTGATTCATGGTTATTAAGAATTTTAAGTATAATAATAAACATAATTTTAAATGAATTACTAATCCCATGTAATTGTACTGTAGGGATGAGTTTAAAGGGTAATTTAATTATGGAAGGAATATTAATTAGTTAATAAATTTATGTCGTATAAATTGCATCATGCCAATATCATTAATATTTCTAATGAAAACTATATTGAATAACTAAATAACATGAAAAGCATATAATTAGAGTGATGTATTAGTAAACTTTGATATATAAAGAGTTGAACTAATAATCTTTTGGTAGTTTATTTGAGGAGAGTAATTGATATAAGACTATTATGTTGTTAATTAGATCGGATTTAGGAGGTCTAGTATAACGGTGTGATACTTTGACTTCAGAGAATTATTTGGAATTTTATTTAGGTACGAATTCTGTACTCATTTAACGATATTCTTATGAATTTTATTTTGTTTATTTTGCTTCTCGTTTTGAGTTCAAATATTATCTCATGCGATTATTGCTTCCTAAATTTATATGACAATTTGATCTTGATACGGATTTCGTACTTCATTCTCAAGTGTGATTCTATTCCTTGTATCAATTATATAATATTTCATCATTTGGAAACATGTGTTTTGAGACTTTATTCGTTTGTATTCTTCGTATATTTTCGTTTTCATTCGAAAGTTATTTGATCGTTTGAAATAATTCGATATCGTTTGAAAATGGTCATGCAAGCCTTGTGATTTGAACCCTCTTTTGGCTTACATTTTATAGCTTGAACATTAGGATATACTTGAGCTAACCACCTGTGGGGGTACTACATACATGTTGTGACGCCCCCAAATCTGGGCCCACACAGCCCAAACTTGAGTCGTCAAAAGACTACAACAAAATTATTACAACAAAGCACAACGTACAACAATACAGTGTATAATAATACACAACTAAGTCTTCACTATTATTGCCACACTATTTTACAAAACGTGAAGACTATGATAACTATTCCTCGGACCCTCACTCCATTCCCCGGCTAGACCCTGTTATGTTTTCATCTCCTGTTGAAAAACAATGGAACAAAAGAAAGGGTGAGCTCAAATAGCCCAGTAAAGAATATCATGACTAAGATAATGACGAATAAATTATCATTAGTCTTCAACAGTTGAGTTCTTGATAGAATACAATAGACTACAAGGTTTATATCAAAAACTGCAGTTAAATTCTTAAACAACGTTCAGATCAATAATAGCAGCGGAATGAGTAATCTATTAGAAGAATAATGCAGACTATAATGTCCACTCGGTTCTCTTTTTAGGAAAAACATCATCAACTTTTATCATCTGAAATATCATTAGTCAAGATAATACAAATTCACAGTTCCTGATCATAATCATGCACATCAACAGTTCATCTTTGTACTACGGGCCAAAGATATTCAATATAGCACCAACGGTCATGATTATACCAGATTCAGCCTTTGGTCATAATCATACCAAACAACAGTTCATCTTTGCACTACGGGCCAAAGAGAACATTCACCACGTGCCATAAAAGACACCGAACAGATGTATCGCCTTTAACCTATTATATCGCCTTTAACCTATCATCTGTTCAACAAATATATCACATCTGTGCCCCCGGCCACAGATATTCACAACAGCTTGATTTTTGGATGATTAGAATGATATAAATGATGAACAGAAGAAATAGGATAACAATAAGTATCGGAAGTTTACTTTGTACAGATTCAAATAATGTCCAAATTGTCAACATGATGTGGAGTGAAATTCAAGATCCACAGTTCAGAATAACGGTTACAATTCAATAGAAAGGTTCACGTAAATAGGAAGGTTCAGTTGAAATAATGAAGTTCAACTATTATGGAACATATAATATTTTCAGGAATTATAGAAGCAATAGTTCCATAATAAATTTCGATTTAGGAGTATGAAAGAAAATAATATCCCTTACCGTAGCAGGTTTGATTAACAAAAGGTGAAGGAAATTAATACAAAGGGTTATTCACCAACAGGCGGCAATCCGCTCCGTAAGGTTATTCCCACAATTTAATAGAATTTGAGTACAAAGAGTTATTCACCAAACAGGCGGCAATCCGCTCCGTCAGGTTATTCCCACAATTTAATAGAATTTGAGTACAAAGAGTTATTCACCAAACAGGCGGCAATCCGCTCCGTAAGGTTATTCTCAGAGATTAATAATGAATGAATACGAAAGGTTATTCACCAACAGGCGGCAATCCGCTCCGTAAGGTTATTCCCACAATTTAATACATGGAAATAAAAGGCACGTCTTATGAGTAAGGAAGAAACAATATTATTATCGAGAATCAAATAATGATAATCCCTTACCATAGTATGTTTGAATAATGGAAGATGAAAAAGATGGTATCCCTTACCGTAACACGTGACTGGATATTGATTTAAATGAGGTTGATTAACTTGAACAGTACACGTATACTTATAGATCTTCACAAATACTCAAGATGACTTAAGCACACTTAGAGAGAACTTTCACAAGAAGTATTTAGAGAGAGAAAGAAAGAACAAGTAAGGAAGTTTATGAAAAATCCTTAAGTTAAGGCTTCTATTTATAGCCAAAAATCTCATCATTCATTTAATCTAAACCATTCATTTAAAGATCATCTTTTAATCTACACCATCCATTTCAAATATTATATTATCTTTAATCTACACCATTCATTTCATATCACCTAATAATCACCTAACTTTATATTATAAACAAATCAATTTAATTATTCAACAATAATTCACACTTTAATCTACACCATTCATTTCATATTACCTAATAATCACCTAACTTTATATTATAAACAAATCAATTCAATTATTCAACTTTAATCTACACCATTCATTTCATATCACCTAATAATCACCTAACTTTATATTATAAACAAATAACTTTATCAATTCAATTATTATGACTAATTGTTATAAATACAGTATAGTTAGCTCTTAGATATCAAGTCAATAAATTAATGAAATACAACTGTTTAAATAACATCATAATAGAGATAACAATAATATAAAATAAAGCATACGTTACTGTGTAATGACAATTATTGATTCAATAATGTGAATTACTGTGCATATGTTACTGTGACAATTATTAGGTTCAATAATTTTAAAAACAGTGCAACAACAATTATTGACTCAATGATATAAAATACAGTGTAATGACAATTATTAAATCAATAATGCAAAATACTGTGTAACAACAATTATTGAATTGATAATATAAAATATTATGCAGTGACAATTATCGATGAAATGATGCGTAACAGTTACGGTGTCAATTATCAGACCAATAATATGAGACACTATGCAATACCGTGTGTTACTGTAGAGTACCGTGTGCTACAGAAAATACCATAAACTACCGTATGCTACTATTCTTTTATCACCGGTATTTTAACAGTTCCGTTGACTATTTTTATTTAAAAAGGTTACTTCTGTCGTTTTCTATATCCGACAAATATTCCGTTGTGGGGTCCACCAATAATTTATTATTTCGGCGCCGTCGTACGGCACGAATATTCCCCGACCAAACGAATATTCCCCGACAAGCGAATATTGTCCGACAAAATAAAATTTGCACATAACATCCTTAACTTTCAATTTTGTTAATTTAACCACTTACTGTTTCAAAAAAAAATATATATGAAGAAAAATTAAATTTTGTATTTCATAAAATTCGGGGTCTTACAACCTCCCCTCCTTATGAAATTTCGTCCCCGAAATTGACGTACCTGACATATCGAAAAGGTAAGGATACTTAGATTTCATCTCAGATTCTAGCTCCCAGGTCATTTCCTCAGTATCTTGGTTCCTCCATAAAACCTTAACTTGAGGTATAACCTTTGAGCGTAGGATCTGCTCCTTCTTATCCAGGATCTTAACAGGTACCTCCTCGTATGTTAAATCCTCTGCTATAACGTCTGGTTCTAACTCAATGACGTGGTTTGGGTCCTTCACATATTTACGTAACATAGATATGTGAAAAACGTTATGGATGCGAGACATACTTGGTGGTAGGGCTAGTCTGTAGGCTACGGTTCCTATTCGATCGAGGATTTCAAATGGGCCAATAAATCGAGGGTTGAGCTTTCCTCTCTTTCCGAATCTCGTAACCCCTTTCCATGGAGAAACACGTAAGAATACATGATCTCCGACGTTGAAACTTTCGTCTCTCCGATGAAGATCAGCATAACTCTTTTGTCGTTCTTGTGCGGTCTGTATTCGTTGTCGGATCATTTGGATCTTTTCGGTCGTCAAGCGTACCAACTCGGGTCCCAACAATTTTGCTTCTCCTACCTCATTCCAACATATTGGAGAGCGACACTTCCTTCCATACAATGCCTCGAATGGAGCCATGCCTATGCTTGCTTGGTAACTGTTGTTGTAAGAAAATTCCACCAACGGCAAGTACTTATCCCAACTTCCTTTGAAGTCTAATACACAAAGTCTCAAAAGATCTTCGAGGGTCTGGATCGTCCTTTCCGATTGTCCGTCCGTTTGAGGATGGTATGCAGAACTAAAACGTAGTTCAGTGCCCATAGCTTTTTGTAGACTGATCCAAAAGCGTGAAGTGAATCTAGGATCTCGATCAGAAACTATGGAAACTGGCATGCCATGCAATCTCACGATCTCATTTATGTACATACCGGCAAGACGTTCAAGTGAAAAGTTTTCTCGTATAGGCAAGAAATGAGCAGATTTGGTCAATCTATCTACGATCACCCAAATTGCATCTAAGCCTTGAGAAACTTTTGGAAGACCCGTCACGAAGTCCATATTGATGTGTTCCCACTTCCATTCGGGAACTTCAAGTGATTGTAATGGACCTTTAGGAACTTGATGCTCTGCCTTGACACGTTGACAAGTTAGGCACCTTGAGATAAACTCCGCAATCTCTCTTTTCATATTGTTCCACCAAAATGTATGTCGAAGATCTCGATACATCTTGGTACCTCCTGGGTGGATTGCAAACGGCGTGTTGTGTGCCTCCATCATGATTTTATGCTTTAATTCAGGATCGTTAGGAACACAGAGTCGAGAGTTGACTCGAAGTATTCATTTCTCGTCGATTCTTGCTTCGGAAATGGCACCTTCTTGTACTTTCTTTATCATGTTTATCAGTTCCGGATCGGTAGCTTGAGCAGCTTTAATTTTATCGATTAAAGTTGGTTCTACTCGCACGTGAGCAATCTTCGAGTGGGTCCCTGGTGTCTTTAGCTCTATCTCCATCTTTTGCAAGTCGTACAAAATACACTTTTGTGTTGTCAGCAGTGCACTTGTACTTGCATAAGATTTTCTGCTCAAAGCGTCAGCTACAACGTTCGCCTTTCCCGGGTGATACTGGATTGTGTGGTCATAATCCTTTAACAGCTCAAGCCAACGTCGTTGTCGCATGTTGAGTTCCTTCTGGGTGAAGAAATACTTGAGACTTTTATGATCCGTATAGATATCCACTTTTTCTCCGTACAAGTAGTGTCTCCAGATCTTCAACGCGAAAACGACTGCTGCCAACTCTAGATCATGAGTAGGATAATTTTTCTCATAATCTTTGAGTTGTCGAGAGGCGTAGGCTATAACCTTTCCATGTTGCATAAGGACACAGCCTAGACCTTTGCCAGAAGCATCGCTGTAGATAACAAATTCTCCTGATCCTGATGGTATGGTCAGAACATGAGCTGAAACCAGTCTCTTCTTGAGTTCTTGGAAACTTTTCTCGCATTCCTCGCTCCATATGAATTTTGTGCTTTTCCGAGTAAGCTGCGTTAATGGAGTGGCGATTCGAGAAAATCCTTCTACGAATCTCCGATAATAACCAGCTAGACCCAAAAAACTTCGGACTTCGGTTACTGTTTTGGGTTGCTCCCAATTTAGTACCGTTTCAATCTTCGCAGGATCGACTGATATTCCTTGACTAGAAATCACATGCCCAAGAAACGCGACCTCCTCAAGCCAGAACTCACATTTCTTCAACTTGGCATATAATTTATTTTCACGGAGCTTTTGTAGTATCAATCTCAGGTGTTGTTCATGATCCTCGCGACTCTTGGAGTATATGAGGATGTCATCAATAAAGACAACCACAAAATGATCCAAATGTTCCTTGAATATCCGGTTCATCATGTCCATGAAAGCTGCAGGAGCATTAGTTAGTCCAAAAGGCATGACTAAGAACTCATAATGCCCATAACGAGTTCTGAAAGCAGTCTTTGGAATGTCCTCAGCTTTAACCTTTAACTGATGATATCCAGAACGGAGATCAATCTTTGAGAAATGTTGAGCGCCTTGCAATTGATCAAACATGTCATCAATCCGAGGTAACGGGTACCTGTTCTTGATGGTGACATGGTTCAATTCTCGGTAGTCAATGCACAATCTCATACTCCCGTCTTTCTTCTTCACAAATAGAACAGGAGCACCCCAAGGTGATGCACTCGGACGAATGAAACCGGTATCCAACAATTCCTGTAGTTGGACTTTTAACTCTTGAAGTTCAATGGGAGCCATTCGGTAGGGAGCTTTGGAAATGGGCTTGGTACCGGGTTCAAGATCAATATAAAAATCAATTTCACGGTTTGGGGGTAAGCCAGGAAGTTCTTCAGGAAAAACGTCAGGAAACTCATTAACAATGGGAATATCATTCAAGTTTGACGTATTTTTGTTCAAATCAGTGACATGAGCTAAAAAGGCTTGACATCCGTTTTTCAATAAACGAATGGCTTTATGGCTAGAAATAACAGTTATAGATTTCAATGGTTTAGTTGCTTGAATTTGCATGACAGGTTGATTAGGAATATGAAAACTAATAATCTTATGAAAACAATCAATTTTAGCATGATGGGTAGTCAACCAATCAATTCCTAAAATCACATCAAATTCACGCATCTCCAAAGAAATAAGGTCAACAGATAATGTGAGGTTGTTGATTTGAACTAGGCAAGATTTATAGACAGTAGATGTAATGGTCATTTCTCCTAATGGGGTTTCAACTGATAAGTCAAAGTCCAAGTTTTCAGGAGTTAAGTTTAAACGCTGAGCACATGCAGGTGAGATAAAAGAATGGGTAGAGCCAGTATCTAACAAAGCGTAGACTTCACGAGAATTTATGAATAGCTTACCGGTTATCACCTCGTTCGAGTTTCGTGCCATTTGGGATGTCACAACAAAAGCTCTCCCTTGAACTACAGATTTTCCTTTATCCGCGCTAGCTTTTGGTATCATCATTGCAGCTGGACTTGATTTTGTGGCAGGACAAAACCGCGCAAGATGACCCTCTTTCCCACAACTGTAGCACTTTTTGGACTGCAGTGTACAGTTTGGGCTGATGTGACCTTCCTGACCACACCTATAGCATCTCACTGGTGGTCGATCTTCTCCCCTTGAAACTGGGGTCGGTGCTGGTGTTGGTACTGGTGCTGGTGCCCTTCCATAATTATTATGGAATCTCTTTCTTTTGAAATTATTCCCACTAGATTCTCCTCTTCTGTTATTTGGTATGGAATTACCACCGAAGTGTTGGTTACCTCCTCGATGGTTCTCGTTCCTGTGGTTGTTGTCACTCCTTTCTCTATGCTGATCATTAACTCTTGGCTGCAATGTTTCATCTGTTTGCTCCACCCTTTGAGCCCTATCCACAACATCTGAATACAAACTAAATTTATGAGAGCTAAGTTGTTGACGAATTTTGAATCTCAAACCTCTTAGGAACATCCGACTCATTCGTGCTTCGTCATCCACAAGATGGGTGGCAAAGCGAGATAACTCGGCAAACTTAGCTTCATATTGGGAGACTGTCATGTTTCCCTGCTCCAGCTTAATGAATTCCACTTCCTTCATATGGCGGATGCTTTCTGGGAAGTACTTCTCGTTAAACAGTTCTTCGAATTCTGTCCAAGACATTTCGAGTGCTGAAGGTTGGATACGTTTTACCGCTTCCCACCAATGGTCTGCCTCACCTCGTAACATAAAAGTGGCAAATTGCACCTTCTGATCATCAGCGCATTGTAAGACATCAAGTATTTTTGTCGTCTGCTTCAGCCATGCCTCCGCTTTGAGTGGGTCAGGCTTCCCGTGGAATTCAGGTGGTCCTAATTCTTTAAATTGCTTAACAGTGACCATCCTCAAATTGCCAGCGTTTCTACCGTTATTATTGACTGGATTTCCTCTTCCTTGATTCTGTATGAACTGCATGAAATTCCTAAAGAATCCATCGTTCATCATGTTATCAGGAACATTATTTCCTGAGTTGGCAGGAGGATTGTTTGGGGCCTCTTGATTCTCGGCTACATTTGCTTCAGGCATTCCATAGTTAACCTCTTGATTTCCAGATGCCATACTAAACTGTGGTCACAAAATAAATGTTAGTTCAAATAAACTGACTCATCACTTCATGTTCCTACATTCAAATCGACTCATTAGATAATAAAATCTATTTTAGGTAGGACACACTAGTGACTGATTCTATTCGTCTCTCCCCTCCTAGTTCTACCCCAGATCTCCATTAAAGACCATATCCCTAAGCTCTGATGCCAACTGTGACGCCCCCAAATCTGGGCCCACACAGCCCAAACTTGAGTCGTCAAAAGACTACAACAAAATTATTACAACAAAGCACAACGTACAACAATACAGTGTATAATAATACACAACTAAGTCTTCACTATTATTGCCACACTATTTTACAAAACGTGAAGACTATGATAACTATTCCTCGGACCCTCACTCCATTCCCCGGCTAGACCCTGTTATGTTTTCATCTCCTGTTGAAAAACAATGGAACAAAAGAAAGGGTGAGCTCAAATAGCCCAGTAAAGAATATCATGACTAAGATAATGACGAATAAATTATCATTAGTCTTCAACAGTTGAGTTCTTGATAGAATACAATAGACTACAAGGTTTATATCAAAAACTGCAGTTAAATTCTTAAACAACGTTCAGATCAATAATAGCAGCGGAATGAGTAATCTATTAGAAGAATAATGCAGACTATAATGTCCACTCGGTTCTCTTTTTAGGAAAAACATCATCAACTTTTATCATCTGAAATATCATTAGTCAAGATAATACAAATTCACAGTTCCTGATCATAATCATGCACATCAACAGTTCATCTTTGTACTACGGGCCAAAGATATTCAATATAGCACCAACGGTCATGATTATACCAGATTCAGCCTTTGGTCATAATCATACCAAACAACAGTTCATCTTTGCACTACGGGCCAAAGAGAACATTCACCACGTGCCATAAAAGACACCGAACAGATGTATCGCCTTTAACCTATTATATCGCCTTTAACCTATCATCTGTTCAACAAATATATCACATCTGTGCCCCCGGCCACAGATATTCACAACAGCTTGATTTTTGGATGATTAGAATGATATAAATGATGAACAGAAGAAATAGGATAACAATAAGTATCGGAAGTTTACTTTGTACAGATTCAAATAATGTCCAAATTGTCAACATGATGTGGAGTGAAATTCAAGATCCACAGTTCAGAATAACGGTTACAATTCAATAGAAAGGTTCACGTAAATAGGAAGGTTCAGTTGAAATAATGAAGTTCAACTATTATGGAACATATAATATTTTCAGGAATTATAGAAGCAATAGTTCCATAATAAATTTCGATTTAGGAGTATGAAAGAAAATAATATCCCTTACCGTAGCAGGTTTGATTAACAAAAGGTGAAGGAAATTAATACAAAGGGTTATTCACCAACAGGCGGCAATCCGCTCCGTAAGGTTATTCCCACAATTTAATAGAATTTGAGTACAAAGAGTTATTCACCAAACAGGCGGCAATCCGCTCCGTAAGGTTATTCCCACAATTTAATAGAATTTGAGTACAAAGAGTTATTCACCAAACAGGCGGCAATCCGCTCCGTAAGGTTATTCTCAGAGATTAATAATGAATGAATACGAAAGGTTATTCACCAACAGGCGGCAATCCGCTCCGTAAGGTTATTCCCACAATTTAATACATGGAAATAAAAGGCACGTCTTATGAGTAAGGAAGAAACAATATTATTATCGAGAATCAAATAATGATAATCCCTTACCATAGTATGTTTGAATAATGGAAGATGAAAAAGATGGTATCCCTTACCGTAACACGTGACTGGATATTGATTTAAATGAGGTTGATTAACTTGAACAGTACACGTATACTTATAGATCTTCACAAATACTCAAGATGACTTAAGCACACTTAGAGAGAACTTTCACAAGAAGTATTTAGAGAGAGAAAGAAAGAACAAGTAAGGAAGTTTATGAAAAATCCTTAAGTTAAGGCTTCTATTTATAGCCAAAAATCTCATCATTCATTTAATCTAAACCATTCATTTAAAGATCATCTTTTAATCTACACCATCCATTTCAAATATTATATTATCTTTAATCTACACCATTCATTTCATATCACCTAATAATCACCTAACTTTATATTATAAACAAATCAATTTAATTATTCAACAATAATTCACACTTTAATCTACACCATTCATTTCATATTACCTAATAATCACCTAACTTTATATTATAAACAAATCAATTCAATTATTCAACTTTAATCTACACCATTCATTTCATATCACCTAATAATCACCTAACTTTATATTATAAACAAATAACTTTATCAATTCAATTATTATGACTAATTGTTATAAATACAGTATAGTTAGCTCTTAGATATCAAGTCAATAAATTAATGAAATACAACTGTTTAAATAACATCATAATAGAGATAACAATAATGTAAAATAAAGCATACGTTACTGTGTAATGACAATTATTGATTCAATAATGTGAATTACTGTGCATATGTTACTGTGACAATTATTAGGTTCAATAATTTTAAAAACAGTGCAACAACAATTATTGACTCAATGATATAAAATACAGTGTAATGACAATTATTAAATCAATAATGCAAAATACTGTGTAACAACAATTATTGAATTGATAATATAAAATATTATGCAGTGACAATTATCGATGAAATGATGCGTAACAGTTACGGTGTCAATTATCAGACCAATAATATGAGACACTATGCAATACCGTGTGTTACTGTAGAGTACCGTGTGCTACAGAAAATACCATAAACTACCGTATGCTACTATTCTTTTATCACCGGTATTTTAACAGTTCCGTTGACTATTTTTATTTAAAAAGGTTACTTCTGTCGTTTTCTATATCCGACAAATATTCCGTTGTGGGGTCCACCAATAATTTATTATTTCGGCGCCGTCGTACGGCACGAATATTCCCCGACCAAACGAATATTCCCCGACAAGCGAATATTGTCCGACAAAATAAAATTTGCACATAACATCCTTAACTTTCAATTTTGTTAATTTAACCACTTACTGTTTCAAAAAAAAATATATATGAAGAAAAATTAAATTTTGTATTTCATAAAATTCGGGGTCTTACAACCTCCCCTCCTTATGAAATTTCGTCCCCGAAATTGACGTACCTGACATATCGAAAAGGTAAGGATACTTAGATTTCATCTCAGATTCTAGCTCCCAGGTCATTTCCTCAGTATCTTGGTTCCTCCATAAAACCTTAACTTGAGGTATAACCTTTGAGCGTAGGATCTGCTCCTTCTTATCCAGGATCTTAACAGGTACCTCCTCGTATGTTAAATCCTCTGCTATAACGTCTGGTTCTAACTCAATGACGTGGTTTGGGTCCTTCACATATTTACGTAACATAGATATGTGAAAAACGTTATGGATGCGAGACATACTTGGTGGTAGGGCTAGTCTGTAGGCTACGGTTCCTATTCGATCGAGGATTTCAAATGGGCCAATAAATCGAGGGTTGAGCTTTCCTCTCTTTCCGAATCTCGTAACCCCTTTCCATGGAGAAACACGTAAGAATACATGATCTCCGACGTTGAAACTTTCGTCTCTCCGATGAAGATCAGCATAACTCTTTTGTCGTTCTTGTGCGGTCTGTATTCGTTGTCGGATCATTTGGATCTTTTCGGTCGTCAAGCGTACCAACTCGGGTCCCAACAATTTTGCTTCTCCTACCTCATTCCAACATATTGGAGAGCGACACTTCCTTCCATACAATGCCTCGAATGGAGCCATGCCTATGCTTGCTTGGTAACTGTTGTTGTAAGAAAATTCCACCAACGGCAAGTACTTATCCCAACTTCCTTTGAAGTCTAATACACAAAGTCTCAAAAGATCTTCGAGGGTCTGGATCGTCCTTTCCGATTGTCCGTCCGTTTGAGGATGGTATGCAGAACTAAAACGTAGTTCAGTGCCCATAGCTTTTTGTAGACTGATCCAAAAGCGTGAAGTGAATCTAGGATCTCGATCAGAAACTATGGAAACTGGCATGCCATGCAATCTCACGATCTCATTTATGTACATACCGGCAAGACGTTCAAGTGAAAAGTTTTCTCGTATAGGCAAGAAATGAGCAGATTTGGTCAATCTATCTACGATCACCCAAATTGCATCTAAGCCTTGAGAAACTTTTGGAAGACCCGTCACGAAGTCCATATTGATGTGTTCCCACTTCCATTCGGGAACTTCAAGTGATTGTAATGGACCTTTAGGAACTTGATGCTCTGCCTTGACACGTTGACAAGTTAGGCACCTTGAGATAAACTCCGCAATCTCTCTTTTCATATTGTTCCACCAAAATGTATGTCGAAGATCTCGATACATCTTGGTACCTCCTGGGTGGATTGCAAACGGCGTGTTGTGTGCCTCCATCATGATTTTATGCTTTAATTCAGGATCGTTAGGAACACAGAGTCGAGAGTTGACTCGAAGTATTCATTTCTCGTCGATTCTTGCTTCGGAAATGGCACCTTCTTGTACTTTCTTTATCATGTTTATCAGTTCCGGATCGGTAGCTTGAGCAGCTTTAATTTTATCGATTAAAGTTGGTTCTACTCGCACGTGAGCAATCTTCGAGTGGGTCCCTGGTGTCTTTAGCTCTATCTCCATCTTTTGCAAGTCGTACAAAATACACTTTTGTGTTGTCAGCAGTGCACTTGTACTTGCATAAGATTTTCTGCTCAAAGCGTCAGCTACAACGTTCGCCTTTCCCGGGTGATACTGGATTGTGTGGTCATAATCCTTTAACAGCTCAAGCCAACGTCGTTGTCGCATGTTGAGTTCCTTCTGGGTGAAGAAATACTTGAGACTTTTATGATCCGTATAGATATCCACTTTTTCTCCGTACAAGTAGTGTCTCCAGATCTTCAACGCGAAAACGACTGCTGCCAACTCTAGATCATGAGTAGGATAATTTTTCTCATAATCTTTGAGTTGTCGAGAGGCGTAGGCTATAACCTTTCCATGTTGCATAAGGACACAGCCTAGACCTTTGCCAGAAGCATCGCTGTAGATAACAAATTCTCCTGATCCTGATGGTATGGTCAGAACAGGAGCTGAAACCAGTCTCTTCTTGAGTTCTTGGAAACTTTTCTCGCATTCCTCGCTCCATATGAATTTTGTGCTTTTCCGAGTAAGCTGCGTTAATGGAGTGGCGATTCGAGAAAATCCTTCTACGAATCTCCGATAATAACCAGCTAGACCCCAAAAACTTCGGACTTCGGTTACTGTTTTGGGTTGCTCCCAATTTAGTACCGTTTCAATCTTCGCAGGATCGACTGATATTCCTTGACTAGAAATCACATGCCCAAGAAACGCGACCTCCTCAAGCCAGAACTCACATTTCTTCAACTTGGCATATAATTTATTTTCACGGAGCTTTTGTAGTATCAATCTCAGGTGTTGTTCATGATCCTCGCGACTCTTGGAGTATATGAGGATGTCATCAATAAAGACAACCACAAAATGATCCAAATGTTCCTTGAATATCCGGTTCATCATGTCCATGAAAGCTGCAGGAGCATTAGTTAGTCCAAAAGGCATGACTAAGAACTCATAATGCCCATAACGAGTTCTGAAAGCAGTCTTTGGAATGTCCTCAGCTTTAACCTTTAACTGATGATATCCAGAACGGAGATCAATCTTTGAGAAATGTTGAGCGCCTTGCAATTGATCAAACATGTCATCAATCCGAGGTAACGGGTACCTGTTCTTGATGGTGACATGGTTCAATTCTCGGTAGTCAATGCACAATCTCATACTCCCGTCTTTCTTCTTCACAAATAGAACAGGAGCACCCCAAGGTGATGCACTCGGACGAATGAAACCGGTATCCAACAATTCCTGTAGTTGGACTTTTAACTCTTGAAGTTCAATGGGGGCCATTCGGTAGGGAGCTTTGGAAATGGGCTTGGTACCGGGTTCAAGATCAATATAAAAATCAATTTCACGGTTTGGGGGTAAGCCAGGAAGTTCTTCAGGAAAAACGTCAGGAAACTCATTAACAATGGGAATATCATTCAAGTTTGACGTATTTTTGTTCAAATCAGTGACATGAGCTAAAAAGGCTTGACATCCGTTTTTCAATAAACGAATGGCTTTATGGCTAGAAATAACAGTTATAGATTTCAATGGTTTAGTTGCTTGAATTTGCATGACAGGTTGATTAGGAATATGAAAACTAATAATCTTATGAAAACAATCAATTTTAGCATGATGGGTAGTCAACCAATCAATTCCTAAAATCACATCAAATTCACGCATCTCCAAAGAAATAAGGTCAACAGATAATGTGAGGTTGTTGATTTGAACTAGGCAAGATTTATAGACAGTAGATGTAATGGTCATTTCTCCTAATGGGGTTTCAACTGATAAGTCAAAGTCCAAGTTTTCAGGAGTTAAGTTTAAACGCTGAGCACATGCAGGTGAGATAAAAGAATGGGTAGAGCCAGTATCTAACAAAGCGTAGACTTCACGAGAATTTATGAATAGCTTACCGGTTATCACCTCGTTCGAGTTTCGTGCCATTTGGGATGTCACAACAAAAGCTCTCCCTTGAACTACAGATTTTCCTTTATCCGCGCTAGCTTTTGGTATCATCATTGCAGCTGGACTTGATTTTGTGGCAGGACAAAACCGCGCAAGATGACCCTCTTTCCCACAACTGTAGCACTTTTTGGACTGCAGTGTACAGTTTGGGCTGATGTGACCTTCCTGACCACACCTATAGCATCTCACTGGTGGTCGATCTTCTCCCCTTGAAACTGGGGTCGGTGCTGGTGTTGGTACTGGTGCTGGTGCCCTTCCATAATTATTATGGAATCTCTTTCTTTTGAAATTGTTCCCACTAGATTCTCCTCTTCTGTTATTTGGTATGGAATTACCACCGAAGTGTTGGTTACCTCCTCGATGGTTCTCGTTCCTGTGGTTGTTGTCACTCCTTTCTCTATGCTGATCATTAACTCTTGGCTGCAATGTTTCATCTGTTTGCTCCACCCTTTGAGCCCTATCCACAACATCTGAATACAAACTAAATTTATGAGAGCTAAGTTGTTGACGAATTTTGAATCTCAAACCTCTTAGGAACATCCGACTCATTCGTGCTTCGTCATCCACAAGATGGGTGGCAAAGCGAGATAACTCGGCAAACTTAGCTTCATATTGGGAGACTGTCATGTTTCCCTGCTCCAGCTTAATGAATTCCACTTCCTTCATATGGCGGATGCTTTCTGGGAAGTACTTCTCGTTAAACAGTTCTTCGAATTCTGTCCAAGACATTTCGAGTGCTGAAGGTTGGATACGTTTTACCGCTTCCCACCAATGGTCTGCCTCACCTCGTAACATAAAAGTGGCAAATTGCACCTTCTGATCATCAGCGCATTGTAAGACATCAAGTATTTTTGTCGTCTGCTTCAGCCATGCCTCCGCTTTGAGTGGGTCAGGCTTCCCGTGGAATTCAGGTGGTCCTAATTCTTTAAATTGCTTAACAGTGACCATCCTCAAATTGCCAGCGTTTCTACCGTTATTATTGACTGGATTTCCTCTTCCTTGATTCTGTATGAACTGCATGAAATTCCTAAAGAATCCATCGTTCATCATGTTATCAGGAACATTATTTCCTGAGTTGGCAGGAGGATTGTTTGGGGCCTCTTGATTCTCGGCTACATTTGCTTCAGGCATTCCATAGTTAACCTCTTGATTTCCAGATGCCATACTAAACTGTGGTCACAAAATAAATGTTAGTTCAAATAAACTGACTCATCACTTCATGTTCCTACATTCAAATCGACTCATTAGATAATAAAATCTATTTTAGGTAGGACACACTAGTGACTGATTCTATTCGTCTCTCCCCTCCTAGTTCTACCCCAGATCTCCATTAAAGACCATATCCCTAAGCTCTGATGCCAACTGTGACGCCCCCAAATCTGGGCCCACACAGCCCAAACTTGAGTCGTCAAAAGACTACAACAAAATTATTACAACAAAGCACAACGTACAACAATACAGTGTATAATAATACACAACTAAGTCTTCACTATTATTGCCACACTATTTTACAAAACGTGAAGACTATGATAACTATTCCTCGGACCCTCACTCCATTCCCCGGCTAGACCCTGTTATGTTTTCATCTCCTGTTGAAAAACAATGGAACAAAAGAAAGGGTGAGCTCAAATAGCCCAGTAAAGAATATCATGACTAAGATAATGACGAATAAATTATCATTAGTCTTCAACAGTTGAGTTCTTGATAGAATACAATAGACTACAAGGTTTATATCAAAAACTGCAGTTAAATTCTTAAACAACGTTCAGATCAATAATAGCAGCGGAATGAGTAATCTATTAGAAGAATAATGCAGACTATAATGTCCACTCGGTTCTCTTTTTAGGAAAAACATCATCAACTTTTATCATCTGAAATATCATTAGTCAAGATAATACAAATTCACAGTTCCTGATCATAATCATGCACATCAACAGTTCATCTTTGTACTACGGGCCAAAGATATTCAATATAGCACCAACGGTCATGATTATACCAGATTCAGCCTTTGGTCATAATCATACCAAACAACAGTTCATCTTTGCACTACGGGCCAAAGAGAACATTCACCACGTGCCATAAAAGACACCGAACAGATGTATCGCCTTTAACCTATTATATCGCCTTTAACCTATCATCTGTTCAACAAATATATCACATCTGTGCCCCCGGCCACAGATATTCACAACAGCTTGATTTTTGGATGATTAGAATGATATAAATGATGAACAGAAGAAATAGGATAACAATAAGTATCGGAAGTTTACTTTGTACAGATTCAAATAATGTCCAAATTGTCAACATGATGTGGAGTGAAATTCAAGATCCACAGTTCAGAATAACGGTTACAATTCAATAGAAAGGTTCACGTAAATAGGAAGGTTCAGTTGAAATAATGAAGTTCAACTATTATGGAACATATAATATTTTCAGGAATTATAGAAGCAATAGTTCCATAATAAATTTCGATTTAGGAGTATGAAAGAAAATAATATCCCTTACCGTAGCAGGTTTGATTAACAAAAGGTGAAGGAAATTAATACAAAGGGTTATTCACCAACAGGCGGCAATCCGCTCCGTAAGGTTATTCCCACAATTTAATAGAATTTGAGTACAAAGAGTTATTCACCAAACAGGCGGCAATCCGCTCCGTAAGGTTATTCCCACAATTTAATAGAATTTGAGTACAAAGAGTTATTCACCAAACAGGCGGCAATCCGCTCCGTAAGGTTATTCTCAGAGATTAATAATGAATGAATACGAAAGGTTATTCACCAACAGGCGGCAATCCGCTCCGTAAGGTTATTCCCACAATTTAATACATGGAAATAAAAGGCACGTCTTATGAGTAAGGAAGAAACAATATTATTATCGAGAATCAAATAATGATAATCCCTTACCATAGTATGTTTGAATAATGGAAGATGAAAAAGATGGTATCCCTTACCGTAACACGTGACTGGATATTGATTTAAATGAGGTTGATTAACTTGAACAGTACACGTATACTTATAGATCTTCACAAATACTCAAGATGACTTAAGCACACTTAGAGAGAACTTTCACAAGAAGTATTTAGAGAGAGAAAGAAAGAACAAGTAAGGAAGTTTATGAAAAATCCTTAAGTTAAGGCTTCTATTTATAGCCAAAAATCTTATCATTCATTTAATCTAAACCATTCATTTAAAGATCATCTTTTAATCTACACCATCCATTTCAAATATTATATTATCTTTAATCTACACCATTCATTTCATATCACCTAATAATCACCTAACTTTATATTATAAACAAATCAATTTAATTATTCAACAATAATTCACACTTTAATCTACACCATTCATTTCATATTACCTAATAATCACCTAACTTTATATTATAAACAAATCAATTCAATTATTCAACTTTAATCTACACCATTCATTTCATATCACCTAATAATCACCTAACTTTATATTATAAACAAATAACTTTATCAATTCAATTATTATGACTAATTGTTATAAATACAGTATAGTTAGCTCTTAGATATCAAGTCAATAAATTAATGAAATACAACTGTTTAAATAACATCATAATAGAGATAACAATAATGTAAAATAAAGCATACGTTACTGTGTAATGACAATTATTGATTCAATAATGTGAATTACTGTGCATATGTTACTGTGACAATTATTAGGTTCAATAATTTTAAAAACAGTGCAACAACAATTATTAACTCAATGATATAAAATACAGTGTAATGACAATTATTAAATCAATAATGCAAAATACTGTGTAACAACAATTATTGAATTGATAATATAAAATATTATGCAGTGACAATTATCGATGAAATGATGCGTAACAGTTACGGTGTCAATTATCAGACCAATAATATGAGACACTATGCAATACCGTGTGTTACTGTAGAGTACCGTGTGCTACAGAAAATACCATAAACTACCGTATGCTACTATTCTTTTATCACCGGTATTTTAACAGTTCCGTTGACTATTTTTATTTAAAAAGGTTACTTCTGTCGTTTTCTATATCCGACAAATATTCCGTTGTGGGGTCCACCAATAATTTATTATTTCGGCGCCGTCGTACGGCACGAATATTCCCCGACCAAACGAATATTCCCCGACAAGCGAATATTGTCCGACAAAATAAAATTTGCACATAACATCCTTAACTTTCAATTTTGTTAATTTAACCACTTACTGTTTCAAAAAAAAATATATATGAAGAAAAATTAAATTTTGTATTTCATAAAATTCGGGGTCTTACACATGTTCTCTTGACACTGGGGACATAACACTTTCTGTGGCGGTGTGATTAGTCCACGTCATAACTTTTTGTATGCTAAAGATATGAGCTTTAACAATTTAATGTGTTTGTTCAGGATACGTATGGGTTGACCCAGTATTTAATTTGATTTGTTTGGCGGATTTGTTTGGTGTGCTATGTCTTAACTAAAAAGTTCATGAATAATTATCAATTTAAATAAAAATAAAAATTTCTGTAGCTTATTTGAATTTCGAGGACGAAATTCTTTTTAAAAAATTGAATTAGTTTTTTTTATATATCTTTTACTATTTTTTGTATTTTAATTTCTATTTTTAGTTTTTGTTTTTAAAATGTCTAATATTAAGAATACATATAATGATGATAAAGACATAATTGTCCTTAATAAAATGGGTTGGGTCAGGTCAATATTTGGGCGAATTTAAGTGAAATTGGAAAAAAAAGAATGGAATTGACATAAAATATCACTTTAAGGACTCAATTGATAAAAAATAAACTTTAAAGACGATTTTAAATATAGATGACAATTTGAAGGGACAAAAATATCGTTCAGCCCTAAAATTTCAAAATCTAGGAGATAAAATATATAATTTAGCACATAAGTATTCAATTTTGTTTTGAGAACCGGCCAAGAATTAGTGACAAGGCCCACCAATATTGAAAGCACGGCGCGTTACCAATTAAACTTTATTCCCTCGACGAGAAGTCTATAAAGTTATCATATAACCAACTCCACAATTCAGTTCTAGAGTTTATAACTCCTTCAATCCATTAATTAGCTCAAGTATCATGGCACTTAATGTATTCCCATGCACCTTCTTCATTTTGATAGTACACCTTGCTCTTTTCTCTGATGCACATCCATCATCACCCTTTGAGTTTCTCAAAAAATTGCGAGGCTCTCACAAGTGTGGAAAAAATAGAAGAACTCCATCAACTCAAACAATATCTCACAAAATTTGGTTATTTAAACCATCAAAAACATTCTCAAGTTCAAAGCTTTGATGTCGACAAAAATGACGACGACCATTTTTGACGATATCCTCGAGTCTGCCATCAAAATGTACCAACTAAATGATCATCTCAAAGCCACCGGAACCCTAGCTAGATGACGAAACTATCTCAAAAATGATGATGCCTCGATGCGGGGTGTCCGATATCGTCAATGGTTCTAGCCGAATGCGAGCAGCAGGAAAAAAGATGCACCATCATGGACTCGCAAATCCGTCCATGCAGTCTCTCATTATAAATTCTACGGTGGCTTACCGAGATGGCCAGCTGATAAGAGCAACCTTACTTATAAATTTGAACCTGGCACACCTGAAAACGCTACGAGGGCGATTGCACGAGCTTTCGACAAATGGGCTACTGCCACACATTTCACATTTATAAATATTCAACATAATTCATCTAGTACTGTTGCTGACATAAGGATTGGATTTCACAGCCGTGATCATGGAGATGGTTACCCTTTTGATGGGTGTTAAACGCTTGAATCTGTCTCAACCACCTGTCTGAACGTGTATCTGCACAAATTTTTATTTAAGCTTCATGCAAATATACTTTTTAACTTGACTAATTTATACTTGGAGATAATGAAAACATTTAATTTTCTTAATGATAATTTTATTGTTTCACTAATTAATTATCAATGAAACTTTCTTTAATCATTTCACTAATTAAAATTACGTAGATTTGATTTCAAGTAGTTAATTATGACAATTAACTACAATTATATTTTTAGTTTTTAGGTTCAATTCTGACCATTTATGTGAAATTATTTATTTTTTTATGTGAAGTATGTATTTTTCTTTATCTTAGACTTGATTGAATATTAATTAATATTATAATAGTCACTAGAATTGATTCTAAATAAAATCTATCTCCTACCAATCTGTCGGAGAATTTTTAGGCGAGAACAAGGGGAGAGCGAGGAAGAAAAGCTACGAAAAGAGAGAGCGAAATGATTTTCTCTTCTTTTGTACGGGAGTTTATATATTATACCTTTCTTCTTTTTCACAATTTTTTTTTTATCTAATATAACGTTTGAATTGAAAAAATAAAATAGATAAATTAAAGTAATAGAATGAAAAATAATATATTTAGTAATTATTTGAATGATAAAACATTTCGATTGAATAAAAGTTTATTTCATTATTTTAATTTTTATTCTATGTGAGAGATTATAGAATGAGATTCATTTAATTATAATAAATGTATATGACAATTTTGTCGGCTTATCACACTATCCACCACCGTGAACAAACTATCATACACTTAAATGCTAAAAAATCATTTCATTATTTCTTCTATTTTATTCTTTTACTTCAAACATAACATTAGAATTTTACGGGAAGGAAAAAAAAGATTGTCATGTTAATATATACTCTCTTTACTTAAAACTCAAGACTTGACAGAGAAACCAATTGAAGAGCAGGTGTGGATTACATGCAAATAAAGCAAATGTACTGAAGACAAAAAAGAAAAATTATGCCTTTCACTTGTCTCACATAACACATTTATGCGACATGTCTACGAACCAACATGCCAACATGCTTTTTTTGCGTCAAAATGTTGAGCTCATAAACAGAAGCACAGCCTAAATTATTTTATAAAATCTTGGGAAATCTCACATATAAGTTGCACGTGAACATCTTAATTTATATTAAATGTATATTTTACTTCTTTGGTTAATTAGTTAAGAATAGGGTCAAATTGTACGGAAAACACCCATAAGTTTGAGAGATTATTTTATATTTTTTTGAATAAGTGAATAGTATGTTTTTTTCTTTCACATATTTATGGGGTCTGTCTGTAGTAAAACTCACAAATATGTGAGAAAAAAAATATATTATTTACTTGCTTCAAAAATATGGAATAATTTTTTCACTAACTCCCACCATAGATTTTGTTTACAATTATTTCGGATATATCTACCCACCCCATGTATAATTAAAAGTATATCTAGGTACATATTTAAATTGTACTCCTTCCGGGTTTTTTTTATTTGTCTTTTTAGATAAAAAAATTTCCCCTTTTATTTATCATTCATAAATTTTAAGAAAAATTAATTATTTAATTTTCATATTATCCTTTATAATTGAATGCTATTTTTTTTTTCTCTCACATCTTTCAAATAAATTTTAGAAGGTTAATATTAAAATTTTATACTTAATATAATCAATCAATCGAACAAAATATTAATTATATTTTTTAATCTATATGTATAACTTTAAAACGTCAATTAAACAGAAACGAAAGGAATATGTACTAAAGACACACTCAAGTATAAAATGACACTAGTAATAAAATATTTTTCTTTCATCTATTTACAATACTCTCTCTCTTCTCATTTATTACTATTTTACACTTGGATAGTTGGTGTATCTTTGAATATACACTTTGTCTTTTGAATGTGCACATAGATATATTATATAATTAGTTAGGTCTTATATATATAAAGTATATCTATGTACACTTTCGTTTTTTACATTTATTTTTACCTTCTATGTATGCATTTTTCAAGTCCTACATAATATACATATAACCAAATAATTACCATTAACAAACTTGATATGCATATTCCTAATGTGATTAAATATAAAAGGATCAATTAACAAAAATAGATTTTCAAATTTACATTCCAAAGCAATCCTACCAGTTTCCACCCCGTTTGGATTTGACTAGACTTGGATGGTTGTTTTATACTTTCTCCGTCTCTAAAAGATGAGCATATTAAGAAAAGTAAAAATAAAGGAAAGAGAGTAAAAAAGTGTTAAATTTATCTTTAATAAACCCACAAAATTATATAAAGTGATGACTATTTTTATATTTTTATATTAATGGACCTTATTAAATAACATATTTATCCTTCACTTTATGTACTTTATCTCATTTTTTTTGGGCAAAATAATATACCTTTAACCATTTTTTTGAGTACAGAGGGAGCAACTAAATTGATTTAAATTTATTCATATTTCTTGCAGCTAGAGTCGTATAATAATGACAAACTATTTCTAATGACCAAAGAAAAGAGAACAAAGGTTTACTATATATATATATATATATATATGATTTTAAAATATATTTTTAATTTTCAAGTTAACTTATTATTATTATTATAATGACTACAAATCTTGCTCAAACATATAATTATCAAAGACTCACAATTGAGTGTTAGTAATGTGTATTTTTTGTTGTTATTATTTTGAATTTAATATTTTAGTTTTTATTTTCAATCTTTCAAATTTATATATAGTTTTTTAGAATTCAAAAATTAGCAAAACTTAAAAGCTTAAACTTGGTGTTTAAGGAATTATATATTAAAATAAAATTATTGTAGAATAATAAGTTACCATCATAGTTTTTAGTTTTAAAAGGTAATTATATTTTAATAACTAATATATAAGTGATGATTTTTTTTAACATTAATTAACTAAATATATTCTATTTGAAATAAAATTGATAAATAAATTTTAATCATTAATATATTTTTTAATATATATTATGCTTTATTAATCATTGCTTTCTCATAATATTACTTTTATATTTTTAATATATAGTTATTTAGGAATAAAATTGTTGAAGAATAATTAGTTACTATTATGATTTTTAGTTTAAAAATGAACTAAATTTTAGTCATTAACATATAAGTCATAATTATTTTTAACATTAATTAACTAATAACTTTTTGAATAAGAGAAACAACAAAACTGTTAGCGAGTAATGGTTTTCTCCTTTAGCTTCCGAGCCTTTTTAAACTATATGAAAAAGTATTTTAACATTGTGAAAAAATTAAAACAAATAACAAACTGTGAAATAATTTTCCCATGTGAAATTGTGAGTATATATAGTGAAACAATATAGTGAGCATATTGAATTATTTGTTTTTTTTATTGAGTAATAAATTAGTATAGTATTTTAATTAATGTCAATATTAATTCATTTTTAAATAACGGTATATATCATAGTAAAATTATGGTGCTATGCTAACCTTTATATTGACTAAAGTTGTAAAGGTGCTATGTTAACCTTTATATCGACTAAAGTTGTAAATTTTATAATACTAATTATGTCATCATTATATTATGTTGGGATTCGAATACAATTACATGAATAAATGTAATATGTATAAAAGAATTCTATTAACCTTGAATTTTATTTAATTAATAGTTATTTGGATTTTTTAAAAATAAATTTAGAAAGAGCGTTTAAGTTGTAATTAAATTCTAAAATCTATACCAAAGATCAAAACTAAAAATCAAAGACTAAAAAATTAACTTTTGTCTTATTAAATACTATTAATTTATATAGACATATATATAGATGACCTTATAATAAGAAGATAAAGGGCGGCTTATTATGTACGTACGTAGTATATAGGAGTTTTTCCAAGTAAAAATCACGTATAACTAAAACTAAATAGTAATAGTGGTCCATATATAGTTAAGGCACTCACTACGCAAGTAGTCCAAGTTGATCAACTATATCTACTAGCAAGGAGTATTCCTTTTTCAGGATTCTTTGCATTCTTCTTTGGCAGGCACCTAGGAGAGATCGGAGGTGCTGGGGATTCTAGTCTTCTAGATCCTCCGTTCGCGGCTAATTTCTTGCTTATTACTTACTCCTTCGTTCTAAACTAGAGTTGTATACTTTTAAGACGATGATAATTTTTATAGAAAATACATTCATAATTTCAAGAAAATACATATTTGAATAAATGATCTTTTAGCCGGATGATTAATGATTATTATGACCGAGACCTTATAATCAATCTCAAGTTTCGTTCTACACTAGAGTTGTATACTTTAAGACGATGATGATTTTTATAGAAAATACATCCATAACTTCAAGAAAATACATATTTGAATAAATGATCTTTTAGTCGGATGATTAATGATTATTATGACCGCAATCTCAAGTTGTATATGTGATATTTACGTACCCAACTGTCAAATTAAAATTTAAAAACATATAAATCTCTAAAAGTTATACAAAAATAAACATACTTAAGCTGTATGTGTGATATCTAGTTACTCAACTCTCAAATTAAAACTCAAGAACATATAAATCTCTAAAAATTATACAAAAATAAACATACTTAAGTAACGAACAATGAAAAAGACAATCATATAGTGATAGCCCCCAAGTGAGAGGTATACTTATTAATAATAAATTTATTAATTATTGAGATTATTATACAATTTATTATATTTGTACTCATATACTTGTCCAAATTCCGAAATATTAGATAAAACTCCACATAGGGGTTATTTAATAAAAAAAATCTTGATATTAATTGATAACTATGACCTAACACATGATTTTATATTTAATTTTTATAATTATTTTTTGTTACCATAATATTATTCCTCCCAAAAAGGTAATAATTATTACCTCAATGACATCTCTACTTGCTCATATCAAACAATGAGATATTATGATATGACATCTTGTCAATTTATCTACTTGGATTTTTCAAACATGTCCTTGACATCAATAGAAACATAATAATGGTAGCATGGTATAATACTCAATCTACCCAATATATATACATATTTACATATTAAGAAGGTGATATGGCATATAGTTTGCATTCATAATTTTAAAATAAGCTAAAAAAATATATCTTTAATTTAGATAGGAATTAGGATGATGAAATAGGTTCTATTAAACTAACTTGGGGCAAAAAAGAAAAAAATGTCAGCTACCATTCCATGAAATGTATCATTCTATCATGTGTTACCACTAGGCTTAAAAAAATTCAATATTTTCTGCATCGTTCCCTTCTTATCTTTTCCACCAACTCTAGTAGTATACTCCTCGGTCCTCCAACGTGGCTGAGCAATGGGTGCTGTAGGACATGGTGGCAACAAAATTGAGAAGACCGAACAACGAATGGGCCAGCGCGCAGCCTCATCAATTATTCCATTAAATGGACCTTCAAACAATTTGTTGCTAAGATTGTACTGCAAAATCTTACCTCTACACTGAAAATACATTATATTCCTATCCAACGGATGAAAAGCAATTGGTGCAAGTCTCCGGCAGAACCACAAATTAAGATCATCACAAGCATAAATATAACTAATATCCATTTTATCAAAATTCCATTGCTCCAAACTCCATACCCTTTTTTTATAGTCTTTTAGTATCCAAACCCTCCAATTCACTAGCATTTGTGGTGGTTCAATATCAGATACCTCAAAATAACGCAGGCGACCCTGCCACTCCTCCAACAACTGCGCCGTCCTTCCTTTAAACGGGCTCGATGGGCTACGAATAAAATGAAAATGTTCCGTTACATTATTCGTATCATAAGCTAATATTCCAGAAAAACTGGGCTCTGTCCAATGAATGATACCATTACATGTAACAACTTTCCAATATTGGGGCGTCAACATTATTAGATTTTGAGGCTCAGGCAAAGACACCCTCGAGATTTCCCATTTTCCAGTCACGGAAGAAAAAATGGCTAGGGGAAGAAAGCTTTCCATATATATACAATCTATGATTACCACAACCTTATAATGTGCGACACCATTATGAACATGGCTAATAAATCCGACGTCGTCTTCGTATCGAATTCGATGGGGCTGATGGGGCGGAGGAAGAGGAGGGAGTTGGATCGATTGTTTGACGAAGGGGTTACAAACCACAAATTTAAAATTAAAATTAGATCCGGGTAAGGACTGGAATAAAAGCAAGTGGCCACTAGAGGCGAGGCATGTCAATGTTTGTTTTTCAGAGGGAATAGGAAAAAAATCTCGTAGAGCATTGAATGAAGAATGATTAGAAGTAACAAACGGGGGTCTCACCTCTTCATTATTACTACAACTAATACTCCTCTCAAAGCGTAAAAGGAGTGTCCATGGGGAAGAGTCTTTGTGGCGCGAAAGATAAAGCTTAATAAAAGACTGCTCCTTGATTTGAGAATTCCAGAATTTTGAGACGCATTTGAATTGGAAGAGTAATTTTGGTGGGAGATAATACACAATTTCAAGCAATACACAGTTTGGAATATAAGGGTACTTACTGGTAGAGTCATCAAAAGATTTTTGCCGAGGCATAGCTAGGATTTATGCCAATTGCAACACCACAATTTGAGTACGTAATTGTTATCCTCCATCGATCTTCATGGAACAAAAGCTTTATCTATCTATTACGTATAAATTATAATAAACCACTTGCATCTCTATCTTTTATACTCCATGCATATCTATCTTTTAAGATTTGTACGTCTCTATCTTTTTGTAAAAGATAGAGATGCAAGTGGTTTATTACAATTTGTACGTAATAGATAGATAATATATATATTAAAGAAACAACTAAAAAAAATTAAAGGAATTTTGAAGATATAGGTTTCATGAATTCATCATCCTTGTTAGTACGGTGTCATTATCCAATCCTTTTTAAGTTACATGTTCAGGTAGAGTTCTAAGGAATTAGGTCAATGGCTTAGGGGCATGCCTAGACTAGATTCAATCAAATCATGTTATTCCTTTTCAGATTCTTATTGGCCGACCTTAGAATTGGATAGAATCACAAATGAGGGAATAAGGGGATTTGAATCTTAATACTATTTGTTCCAATTAATCATTCTAATTAAAGGTAAAGGTAATACAGAACTTTAATTCCTTTAATATCATCTGAGCCCAAACCTTTGATAACTCCTTGATCCGTTATCGGGTACATTATTGCTGCCACATCTTAGGAATGTGCCAGTCCCAATAAGTGCCCGATTTCTCTATATCAAATCCATGGGCACCAATGGACCACACTGAAACCTTCCATCAGTTGGTGAACAAGCATGGCCCAAACTCCCACCTAGCCCATCAAATGGATAACCATCTCCGTGATCACCGCTATAAAAACCAAATTTTAGATCAGCACTCTCATAATCAACAATTTTTGTGAACTTAAAATAATCTATCGCATAAGCTCATTTCTCAAAAGCTTGCCCAATGGGCCACTCAAAAACCGGGTGGTTCACAAGAGGTATAAAGCTGTAGTGTGAAGAGATATTAGGTTCGGGAATTGGATGCATTGTGTTAGTACCTAATATTAATTTATTATATATATATATATATATATATATATATATATATATATATATATATATGATTTTGTTTAAAGGCATACCTCTTTAAAGAGTATACCAAACATACTTCCTTTAGCGACGAACCCGGTGACAGTTTGCTCCGTCGCTATAAGTTTGTTTGTCGTTAAAATTTTTAGCGACGGACAAACATATAGCGACGGACCAAACCATCGCCGGGTTCGTCAATTAAAATTTTAATGAATAATTTAGATTAAAAAAATCTTAAAAGATGAAATATGTTGTATGAATTAAACATTATTTTAGAATGAACAGTTCAGATTAATTCAGGAAATCTTGGTTTATGATAAAAATTTTGGCTATAAATATAGGCTTAAGAAATTTTCATAAATTTCATTGCTTATTCTTTCTTTCACTCTCAAAATATTATTTTGTATAACTTCTCTCTGAGTGTGTTAAAGTCATCTCGAGTATTTGTGAATATCTGTAAGAGTACGAGTACTGTTCAAGTTGATCAACCTCATTTTATAAATATTTAGTCACGTGTTAAGGTAAGGGGTATTATTCTTTTCATACCTTAAAGAGATGTCATTTTCTTTCTTAACGATAAGAGGTATCATTCTTTTCTTACTTGTAAGGGATATCATTTTCTTTCATACTCTTAAACTTACTACAGTAAGAGATATTATTTTCTTTCATACTCTTAAAACTTACTCGATCTGGTAAGTATTATTCGGTAAAACTTCTTAAAATGATTATATGTTACTTAATAGTTTGAGTTTTATTTAATATTATTTTACTTGAATTTTCCTATTTATTTGAACATTTCTATTAAACTTCAACCATTCTTTTGAATTATAGATCTTGAATATTCATTTTTGAATTTGAGTTCATATCATGTTGACAATTTGGACATTATTTGAATATGAACAAAGTAAAATTATAAATTTTTGATATTTATTATTTATCCTATTATTCTCCTATTCATCATTATATCACTGTTATTTATTCTAAATAATCAAGATTCAAGTTATTGTGAATATCTTTGGCCTAAGTTCAAAGATAATATAATTGATGAATATTTGTGGCCTATGGCACAAATGGTAGGATAAAGGCAATATAATTGTTAGGTGCCTTTTAGGGTATGTGGCGAATGTTCTCTTTGGTTAGGATAAAGATGATATAATAGTGGTGTGCCTTTTAGGGCACGTGGTGAATGTTCTCTTTGATCTGGGCAAAGAATAATTGTTGTTTGACATGATCATGACTAGTGATGTTTTAGATGACAAATGTTTATGTTAATTTTATTTTATTTTTGAAAAAGAGAAGCGAGTAGACATCATACTCTACATGATTCTTCTAATAGATTGTTAATATCACTACTATTATTGATATAAAATTTGTTGTTTATTTTACTTTATCAATAACTCAACTATTGAAGACTAATGATAATTTATTCATCGTTATCTTAGTCATGATATTTTTTTACTGGATTATTTGAGCTCGCCTTTTCTTTTTATTCCATTGTTCTTCATGAAATAAGAGTACAACTGAGACTAGTCGAGGGATGGAGTGATGGTCCGAATTTGTAGATGATAATTTTCACCATGTTATAAAATAGTATGATAATAATAATGAAGACTTAATTGTATATTATTAAGTTCTGTATTTTTGTATTTTATACTATGTTGTATTAATTGTTGTATATTTTTGGAGACTCAAATTAGGTTTTGTAGACCCAAATTTAAGGGCGTTACAGTGAAACTATCGTAAGAATAAAAAATTAAAATTTTTACCAAATTTAATAAATTATTTTTTTAAAAAAAAATAAAATTATAATAAAATCAAACATGAATGAACAAAAAAGAAATTTTCTTTTGACACAGTCTCAGAGTTGAAGTCACATTTTCCCTCGCCCATTAATACACACTATACTAAACCCTTTATATAATACATACTATATGAAGTAATAGTACATTTTATGTTTAAGTCTTTAGGTTTGGCCAAGTTTTAATCTAATGATTAAGATTGAGATATTATAATTTTTAGATTTTAAGTTTAATTTTTATTTTATTTTATGTGAGTTTATTTTATTTTTTTATGGAGGCTTGTTTCTTTTTTATGTGAGGTTTATTTGTGAATTTGTTTCTTTATTCACCATCAGAATTGATTTGTTATTGGTTATTAGTTATTGATATTGTAATACGATGATGTACTCGATTATGATAAATTATCGTACTCCCCAAAGTAAGGCTTCAAAAAAAAAGTCTTATCTGGGGGTATACATTACATTCCTAATAATATAAAATTATTAATGTAACGACCCGGGTCAAATCCCGAGTCCGAATCAAATCACAGCAGAATATGACCCAATGAGTTGTTTGAATAATATCTTCTTGGGTCATCTTAGCCCACCACAGGCTCACCCAAAAGGTCATGACTGAAGGTATTAATGATAGCAACTTGGGTCCTTATAAACACATCCAAATATCCCACATTAACTGATGTGGGACTGGGGTGTTACAAACTCCCTCACTTAAATACCTGACGTCCCCGTCAGGCCGAACACATAGTCACACAAGGCCCAGAAACTTTGCCTCTCTAGCCATTGTGGGATAATATCAGCGGCCTACTAGGCCCGCCTTCGTGTCCCCACCTCCAACAACCCGATCGAATGACCCGACCCGAGCTTTCGAGAGTCGGCTCTGATACCATATGTAACGACCCGGGTCAAATCCCGAGTCCGAATCAAATCACAGCAGAATATGGCCCAATGAGTTGTCTCAATAATATCTTCTTGGGTCATCTTTGTAAGACCCCGAATTTTATGAAATACAAAATTTAATTTTTCTTCATATATATATTTTTGAAACAGTAAGTGGTTAAATCGATAAAGTTAAAAGTTAAGGATGTTATGTGCAAATTTTATTTTGTCGGAGAATATTCGTTTGGTCGGGGAATATTCGTTTGGTCCGACGGCGCCGAAATAACAAATTATTGGTGGACCCCACATCGGAATATTTGTCGGATATAGAAAACGACAGAAATAACTTTTTTAAATAAAAATAGTCAACGGAACTGTTAAAATACCGGTGATAAAAGAATAGTAGCATACGGTAGTTATTGGTATTTTCTGTAGCACTCGGTACTCTACAGTAACACACGGTATTGCATAGTGTCTCATATTATTGGTCTGATAATTGACACCGTAACTGTTACGCATCATTTCATCGATAATTGTCACTGCATAATATTTTATATTATCAATTCAATAATTGTTGTTACACAGTATTTTGCATTATTGATTTAATAATTGTCATTACACTGTATTTTATATCATTGAGTCAATAATTGTTGTTGCACTGTTTTTAAAATTATTGAACCTAATAATTGTCACAGTAACATATGCACAGTAATTCACATTATTGAATCAATAATTGTCATTACACAGTAACGTATGCTTTATTTTACATTATTGTTATCTCTATTATGATGTTATTTAAACAGTTGTATTTCATTAATTTATTGACTTGATATCTAAGAACTAACTATACTGTATTTATAACAATTAGTCATAATAATTGAATTGATAAAGTTATTTGTTTATAATATAAAGTTAGGTGATTATTAGGTGATATGAAATGAATGATGTAGATTAAAGTGTGAATTATTGTTGAATAATTGAATTGATTTGTTTATAATATAAAGTTAGGTGATTATTAGGTGATATGAAATGAATGGTGTAGATTAAAGTGTGAATTATTGTTGAATAATTAAATTGATTTGTTTATAATATAAAGTTAGGTGATATGAAATGAATGGTGTAGATTAAAGATAATATAATATTTGAAATGGATGGTGTAGATTAAAAGATGATCTTTAAATGAATGGTTTAGATTAAATGAATGATAAGATTTTTGGCTATAAATAGAAGCCTTAACTTAAGGATTTTTCATAAACTTCCTTACTTGTTCTTTCTTTCTCTCTCTAAATACTTCTTGTGAAAGTTCTCTCTAAGTGTGCTTAAGTCATCTTGAGTATTTGTGAAGATCTATAAGTATACGTGTACTGTTCAAGTTAATCAACCTCATTTAAATCAATATCCAGTCACGTGTTGAGGTAAGGGATACCATCTTTTTCATCTTCCATTATTCAAACATACTATGGTAAGGGATTATCATTATTTGATTCTCGATAATAATATTGTTTCTTCCTTACTCATAAGACGTGCCTTTTATTTCCATGTATTAAATTGTGGGAATAACCTTACGGAGCGGATTGCCGCCTGTTGGTGAATAACCTTTCGTATTCATTCATTATTAATCTCTGAGAATAACCTTACGGAGCGGATTGCCGCCTGTTTGGTGAATAACTCTTTGTACTCAAATTCTATTAAATTGTGGGAATAACCTTACGGAGCGGATTGCCGCCTGTTGGTGAATAACCTTTCGTATTCATTCATTATTAATCTCTGAGAATAACCTTACGGATCGGATTGCCGCCTGTTTGGTGAATAACTCTTTGTACTCAAATTCTATTAAATTGTGGGAATAACCTTACGGAGCGGATTGCCGCCTGTTGGTGAATAACCCTTTGTATTAATTTCCTTCACCTTTTGTTAATCAAACCTGCTACGGTAAGGGATATTATTTTCTTTCATACTCCTAAATCGAAATTTATTATGGAACTATTGCTTCTATAATTCTTGAAAATATTATATGTTCCATAATAGTTGAACTTCATTATTTCAACTGAACCTTCCTATTTACGTGAACCTTTCTATTGAATTGTAACCGTTATTCTGAACTGTGGATCTTGAATTTCACTCCACATCATGTTGACAATTTGGACATTATTTGAATCTGTACAAAGTAAACTTCCGATACTTATTGTTATCCTATTTCTTCTGTTCATCATTTATATCATTCTAATCATCCAAAAATCAAGCTGTTGTGAATATCTGTGGCCGGGGGCACAGATGTGATATATTTGTTGAACAGATGATAGGTTAAAGGCGATATAATAGGTTAAAGGCGATACATCTGTTCGGTGTCTTTTATGGCACGTGGTGAATGTTCTCTTTGGCCGTAGTGCAAAGATGAACTGTTGTTTGGTATGATTATGACCAAAGGCTGAATCTGGTATAATCATGACCGTTGGTGCTATATTGAATATCTTTGGCCCGTAGTGCAAAGATGAACTGTTGATGTGCATGATTATGATCAGGAACTGTGAATTTATATTATCATGACTAATGGTATTTCAGATGATAAAAGTTGATGATGTTTTTACGAAAAAGAGAAGCGAGTGGACATTATAGTCTGCATTATTCTTCTAATAGATTGCTCATTCCGCTGCTATTATTGATCTGAACATTGTTTAAGAATTTAACTACAGTTTTTGATATAAACCTTGTAGTCTATTGTATTCTATCAAGAACTCAACTGTTGAAGACTAATGATAATTTATTCGTCATTATCTTAGTCATGATATTCTTTACTGGGCTATTTGAGCTCACCCTTTCTTTTGTTCCATTGTTTTTCAACAGGAGATGAAAACATAACAGGGTCTAGCCGGGGAATGGAGTGAGGGTCCGAGGAATAGTTATCATAGTCTTCACGTTTTGTAAAATAGTGTGGCAATAATAGTGAAGACTTAGTTGTGTATTATTATACACTGTATTGTTGTACGTTGTGCTTTGTTGTAATAATTTTGTTGTAGTCTTTTGACGACTCAAGTTTGGGCTGTGTGGGCCCAGATTTGGGGGCGTCACAGTTGGCATCAGAGCTTAGGGATATGGTCTTTAATGGAGATCTGGGGTTAGAACTAGGAGGGGAGAGACGAATAGAATCAATCACTAGTGTGTCCTACCTAAATTAGATTTATTTTTTATCTAATGAATCGATTTGAATGTAGGAACATGAAGAGATGAGTCAGTTTATTTGAACTAACATTTATTTTGTGACCACAGTTAATTATGACATCTGGAAATCAGGAGGTTAATTATGAAATTACCGAAACAAATGTAGCTGCAAAACAAGAGGCGACGAATAATCTTCTTACAAACTCAGAGTTGAATCATTTGCCTAAGGCAAAAATTATGCGTGTTCTATCCAGTAAGGATGAAGGTGAAAGCTCTGCTACAGTCGTTCCAGATCCATTCTTAGAAGCAATTAAAGGAAGTAACGAACTTGCAGAAATTATTGCCTTTAATTTACTCACTAATTGGGAGAGTGCTATCACATGGTTATGCTCTATAACAAAGGATCAGAATATATGGACTTTTCATATTAGTCTTTGGGATTTATGGTGTTCCAGCTATGATTTTCAAGATTATTTAAAAATGATGTTTCTATACTTTTGGGCGTTACAATTTAGAGGAATTCAGGTTAAGTTAGTCACTATCGTGGAAACTGCAGTCTATCGAAAATACTATTTTAATGGAAATCATTGGTACCTTACTACTGATGAAGTTGATGAACCCGAGAAACAGTTTGCTAGAAAATTATTCAGTGGTATTCCCATGGTTGAAATACGTGAAGATCCGAATGAAGTATTCGGGATTCGATTTGACGATAACAGTCAAGAAACCGAATGAGGTGATAACCGGTAAGCTATTCATAAATTCTCGTGAAGTCTATGTCATATTAGATACTGACTCTATCCACTCTTTTATCTCACCTATATGTACTCAACGTTTAAATTTGACTATTGAAAACTTAAATCTTGTCTTATCAGTTGAAACCTCATTGGGAGAAATACCTATTACATTTACTATCTATAAATCTTGCCTAGTTCAAATCAACAACCTCACATTACCTGTTGACCTTATTTCTTTGGAGATGCGTGAATTTGATGTGATTTTAGGAATTGATTGGGTGACTACCCATCATGCTAAAATTGATTGTTTTCATAAGATTATTAGTTTTCATATTCCTAATCAACCTGTCATGCAAATTCAAGCAACTAAACCATTGAAATCTATAACTGTTATTTCTAGCCATAAAGCCATCCGTTTATTGAAAAACGGATGTCACTCATGTCACTGATTTGAACAAAAACACGTCAAACTTAAATAATATTCCCATTGTTAATGAGTTTCCTGACGTTTTTTCTGAGGAACTTTCTGGCTTACCCCAAACCGTGAAATTGAATTCTGTATCGATCTTGAACCCGGCACTAAGCCCATTTTTAAAGTCCCATACCAAATGGCTCCCATAGAACACCAAGAGTTGAAAGTTTAATTACTAGATATCGGTATCATTCATTCTAGTACAAAACTTATATCGAGCGAGGAATGCGAGAAGAGTTTTCAAGAACTCAAGAGGAGACTTGTTTCAGCTCCTGTTCTGACCATACCATCAGGATCAGGAGAATTTGTTATCTACAACGATGCTTCTGGCAAAGGTCTAGGCTGTGTCCTTATGCAACATGGAAAAGTTATAGCCTATGCCTCTCGACAACTCAAAGATTATGAGAAAAATTATCCTACTCATGATCTAGAGTTGGCAGCAGTCGTTTTCGCGTTGAAGATCTGGAGACACTACTTGTACGGAGAAAAAGTGGATATCTATACGGATCATAAAAGTCTCAAGTATTTCTTCACCCAGAAGGAACTCAACATGCGACAACGACGTTGGCTTGAACTGTTAAAGGATTATGACCACACAATCCAGTATCACCCGGGAAAGGCGAACGTTGTAGCTGACGCTTTGAGCAGAAAATCTTATGCAAGTACAAGTGCACTGCTGACAATACAAAAGTGTATTTTGTACGACTTGCAAAAGATGGAGATAGAGCTAAAGACACCAGGGACCCACTCGAAGATTGCTCACGTGCGAGTAGAACCAACTTTAATCAATAAAATTAAAGCTGCTCAAGCTATCGATCCAGAACTGATAAACATGATAAAGAAAGTACAAGAAGGTGCCATTCCCGAAGCAAGAATCGACGAGAAAGGAATACTTCGAGTCAACTCTCGACTATGTGTTCCTAACAATCCTGAATTAAAGCATAAAATCATGATGGAGGCACACAACATGCCGTTTACAATCCACCCAGGAGGTACCAAGATGTATCGAGATCTTCGACATACATTTTGGTGGAACAATATGAAAAGAGAGATTGCGGAGTTTATCTCAAGGTGCCTAACTTGTCAACGTGTCAAGGCAGAGCATCAAGTTCCTAAAGGTCCATTACAATCACTTGAAGTTCCCGAATGGAAGTGGGAACACATCAATATGGACTTCGTGACGGGTCTTCCAAAAGTTTCTCAAGGCTTAGATGCAATTTGGGTGATCGTAGATAGATTGACCAAATCTGCTCATTTCTTGCCTATACGAGAAAACTTTTCACTTGAACGTCTTGCCGGTATGTACATAAATGAGATCGTGAGATTGCATGGCATGCCAGTTTCCATAGTTTCTGATCGAGATCCTAGATTCACTTCACGCTTTTGGATCAATCTACAAAAAGCTATGGGCACTGAACTACGTTTTAGTTCTGCATACCATCCTCAAACGGACGGACAATCGGAAAGGACGATCCAGACCCTCGAAGATCTTTTGAGACTTTGTGTATTAGACTTCAAAGGAAGTTGGGATAAGTACTTGTCGTTGGTGGAATTTTCTTACAACAACAGTTACCAAGCAAGCATAGGCATGGCTCCATTCGAGGCATTGTATGGAAGGAAGTGTCGCTCTCCAATATGTTGGAATGAGGTAGGAGAAGCAAAATTGTTGGGACCCGAGTTGGTACGCTTGACGACCGAAAAGATCCAAATAATCCGACAACGAATACAGACCGCACAAGAACGACAAAAGAGTTATGCTGATCTTCATCGGAGAGACGAAAGTTTCAACGTCGGAGATCATGTATTCTTACGTGTTTCTCCATGGAAAGGGGTTACGAGATTCGGAAAGAGAGGAAAGCTCAACCCTCGATTTATTGGCCCATTTGAAATCCTCGATCGAATAGGAACCGTAGCCTACAGACTAGCCCTACCACCAAGTATGTCTCGCATCCATAACGTTTTTCACATATCTATGTTATGTAAATATGTGAAGGACCCAAACCACGTCATTGAGTTAGAACCAGACGTTATAGCAGAGGATTTAACATACGAGGAGGTACCTGTTAAGATCCTGGATAAGAAGGAGCAGATCCTACGCTCAAAGGTTATACCTCAAGTTAAGGTTTTATGGAGGAACCAAGATACTGAGGAAATGACCTGGGAGCTAGAATCTGAGATGAAATCTAAGTATCCTTACCTCTTCGATATGTCAGGTGCGTCAATTTCGGGGACGAAATTTCATAAGGAGGGGAGGTTGTAAGACCCCGAATTTTATGAAATACAAAATTTAATTTTTCTTCATATATATATTTTTGAAACAGTAAGTGGTTAAATCGATAAAGTTAAAAGTTAAGGATGTTATGTGCAAATTTTATTTTGTCGGAGAATATTCGTTTGGTCGGGGAATATTCGTTTGGTCCGACGGCGCCGAAATAACAAATTATTGGTGGACCCCACATCGGAATATTTGTCGGATATAGAAAACGACAGAAATAACTTTTTTAAATAAAAATAGTCAACGGAACTGTTAAAATACCGGTGATAAAAGAATAGTAGCATACGGTAGTTATTGGTATTTTCTGTAGCACTCGGTACTCTACAGTAACACACGGTATTGCATAGTGTCTCATATTATTGGTCTGATAATTGACACCGTAACTGTTACGCATCATTTCATCGATAATTGTCACTGCATAATATTTTATATTATCAATTCAATAATTGTTGTTACACAGTATTTTGCATTATTGATTTAATAATTGTCATTACACTGTATTTTATATCATTGAGTCAATAATTGTTGTTGCACTGTTTTTAAAATTATTGAACCTAATAATTGTCACAGTAACATATGCACAGTAATTCACATTATTGAATCAATAATTGTCATTACACAGTAACGTATGCTTTATTTTACATTATTGTAATCTCTATTATGATGTTATTTAAACAGTTGTATTTCATTAATTTATTGACTTGATATCTAAGAGCTAACTATACTGTATTTATAACAATTAGTCATAATAATTGAATTGATAAAGTTATTTGTTTATAATATAAAGTTAGGTGATTATTAGGTGATATGAAATGAATGATGTAGATTAAAGTGTGAATTATTGTTGAATAATTGAATTGATTTGTTTATAATATAAAGTTAGGTGATTATTAGGTGATATGAAATGAATGGTGTAGATTAAAGTGTGAATTATTGTTGAATAATTAAATTGATTTGTTTATAATATAAAGTTAGGTGATATGAAATGAATGGTGTAGATTAAAGATAATATAATATTTGAAATGGATGGTGTAGATTAAAAGATGATCTTTAAATGAATGGTTTAGATTAAATGAATGATAAGATTTTTGGCTATAAATAGAAGCCTTAACTTAAGGATTTTTCATAAACTTCCTTACTTGTTCTTTCTTTCTCTCTCTAAATACTTCTTGTGAAAGTTCTCTCTAAGTGTGCTTAAGTCATCTTGAGTATTTGTGAAGATCTATAAGTATACGTGTACTGTTCAAGTTAATCAACCTCATTTAAATCAATATCCAGTCACGTGTTGAGGTAAGGGATACCATCTTTTTCATCTTCCATTATTCAAACATACTATGGTAAGGGATTATCATTATTTGATTCTCGATAATAATATTGTTTCTTCCTTACTCATAAGACGTGCCTTTTATTTCCATGTATTAAATTGTGGGAATAACCTTACGGAGCGGATTGCCGCCTGTTGGTGAATAACCTTTCGTATTCATTCATTATTAATCTCTGAGAATAACCTTACGGAGCGGATTGCCGCCTGTTTGGTGAATAACTCTTTGTACTCAAATTCTATTAAATTGTGGGAATAACCTTACGGAGCGGATTGCCGCCTGTTGGTGAATAACCTTTCGTATTCATTCATTATTAATCTCTGAGAATAACCTTACGGAGCGGATTGCCGCCTGTTTGGTGAATAACTCTTTGTACTCAAATTCTATTAAATTGTGGGAATAACCTTACGGAGCGGATTGCCGCCTGTTGGTGAATAACCCTTTGTATTAATTTCCTTCACCTTTTGTTAATCAAACCTGCTACGGTAAGGGATATTATTTTCTTTCATACTCCTAAATCGAAATTTATTATGGAACTATTGCTTCTATAATTCTTGAAAATATTATATGTTCCATAATAGTTGAACTTCATTATTTCAACTGAACCTTCCTATTTACGTGAACGTTTCTATTGAATTGTAACCGTTATTCTGAACTGTGGATCTTGAATTTCACTCCACATCATGTTGACAATTTGGACATTATTTGAATCTGTACAAAGTAAACTTCCGATACTTATTGTTATCCTATTTCTTCTGTTCATCATTTATATCATTCTAATCATCCAAAAATCAAGCTGTTGTGAATATCTGTGGCCGGGGGCACAGATGTGATATATTTGTTGAACAGGTGATAGGTTAAAGGCGATATAATAGGTTAAAGGCGATACATCTGTTCGGTGTCTTTTATGGCACGTGGTGAATGTTCTCTTTGGCCGTAGTGCAAAGATGAACTGTTGTTTGGTATGATTATGACCAAAGGCTGAATCTGGTATAATCATGACCGTTGGTGCTATATTGAATATCTTTGGCCCGTAGTGCAAAGATGAACTGTTGATGTGCATGATTATGATCAGGAACTGTGAATTTATATTATCATGACTAATGGTATTTCAGATGATAAAAGTTGATGATGTTTTTACGAAAAAGAGAAGCGAGTGGACATTATAGTCTGCATTATTCTTCTAATAGATTGCTCATTCCGCTGCTATTATTGATCTGAACATTGTTTAAGAATTTAACTACAGTTTTTGATATAAACCTTGTAGTCTATTGTATTCTATCAAGAACTCAACTGTTGAAGACTAATGATAATTTATTCGTCATTATCTTAGTCATGATATTCTTTACTGGGCTATTTGAGCTCACCCTTTCTTTTGTTCCATTGTTTTTCAACAGGAGATGAAAACATAACAGGGTCTAGCCGGGGAATGGAGTGAGGGTCCGAGGAATAGTTATCATAGTCTTCACGTTTTGTAAAATAGTGTGGCAATAATAGTGAAGACTTAGTTGTGTATTATTATACACTGTATTGTTGTACGTTGTGCTTTGTTGTAATAATTTTGTTGTAGTCTTTTGACGACTCAAGTTTGGGCTGTGTGGGCCCAGATTTGGGGGCGTCACAGTTGGCATCAGAGCTTAGGGATATGGTCTTTAATGGAGATCTGGGGTTAGAACTAGGAGGGGAGAGACGAATAGAATCAATCACTAGTGTGTCCTACCTAAATTAGATTTATTTTTTATCTAATGAATCGATTTGAATGTAGGAACATGAAGAGATGAGTCAGTTTATTTGAACTAACATTTATTTTGTGACCACAGTTAATTATGACATCTGGAAATCAGGAGGTTAATTATGAAATTACCGAAACAAATGTAGCTGCAAAACAAGAGGCGACGAATAATCTTCTTACAAACTCAGAGTTGAATCATTTGCCTAAGGCAAAAATTATGCGTGTTCTATCCAGTAAGGATGAAGGTGAAAGCTCTGCTACAGTCGTTCCAGATCCATTCTTAGAAGCAATTAAAGGAAGTAACGAACTTGCAGAAATTATTGCCTTTAATTTACTCACTAATTGGGAGAGTGCTATCACATGGTTATGCTCTATAACAAAGGATCAGAATATATGGACTTTTCATATTAGTCTTTGGGATTTATGGTGTTCCAGCTATGATTTTCAAGATTATTTAAAAATGATGTTTCTATACTTTTGGGCGTTACAATTTAGAGGAATTCAGGTTAAGTTAGTCACTATCGTGGAAACTGCAGTCTATCGAAAATACTATTTTAATGGAAATCATTGGTACCTTACTACTGATGAAGTTGATGAACCCGAGAAACAGTTTGCTAGAAAATTATTCAGTGGTATTCCCATGGTTGAAATACGTGAAGATCCGAATGAAGTATTCGGGATTCGATTTGACGATAACAGTCAAGAAACCGAATGAGGTGATAACCGGTAAGCTATTCATAAATTCTCGTGAAGTCTATGTCATATTAGATACTGACTCTATCCACTCTTTTATCTCACCTATATGTACTCAACGTTTAAATTTGACTATTGAAAACTTAAATCTTGTCTTATCAGTTGAAACCTCATTGGGAGAAATACCTATTACATTTACTATCTATAAATCTTGCCTAGTTCAAATCAACAACCTCACATTACCTGTTGACCTTATTTCTTTGGAGATGCGTGAATTTGATGTGATTTTAGGAATTGATTGGGTGACTACCCATCATGCTAAAATTGATTGTTTTCATAAGATTATTAGTTTTCATATTCCTAATCAACCTGTCATGCAAATTCAAGCAACTAAACCATTGAAATCTATAACTGTTATTTCTAGCCATAAAGCCATCCGTTTATTGAAAAACGGATGTCACTCATGTCACTGATTTGAACAAAAACACGTCAAACTTAAATAATATTCCCATTGTTAATGAGTTTCCTGACGTTTTTTCTGAGGAACTTTCTGGCTTACCCCAAACCGTGAAATTGAATTCTGTATCGATCTTGAACCCGGCACTAAGCCCATTTTTAAAGTCCCATACCAAATGGCTCCCATAGAACACCAAGAGTTGAAAGTTTAATTACTAGATATCGGTATCATTCATTCTAGTACAAAACTTATATCGAGCGAGGAATGCGAGAAGAGTTTTCAAGAACTCAAGAGGAGACTTGTTTCAGCTCCTGTTCTGACCATACCATCAGGATCAGGAGAATTTGTTATCTACAACGATGCTTCTGGCAAAGGTCTAGGCTGTGTCCTTATGCAACATGGAAAAGTTATAGCCTATGCCTCTCGACAACTCAAAGATTATGAGAAAAATTATCCTACTCATGATCTAGAGTTGGCAGCAGTCGTTTTCGCGTTGAAGATCTGGAGACACTACTTGTACGGAGAAAAAGTGGATATCTATACGGATCATAAAAGTCTCAAGTATTTCTTCACCCAGAAGGAACTCAACATGCGACAACGACGTTGGCTTGAACTGTTAAAGGATTATGACCACACAATCCAGTATCACCCGGGAAAGGCGAACGTTGTAGCTGACGCTTTGAGCAGAAAATCTTATGCAAGTACAAGTGCACTGCTGACAATACAAAAGTGTATTTTGTACGACTTGCAAAAGATGGAGATAGAGCTAAAGACACCAAGGACCCACTCGAAGATTGCTCACGTGCGAGTAGAACCAACTTTAATCAATAAAATTAAAGCTGCTCAAGCTATCGATCCAGAACTGATAAACATGATAAAGAAAGTACAAGAAGGTGCCATTCCCGAAGCAAGAATCGACGAGAAAGGAATACTTCGAGTCAACTCTCGACTATGTGTTCCTAACAATCCTGAATTAAAGCATAAAATCATGATGGAGGCACACAACATGCCGTTTACAATCCACCCAGGAGGTACCAAGATGTATCGAGATCTTCGACATACATTTTGGTGGAACAATATGAAAAGAGAGATTGCGGAGTTTATCTCAAGGTGCCTAACTTGTCAACGTGTCAAGGCAGAGCATCAAGTTCCTAAAGGTCCATTACAATCACTTGAAGTTCCCGAATGGAAGTGGGAACACATCAATATGGACTTCGTGACGGGTCTTCCAAAAGTTTCTCAAGGCTTAGATGCAATTTGGGTGATCGTAGATAGATTGACCAAATCTGCTCATTTCTTGCCTATACGAGAAAACTTTTCACTTGAACGTCTTGCCGGTATGTACATAAATGAGATCGTGAGATTGCATGGCATGCCAGTTTCCATAGTTTCTGATCGAGATCCTAGATTCACTTCACGCTTTTGGATCAATCTACAAAAAGCTATGGGCACTGAACTACGTTTTAGTTCTGCATACCATCCTCAAACGGACGGACAATCGGAAAGGACGATCCAGACCCTCGAAGATCTTTTGAGACTTTGTGTATTAGACTTCAAAGGAAGTTGGGATAAGTACTTGTCGTTGGTGGAATTTTCTTACAACAACAGTTACCAAGCAAGCATAGGCATGGCTCCATTCGAGGCATTGTATGGAAGGAAGTGTCGCTCTCCAATATGTTGGAATGAGGTAGGAGAAGCAAAATTGTTGGGACCCGAGTTGGTACGCTTGACGACCGAAAAGATCCAAATAATCCGACAACGAATACAGACCGCACAAGAACGACAAAAGAGTTATGCTGATCTTCATCGGAGAGACGAAAGTTTCAACGTCGGAGATCATGTATTCTTACGTGTTTCTCCATGGAAAGGGGTTACGAGATTCGGAAAGAGAGGAAAGCTCAACCCTCGATTTATTGGCCCATTTGAAATCCTCGATCGAATAGGAACCGTAGCCTACAGACTAGCCCTACCACCAAGTATGTCTCGCATCCATAACGTTTTTCACATATCTATGTTATGTAAATATGTGAAGGACCCAAACCACGTCATTGAGTTAGAACCAGACGTTATAGCAGAGGATTTAACATACGAGGAGGTACCTGTTAAGATCCTGGATAAGAAGGAGCAGATCCTACGCTCAAAGGTTATACCTCAAGTTAAGGTTTTATGGAGGAACCAAGATACTGAGGAAATGACCTGGGAGCTAGAATCTGAGATGAAATCTAAGTATCCTTACCTCTTCGATATGTCAGGTACGTCAATTTCGGGGACGAAATTTCATAAGGAGGGGAGGTTGTAAGACCCCGAATTTTATGAAATACAAAATTTAATTTTTCTTCATATATATATTTTTGAAACAGTAAGTGGTTAAATCGATAAAGTTAAAAGTTAAGGATGTTATGTGCAAATTTTATTTTGTCGGAGAATATTCGTTTGGTCGGGGAATATTCGTTTGGTCCGACGGCGCCGAAATAACAAATTATTGGTGGACCCCACATCGGAATATTTGTCGGATATAGAAAACGACAGAAATAACTTTTTTAAATAAAAATAGTCAACGGAACTGTTAAAATACCGGTGATAAAAGAATAGTAGCATACGGTAGTTATTGGTATTTTCTGTAGCACTCGGTACTCTACAGTAACACACGGTATTGCATAGTGTCTCATATTATTGGTCTGATAATTGACACCGTAACTGTTACGCATCATTTCATCGATAATTGTCACTGCATAATATTTTATATTATCAATTCAATAATTGTTGTTACACAGTATTTTGCATTATTGATTTAATAATTGTCATTACACTGTATTTTATATCATTGAGTCAATAATTGTTGTTGCACTGTTTTTAAAATTATTGAACCTAATAATTGTCACAGTAACATATGCACAGTAATTCACATTATTGAATCAATAATTGTCATTACACAGTAACGTATGCTTTATTTTACATTATTGTTATCTCTATTATGATGTTATTTAAACAGTTGTATTTCATTAATTTATTGACTTGATATCTAAGAACTAACTATACTGTATTTATAACAATTAGTCATAATAATTGAATTGATAAAGTTATTTGTTTATAATATAAAGTTAGGTGATTATTAGGTGATATGAAATGAATGATGTAGATTAAAGTGTGAATTATTGTTGAATAATTGAATTGATTTGTTTATAATATAAAGTTAGGTGATTATTAGGGATATGAAATGAATGGTGTAGATTAAAGTGTGAATTATTGTTGAATAATTAAATTGATTTGTTTATAATATAAAGTTAGGTGATATGAAATGAATGGTGTAGATTAAAGATAATATAATATTTGAAATGGATGGTGTAGATTAAAAGATGATCTTTAAATGAATGGTTTAGATTAAATGAATGATAAGATTTTTGGCTATAAATAGAAGCCTTAACTTAAGGATTTTTCATAAACTTCCTTACTTGTTCTTTCTTTCTCTCTCTAAATACTTCTTGTGAAAGTTCTCTCTAAGTGTGCTTAAGTCATCTTGAGTATTTGTGAAGATCTATAAGTATACGTGTACTGTTCAAGTTAATCAACCTCATTTAAATCAATATCCAGTCACGTGTTGAGGTAAGGGATACCATCTTTTTCATCTTCCATTATTCAAACATACTATGGTAAGGGATTATCATTATTTGATTCTCGATAATAATATTGTTTCTTCCTTACTCATAAGACGTGCCTTTTATTTCCATGTATTAAATTGTGGGAATAACCTTACGGAGCGGATTGCCGCCTGTTGGTGAATAACCTTTCGTATTCATTCATTATTAATCTCTGAGAATAACCTTACGGAGCGGATTGCCGCCTGTTTGGTGAATAACTCTTTGTACTCAAATTCTATTAAATTGTGGGAATAACCTTACGGAGCGGATTGCCGCCTGTTGGTGAATAACCTTTCGTATTCATTCATTATTAATCTCTGAGAATAACCTTACGGAGCGGATTGCCGCCTGTTTGGTGAATAACTCTTTGTACTCAAATTCTATTAAATTGTGGGAATAACCTTACGGAGCGGATTGCCGCCTGTTGGTGAATAACCCTTTGTATTAATTTCCTTCACCTTTTGTTAATCAAACCTGCTACGGTAAGGGATATTATTTTCTTTCATACTCCTAAATCGAAATTTATTATGGAACTATTGCTTCTATAATTCTTGAAAATATTATATGTTCCATAATAGTTGAACTTCATTATTTCAACTGAACCTTCCTATTTACGTGAACCTTTCTATTGAATTGTAACCGTTATTCTGAACTGTGGATCTTGAATTTCACTCCACATCATGTTGACAATTTGGACATTATTTGAATCTGTACAAAGTAAACTTCCGATACTTATTGTTATCCTATTTCTTCTGTTCATCATTTATATCATTCTAATCATCCAAAAATCAAGCTGTTGTGAATATCTGTGGCCGGGGGCACAGATGTGATATATTTGTTGAACAGGTGATAGGTTAAAGGCGATATAATAGGTTAAAGGCGATACATCTGTTCGGTGTCTTTTATGGCACGTGGTGAATGTTCTCTTTGGCCGTAGTGCAAAGATGAACTGTTGTTTGGTATGATTATGACCAAAGGCTGAATCTGGTATAATCATGACCGTTGGTGCTATATTGAATATCTTTGGCCCGTAGTGCAAAGATGAACTGTTGATGTGCATGATTATGATCAGGAACTGTGAATTTATATTATCATGACTAATGGTATTTCAGATGATAAAAGTTGATGATGTTTTTACGAAAAAGAGAAGCGAGTGGACATTATAGTCTGCATTATTCTTCTAATAGATTGCTCATTCCGCTGCTATTATTGATCTGAACATTGTTTAAGAATTTAACTACAGTTTTTGATATAAACCTTGTAGTCTATTGTATTCTATCAAGAACTCAACTGTTGAAGACTAATGATAATTTATTCGTCATTATCTTAGTCATGATATTCTTTACTGGGCTATTTGAGCTCACCCTTTCTTTTGTTCCATTGTTTTTCAACAGGAGATGAAAACATAACAGGGTCTAGCCGGGGAATGGAGTGAGGGTCCGAGGAATAGTTATCATAGTCTTCACGTTTTGTAAAATAGTGTGGCAATAATAGTGAAGACTTAGTTGTGTATTATTATACACTATATTGTTGTACGTTGTGCTTTGTTGTAATAATTTTGTTGTAGTCTTTTGACGACTCAAGTTTGGGCTGTGTGGGCCCAGATTTGGGGGCGTCACAATCTTAGCCCACCACAGGCTCACCCAAAAGGTTATGACTGAAGGTATTAATGATAGCAACTTGGGTCCTTATAAACACATCCAAATATCCCACATTAACTGATGTGGGACTGGGGTGTTACAAACTCCCCCACTTAAATACCTGACGTCCCCGTCAGGCTGTCTCTCTAGCCATTGTGGGATAATACCAACGGCCTACTAGGCCCGCCTTCGTGTCCCCACCTCCGACAACCCGATCAGATGACCCGACCAGAGCTTTCGAGAGTCGGCTCTGATACCATATGTAACGACCCGGGTCAAATCCCGAGTCCGAATCAAATCACAGCAGAATATGGCCCAATGAGTTGTCTCAATAATATCTTCTTGGGTCATCTTAGCCCACCACAGGCTCACCCAAAAGGTCATGACTGAAGGTATTAATGATAGCAACTTGGGTCCTTATAAACACATCCAAATATCCCACATTAACTGATGTGGGACTGGGGTGTTACAATTAAATTGATAAATACATGTATTATTAAATACATATTTTTAAAAATGATGCTTTTAGCATTAAACTATAAGAGCACTACGAAGTTCAATTTAAAATAAATATTATTCCACATTTCTTCTATATTTAGACTTAAATGAGAGTAAGATGATATTCCTCGTAATGAAATATTGAAATTGCATAAAATTTATATTTGAGAACTTTTCGTCAATAGCTTATGGTAATGTAAGCTATCTTTTCATGTGTGTGTTGTAAATTGTGTTACTTCGTTTCTTTTCTCAATTGAATATGTATTTAACTTTTCACTTTTTTCAATTCAAAAAAAAATTAATTGAATTTTTTATAAGTTTCGTTTTCCGAGGCCTGACTTGCAAGTATGGACTCTACAATAATATAAATCTTAACCTCTTTGTCCCACCTGAAAAACTAATTACCGAATAAGAGAAGGTAAGGCTTATACCCACATCAATAACTAATTAACTGCTCAAAAGAAAAGAAAAAAGATGAACTTCAGGGCATCCAACGTCATTTGGGGCCTTCGGCCGAAAAATAGAATAGCAAAACGAAAAGATGGATTGCGACGTCGTTTGCAGTTACTAGCTATACAAGGTTAGAGTAACTCACGTGTCCAAACAACCCCTTTCCTACGGGTATTGATACGCTTCTCTTTTCCGCCCTATGCAGAGCTAGTATCAGTCTCATTTATATCTTCATCACTATATGAAGCTCAAGGTTTCCTGATCCGATCCGTTAACTCTTCAGTTTATCTTTTTATCTCACAGGTTAATCTCATTCGCTTGTATTATTCTAGATATATGTGTATATTTGTATATTTTCAGATTATAGAAGGATTAGGATCTGTGTGTAATATACAGATCTATAGCGCCTACGTGTTTATTTTTTTTATTTAGATTTGTAAGGGACGTTGTTTGTGGACGACTCTGCGATCTGCTATTGTTTTTTCTGCCCGATTCATCTCCTTCTTGAATTGCCTAATAAAGTATTAATTCATGAAGCTAAGGGTGCTTAGATTTTTAATTGATAATCTGTAATGTGCGTTTGTTCTACCACTACTTGCCTGATTTTATTTATTTATTGATAGATACGTATATTGTTTAATTGCATATTTTAGAAATCCATTTATGGAAATTGACTATGCTTACATTGTGGCTTTTATGGCTCTATAGTACTTGGGGGCTAAATTAATAAAAGTGGCTTTAGTTTGTTAATAAGACAGATGTTATCAGGTTCATCTTAGGTTTGAATGGAATGCGTCAGTCTATTCTCTTATGGTGTACAATTGGTTTTGTTGATGCTTTATTTAGATCAATATTTTATAGAACTGAAATAATTCAGAAGAGACTACAAGAGGAACCTTTTGCTAGATTTGTCAGTGTGCATTCCTATTCAGCAATGGAGCCTTTTATAGGCAAGATAGGAGAGCAAGAATTCACAAAAGAATCTTTAAAATAAGAGGCTTTATGGCCTATGAGCCGATGGCCTATCCTCTAGCCTTTTTGACTTAGGCAAATCAACTATTACAACACTCCCCCTTGATTTCTTAGAATAGAAGATTATGTCATATTAAAAACCTTGCTAAGAAAATTCAGTGAAAAAAAACTTAGCAAATGAAAAAAAAAGTACATATCTTTTACATAAATATATTATGCCTTAATTAATGTCTCATTAAAAACTTACTAGAAAAACCCATTGGGTTAAAAATTGTGACGATGGGAAAATAGTAGTCTCCCCCATTCGAGGAATTCATTATTCCCTTATGCAATGTTATGACAAGTCTTTGAGTCGACACATTTCGATCTTATTATGATGTTTTGCAAATGTTGCATTTGACAGTGACTTTGTGAATAAATTGGCTAGATTATTACGTGACCGAATTTGACGTAATCTATCACCTTTCTTTTGTAGTTCATATGTGTAGAAAAATTTAGGTGAAATGTATTTTATTTTATCTCCCTTGATATATCTTCTAAGTTGGGCGACACATGCAACATTATCCTCATACATAATTGTACGAATGTCTTTAATTGATAGTAGTCTGCATGACTCCTGGATATGCTGAATAATTGACCTCAACCAAAAACATTTTCTACGTTTCATATATTGCGAGAATCTCTGAGTGATTTGAAGATGTGGTTGTCATGGTTTGTTTTGTAGTGTCACAGTATGTAAATGCATAACCTGTTTGTGCTCTTATATTATGTGTATCTAATAAATATCCTACATCAGTATATTCAATCCATCGCGACATCGAATCTTTTGGATAAAATAACCCAAAATCTATACTTCATGGAAGTATCTCAATATGTGCTTAATCCATCCCAATGCCCCTCTTAGTCGGAGAAGAATTATATCTTGCCAGTAAGTTGACAACAAAAGTAATATCAGGTCGTGTACAATTTGCAAGATACATAAGGGCTCCTAGCACTTAGGTATGAAACTTCAGGCCCACAGACTTCTTCCCCACTTGAAGTGTACATACTATAATTACATTAAGGAGACTACTAATTGTTGGGATGCGTTGTTCCTCAATGCAAGAGTGAAATACTTGTCATATGAAATCTAGAACTCTTTTAGTTGTTTAAACTCAAGTTCTCTTCATATCTAATATTTCTATCATTGGTTTATAGGGTGAAATTATGTTAGTTTTGTTGCAGTTACCTGTGATTTTGATTGATATTTGCAGTTGATCAATACATTTTACCCGGTAAATTTGTAATCACTAACCAGTTGCTGAGTAAAATTATTTTTGTTTTTATCTACATATAACAGGAGTCTGAGAGAAAAAATATAGCACCTTAACACTAATATTAAGGACCTTAGAGAGTGAACAGTACAAAGCAATCAATAAAGATGCCTGCTCAGAAGATCGAAACAGGTCACAATGACACTATCCATGATGTAGCCATGGATTACTATGGGAGGCGTGTGGCATCTGCTTCATCAGATACCACCATTAAAATAACTGGTGTAAGTAACAACGGTACTTCACAGCACCTTGCGACTTTGACCGGTCATCAAGGTCCAGTTTGGCAGGCTGCTTGGGCGCATCCCAAGTTTGGTTCAATCCTTGCTTCATGTTCCTATGATGGTAAGGTTATACTTTGGAAGGAAGGTAACCAAAATGAGTGGGTGCAGGTGCATGTTTTCAGTGACCACAAATCATCTGTCAATTCTATTGCTTGGGCGCCTCATGAACTCGGCCTTTGCTTGGCTTGTGGATCCTCGGATGGGAACATCTCAGTCTTCACGGCCAGGTCCGATGGTGGTTGGGACACCACAAGAATCGACCAAGCACACCCTGTTGGAGTAACCTCAGTTTCATGGGCCCCTTCAATGGCTCCTGGTGCTCTGGTTGGATCTGGCATGCTGGATCCTGTTCAGAAGCTGGCTTCTGGTGGCTGTGATAATACTGTCAAGGTGTGGAAACTTTACAATGGAAATTGGAAAATGGACTGTTTCCCTGCCCTTCAGATGCACAATGATTGGGTGAGAGATGTGGCTTGGGCTCCCAACTTGGGGCTTCCAAAGTCTACAATCGCTAGCGCTTCGCAAGATGGGACAGTTGTCATATGGACTGTTGCCAAGGAAGGTGATCAATGGGAGGGTAAAGTTTTGAATGACTTTAAGATGCCTGTTTGGAGGATTTCATGGTCTTTGACTGGAAACTTGTTGGCCGTGGCGGCAGGGGACAACAATGTCACGTTGTGGAAAGAAGCAGTTGATGGGGAGTGGCAACAGGTGACCACTGTTGACCAATAGATTGCCATTTCTCCCTTCTGGCTAGTTTAGTTTTTCGGTACTACTTCTATTCGGTTTGTATTGGTTCCTATTGATTTGTATGGGTTTACGTGATTATTGGTTTGCCATAGTTACAAAGTGGAAGATATGAGAATTTTAATTTTTTCTTTTTAAGAAAATTATAACATTTCCCGTTCTTGTATTATTATATCTTTTTATTACCCGCATAGCACGAATTTGAGGTTTTTTATGCTAGAATTACTATTCTCTTAGGCTATGTTTGTTTGTAAAAAATATATTTGGGATTGGACTATTTACGTTAATTTAATACTACTTTATACTATTTAATCATTTGACGAAGGATTATTAATCATTTGATGAGAGATTATTAGTCTCATCAAATCATTTAATAGTTTAAAATGAGGAGGACTATTAATCTCATATTTTTTATGGGATTATATAATTCCACATAAATAGTCTTAAGAATAATAAAAAAAAATAGTCCATAGGATTATTTAATCCTCTATCATGGGATAAAATAGTTCGAAATAGTATTAAATTAATATAAATAGTTCAATCTCAAATATATTTTTTATAAACAAACATAGCCTTAAGATATGTTCGGGGAAATTCATGGTAGCAATTTCTGCCGTACGTTTGTTGTCCCAATCCTATTCGAGAGCGTTGTGATGTAGTGTTACGCGAATTACAAACTAGAAACAAACTTCATTGTTTCCTCAAGCGAGCTTCAAAAGTACAAATATTACAAAAAAAGATCAACTTCACTCCTTAAAACAAATATAGGGAGGGAGGCTTTGATGCTTTAGTTTTGATATTGAATTTCTCAATATAATTTAAACTACCCAACAAAACAAAATGGTAAATCCTACAAACACAACGACAATGATTGTAATTAATGGAACATGAGATTTCATAGATATTTATCAAATAGTAGTAATTACATAAGAGAAACAGAGGATAACACATTTGACTTTATTTGACCTCTATTAATTAAAGTAATACACTACATGGGTAACATGTCACTATAATTTACCTTAGATAAATGAATATTAAATATCTATAAATAAATAAAAACGATTTATTAATGCATGTCATGGTTTATTTGGTTAAACTTGTCTTTTTAAATTAAATAAATTGTGTTGTTAATTAACAAGGAAGCAAATATGCAATATCATATTATTATTATTATACTTGTCTATTAAATAAGCTAAATAAATCAACACGTTTGACACGACTATTAAATTAGTATTATGCATCTTGATAATGCAAGTAATATTAAGTGTTGATGTATTTTGTTTTAATACATGTTTAACACAGCATGAAATAATTAATCATAATAGATGTAAAAACGAAACGAACTCTTTTAAAAAATCTTATATCAAGTATAAAGTTGTTCAACAGTTTTATAAATAAAATAAAAATAAAAATAAAAGAATTTAAAAAATTCTTTACTTTAAAACCCATATTTTGCATTAGTCCAAATGTAGCCGGCTTCGATTTATAGAACACTAGCAAAGTAGCAATTGTAATTTGTACCAATGTTTTGAAATTCGGCCTGGAATAGTCGGTTGAATCGAGACTCGGTTCAATCTCTGGCTCAATTTAACTGATTTAGTCAACCGGTGATTCAACTTGTAAAGTCGATTAATTAACTAGGTTGAACCGATTTTAAAGTATTTTTTTATACAAAAATATTTTTATTTTAAAAATTAGATATTTTTAGATAAATTATAACATAATTTTATTATATTTTAGCTTACAAAAACTTAGATTTTTAAAATTTTTATTAATTACTAATAATATATATATATATATATATATATATATATATATATATATATATATATATATTTAACGGTTTTAACTATTAATTGAACCAATGATCTATCTATTTGATATTTTTTTCGGTTCGATGACAGATCTAATTCTAAAAACATTGATTTGTACACTGCGAAATAGTTACGACCTGGGCAGGACCAAAACTCAAAAAAGGGCAGATTCGGTATATCGAAGAAACCGCGTGGCCTTCCCAATTTGAATTCCCGCGAACTGAAGCTCTGCCTTCCCCGATTCCAATATCAAATCAAAATCCCAATTTATCAGCCATTTCAATTTCTTAACCCGCCAACTAAATCCCTCCCCTCCCCCATATAACAATCTCTCTCTAATCAGTCCTTCTAGCAGGTAGCTTTCTTTGTTGGAACAATGTCTCTTGGTTCTGATGCCAAAAACCCTTCTACTTTTTACGGACGTAAAGATAAATCTATCAATGCGTCTTATGCTCCAAGTAATTTCTCCAATTCTCTATTTGTATATATACACACGTATTGTTTAGATTGTAGAATTCATTAGATCTATTTGGTTCCTAATCTACTGTGTTGGCTTTGATTCAGTTTCATGAAACTATATAATTGGGACGGTGTGGACTCGATTGGGTAGGACAATGTCGCTAATCAATTAGGTCTTACATTTTTTTTGATTTTAATTTCTTTAGGATTTCATTTTATAACCCCCTTAATATGTTTAATTCAATAATTTTGACTAACAGTTACAAGACTAGAGGTTATAATCATCTCTTAATTAATTCTCTTGTACAATTCCCAATGTACTAGGAAATTTGGAACTCCTCAAAATCCTCAACCTTGGGGTGAACAGCTTCATCATTTCAAAAATCAGCTTCTTCACCAGCTTAACAAATTGTAGAAACTTAAGAAGATTATTCATGTCACTTAATTCTATAAATGGTAACCTTCCGGTTTCCATCGGAAATTTCTCAACTGCTTTTGAGCAATTTTATGCAGAAATGATCGGAATTAGGGGCATCCTTCCTAGTGAAATTGGTAATTTGAGTAGTCTGACAATATCATGTTTAGATTACAATGAACTGACTGGAAAAATTCCTGTAGCTGTCAGAGGTTTATCGAGCATTCAAATATTAGATATTCGTGCAAACAAGATTGGAGGATCCATTCCGGATGATCTATGTCTATTACAGAACTTGGGTCGTTTGCGCTTAGAACTTAACCAGATTTCCGGTCCATTGCCAGAATGCTTAGGAAATATTACTTCTCTAAGATATCTTGATCTTAGTTCCAATGCATTGACCTCTAGAATACCAACACATCTTAGGAACCTAAAGGATCTTTTGGATAATTTTTTCTCATGATAAAAATCGTGATTGGCTTTTTATAATACATATTAAAAAACAGATAAAATAATAAAATTATTCATATTTAAATTTTTATTTAATTGCATAATTTTTTACACATGACTAGTGATGTTCTATAAATATGCATAGAAAATAGAAATATGACAATTGATACTAAGGATATTATAGGTAAATTATTTAATGTAAGTAAACATTTAACTTAATTCTGAAACGGAAGGAGTATTATTTTTCAATATAATTGTAAGTTATTTTTTGTAGGGAATTGTATTTGGCGAACATAATATCAATTTACCTACATAACATCTATATATTTTCTTATTTTAAATTTGGTGTTTATAATTAACTGAGGTTGCAAGAGTGCGATCAAAAGTCTTATCAATTTCTCACGATTTTTAGTGTCTTACTAGTTTTATTTTAATTTTAATTTGAGACAAAAATACTTTTCCAAAGATATTAGTTCATCTATGATCTCGTAATTACGGGCGGTTCGAGTTCTTTTCTTCAATACAATATGGTAGGCCAATGTAACTACAATCCCTTAAAAACAAATTAAATATTGTACATTCAACTCTATCCAAATATTTAAATCAATGGACATAAAAAAAAAAAAAAAAAAAAAATTCCAAGTACAATCATAAATGCAAAAAGTCTGAAATAAATTAGAAAAATCTGGATTTTATGTAATACCCGGCTCCTTTTTCTTTTGGAGTCCCACATCACCCACTTCCTTAAAACATTCCCTCTCATTTACCTATAAATATATGGCCTTACCCCTCTCTTTTAATACACTAAACATTAAGGCTTTTCCCAATGTGAGGAAACCTTTTTGTGTGAGGACCTTTTTAGTAAGGACCTCCATAGTTAAAATATTTTTTTTCGGTGTCGAGGACGTGGGCGGACTACGAACCTCATAATTTCGGGTATGTCTCTTTTTCTTTCTTTGTGCAATTATTTAATTTTCTGTATTAGTTTTAATTTGTAGTTTTAATTTTTGTATGCTATTTAGTTTGTTAGTTAATATATTTTGGTATATCTTTGTTAGTAATTAGCATTTTGGAATATTAAATTAGTATTTTTGTAACTTTAAAGTTTTGTCAGATAATAATAATAATAATAATAAAATATTTGTTTGTAATAGAATTAAAAATGGAAAGAATATTTTTGAAAATATACTTATATGTATTTCGGAAGGAACAAGAAAACTATTATTTATTAATACGTTACCATGATTAGAATATTTATGTATGTATAATTTTAGGTATAATTTTGTTTAGAATGGAAGGATTTCAGATTTGCCTAAAAGAGAGAAAATGTATAAAACTTAATCAATTGATTAACTATTTATTTATCAATTCATTTATTTTGTTTAATTAGTTCCGATGGAGGGAATTTAACGAGTCAGTTTTGCAATATAATTTCGGATATTACATTGCTTATTCCAGGTACGGATTCCGTACTCCTTCAGCAATATTCCTTTGATTTTAATTTGTTTGTTTCGTTCTTCATTAGAATTTGGATATTTTTTTTCTATATATTGTTCATAGTCAAATACATATGATAGTTTTGTTTGATTTTAGATATTCACAACTTATCTTGTACTCTTAAGCATGTCTAGTATTTATTTTGATTCTGTAGAAACGTACATGCAAGCATAATTGGGAGACTTTGTGTCGATTTGTTTCGGTTTAGCATGTGCGTATTAGAACCCCTTTTGTGATATTGTGTCGCATTCGTTGTGACATGATATTTTTGTTAGAAAGTACCGTAGGGTATACCTGAGCTATAACCACCTGTGGGGGTACCACAAGCATGTCCTCTTGGCACCGAGGCATGACACTTCCGTGGCAGTGTGATTAGTCCACGGCGTCTCCATTTTGTGTGCTCCGATGGGAGTTGGCCAATTGGTGTTTTGTTGTGGGAGGCGTATGGGTCGACCCTAGCTATTTGTTCTGTTCTGTTCTGCGGTTTGGTGTTGTTTGTGCCGAACACACCTTCCGATTTTGCATGCATTTGGATCTGCAGTCCAATGTGTGCCTGCCTGTGTGACAGTATTTTGACTTGTCTTTGTGACAAGTTATATTTCTGTTTTGTTCTGAGCTCGGTATGAAATAAACACAACCATTCAATTCAGCCTTTTATGTTGTTCAGTGGATCAGTTCAGTTCAGTAGATCAGTTCAGTTTAGTAGATTTTATTATTCAGTTCAGTAGATCAATTCGGTTCAGTAGATTTTGTTATTCAGTTCAGTTGATTTTGTTAATCTCAATTTGGTTCAGTTGATTTTGTTATTCAATTTCAGTTCTTATTTGTGCACTCTTTATCCGTACTGGGCGTTTGGCTCATGCTGTGTTTTTCTTCCGGCAGGTTTGCAAGGGGATTCAAGGGCAAGTGTGAAGAGAGTTCCTTTTTGTTTTGACATTCTGTTTAGAATTCGTTCGTGCGTAGCCTCCCTTTCCACTGGTCGGGAATGGGGTGTTACATTTTACTACCAAAAGAACATGTGTCCCTACTGTACATGGAATCATGGTGAATGTTCGATGCTTGTCACGGAAACTAAACGGGTCGAGAAATGGAAAACTGAGAGATTGCAATTTAAAGTGTTCTTGTTTCAATAAATGCACAAGCTAGGTCCAAGAACTACTCAGAAGGTATCAGCAACTGCTCATTTGTCTATTCCTTAAGGGAAAAACAACATTACAAGATGAAGATGAGGTTATTAATGCCATTCAATGTGAACCATACTTTAAGATAGTACTCCACTCTCTTTGTCCCAAAACGAGGGTATCATTTCAAAATTTATTGCATTTTAAACAAAGTTACCAAAACATGCATCAATGTAACAGTCTGTTGCATTACAGACATGAACTAAACTGTTTTTTTAAAGACAAAGAATTAACACCACCACAGAAAATTTGTATTTAGAGAGGGCATGCAGTGTATTTTAAGAAAAAATATCGCACCAAAACCTAAAGGGAAAACAACCTGTTGAGTAATCAATAGTAGGTCATGCTTCCTGCTCCTCCTTGTTAGCAATCCGAAGTCTGCCTTGGTCTCAAATCGTAATGTCAGCTGCAGAAGTACAAGAATGGATTGAGTAGATTCTTCCTCTTGTTGGTCCGGAATCGATCGAGTACTTTCTTGTTGTTTTTGGCTAACATCTTTTGTTGCTTTTTATGACGCTTTACAACCTGTGATTTTAATTTTCCTACTTTCAACTTGGATCTTTTAAGTAGAAATCGGATACGAGAATCCTCCAAAACAAACAAGATCAATAGATGCTCATCAATCGGACGCTTACAGTTAGATTTGGCTCTAACCTTACTCAGCAAAACCCTAATTCTTGTCTGAGCATCAGGAGGATCAGAGGGCGACGGACGCATCATTTCACTAAAGAGCCCGGATTCTATTGTATCTGCAGCGTCTCGATCGATTGCTTGGTAGAAAAGGCCGTGAGGATCCCAAATTAAAGCGGCTGCAATATGAATTACACTTACCTGTCTGTGACCGCCAATATACGTTGCAAGCTCATGAGCCCAACGAATTACTTCTTTTATCTTATCCGTCACCCAAAATAAATCGTCATCGCCACCATTACTATTATTATTCATCGGTATTAATTTACCCTATACCAAAAAATCAATAAGGTAAGGTGGAGTATAAATACCGACGTAAGTACGTACGTATACAATTGAGAATCCATGTTAATTCTACTTGGAGAAAAAAACAAATTTTATTTATACTTCGGTTTGCAAGACGGAAATTCTTGGTGTTTGTTGTAATGGTTGGAAGTAATGCTACTAGTTTAACAAAATGTCAATGCGGTAATTTTCTGAAATCAGGTTCTTGTATCTCAATACCAAACAACAATTAAAAAAAAAAACACCATAAATCCAAATATTGTGACTTTACTTGTGCTATATATGCGAGATCTCTCCTTTGGCGGCGTCTACCTTCAATACCAGTCTAATGGCTGATCCACAACTCAACTGCCGAGATATCACACATACATACCATAGAACTAGAAGGAAGGACTTAATTGAAAACTTGGAATTCCAATCACGGGACTTAATTGTATTAGTATTAGTATTAATATTAATTTAAAATTCTATTCTAGTTAATATTTCAAGAAAAATCTCTAAAATTGACAATATACAATATAAAATTAAAACTTTATTAAAACTTAAATTCTAGAAATTTATTTCGATTAGTATTCCATGAAAATTGGTTCTTTATATAACCCTTTATTTATAACTCAATTACGTACATTAATAAAAAAAAAACTATAATTCAGTAATTATCTTTAGAACAGTCCTCAATCAATAAATTACTTTCGAACCCTGTAACCAAATTCTTTCTACAGACCACATAACCATGATCACCGGCTAAGATTGGGCCTTTGGCCAGGCTGGACTTCTGTGAAAACAAAAGAGACTGATCAAGGCCAGTAGGCTTGGGGCTGGACAGCAAGTTTTTTAGGTATATATGTTTATATAGATATGCTGTAAATTACTGGACTATGCCCCTTCATTGTTTTAATCATGAGCTATGTTTGTTTGTTAAAAACATATTTAGAATTGAATTATTTATATTAATTTAACATTATTTTGGACTATTTTATCCCATGATAGGGGATTAATAGTCCTTTAAATAGTCATACGGATTATTATTATTTTTTTTTTATCATTTCTAAGACTATTTATGTGGGTTTATATAATCCCATAAAAAATTTAGAATTAATAGTCCTCTTCATTTTAAGCTATTAAATAGCTTTATGAGACTAATAGTTCAACGTTAAGGGATTAATAATTCCTCATCAAATGATAAAATAGTGCAATGTAGTACTAAATTAAGGTAAATAATCTAATCGTAAGCATATTTTTTACAAACAAATATAGTTGTAGAGTATTATATTATACCCACTAGTTATTTGTTCAAATATATATAAGTGAATCAAAGTAAAATTCAAATAAGTTTTTTAACCCTTTATTGTCGACAAATTAAAATAGAGATATTACATTGTTGTATATATATTACATATCTAAAGAAATTAATTCCTTAGATTGGTACTACTTTGTGTCGAAAGTTATTATGACTTTTTTCTTAGGAGAAGTTAATTTTAGGGGGGGGGGGGGGGGGGGGGGGAACATCACAGAAAAGGTAGAGTAGCAAACCTGAAATACAAGTATTTTCATCTCATGTTATCTACCCCTTTTATTATATAAAATTTTTATGGGGTGCAAATTCCCTTCAAATTTTAATACTCATTACAAGTATAAGATCGAATAATTTATTCATCTGTAGAGTAGATAGAGGTATTATCATGCAACTTAATTGGAGGTTTATTTATGTTTTCCAATGTCCAAAAAAAAGGAAAGTAAAATAAGCCATACATAACTACACAGGAGAGGAGCACTAATTTTGAAAAGTATATACTATATATACTGGATGGAATTTTCATTCTGAACTTGCTAGACTCTAAACATCAGACAAAATGGCACTCTAGTTTTAGGACGAGATTTATATATACACATATGATACTTTCACTGTTCATTCTACTGTTCTGGGGAGTTCATTACATTATTCTTTAACAGATTATATTTCAGCAATACTAACAAATAAAAGTTGTTAATTAAGGGAAGGGAACGAAAAATGAAAAAGGAATACAAGACAGACAATTTTTGGAAAGAAAAGCAGACTAATGGATGTCAATTTGATAACATTGAAAACAACATAGAACAGAGACATTATTTTGCAAGAAATGCATCAAACTTGAGAGATCAAAAGTAACACCTTCTCAACTGGGCTTCAAAATATCAATCAACCCCTACTGGAAAAACAAACTAATAACAGTTCTACTAACAAACTAAGATGATCCTAAAACAACTTCAAAGTTGCTGCACAAAACAACCGACTAAAAAAACAATCGAACACAATGATCAGTGAGTAATCAAGGCAACCATTTTCTCGGGGCTGATTCGGTACTTTGTCAGGAAACCTTTCTCCAGAAGCTTTACTGCCGTGTACCTCCTTGTCAAATCCTCATCAAGGCATCTGGCCACAAACCGAGCAAATGATTTTGAAAACCTTTTATTGTATGAAAAAAATTCTGCTACGTGCTTCTTGATAGAGTTGATCTTGTTGTTTGGCTTCGTCATTGGGTAATCAGAAGCAGAAGAAGAAGAAGCAGCAGCAGCAGCAGAAGAAGAAGAAGCAGCAGAAGAAGCAGCAGCAGCAGCAGCAGAAGAAGAAGCTCCACCTGCAGCAGAAGAAGAAGCACCACCTGCAGCAGATTCAGCTTTCGCCCTAAGTTCCTGCCATGTATTTGGCAATTTGCGTTTCTTACATATGTAAGCAGCAATGCTGAGCAGTTGGTTGCGATCAGCCACTTCAATTTTTCCGTAAGCCAATTCCAGGGCTGTGATTCCAACCATCCAAATGTCAGACCCAATTCTTGACCCGATGGGTGTGTATGTAAATTGGGACGCCGGCAACAACCACGTTTGATCTTCTTCTGGTGCTTTAGCCCAGTCCAATAGGGAGTTTATTGGGCAACGGGGAACATTTTCATCACCTGGCTGATAGCAGTCATATACGGAAATTGCATACGCAAGTTGGAACTGTCGTAGTTGAGGACTGTAGAATATGCTTCCAGCAGTGATTTGACGGTGGTAATCCTTACATTTGTGGATTTGACTTAGACAGGCCAGCACTCGACGGAGAGCTTCTGCTATCAATTCTTGGGGCATTCCTTCCTTGAGTCCTGGGCGGGTTGACATGAGCGATCTGAGCGAATGAACTTGGCTAGGCAACAAAATACCCATGTAACTCTCGTTAGAGAATATTGACTGGTATCTTAAGATGTATGGAAGCTTTTCATATCGTTCCATTCTCAATAAACTATCTAGCCTGTGAATATCCTTTTTGGCCGATTCAAAGTTAACCTCATCCCTCTTGTGCACCAATTTAAGGGTGACATGCTCAAGATCATCATCATTATAAGGTCTCCCTTCAGGAGGAGGAGTATCAGCGACCACTGCTTCATAGACAAAGGATCTAGAGCCGTCACCCCAGGTTCCGATGGGTCTCAGAGTCTTATAGCACCTTCCATGCTTGTCGAAGACGATCAACTTTCTTGCAGGTACTGCCATGGAAATTAATATTGGAACTCAATCGAAAAACTAAAAAACAAAAGTAATAACAGATGGTATTACCCAAAAGGTACGGAATAGATGAGGGAGGGATATGTTCGATTAACAGAGTAGTAATTACAAAGAAAGGATCCTAAAAATGGGTTTTGTGGTTTTCTTGAACAGAGAATTAATCAATGGAAGAGATTAGGGAAAGATATGTTTGTTGAACAGGGTAGTAATTAATAGGTAGAGAGAGAGTGAGAGAAAGAAAGGATCTTGAGAATGGACTTTGATTCTTTGGATGGAGAATTGATCAACGAGGCAAGGACAAGTTTGATGAACAGAGTGGTAATTTGCAGAGAGAGAATCTTGAAATGGGTTTTTAGTTTTGTTGGATGGAGAGATGATGATGATGATGGAAGGAGAGAATGAGAATGTGAATTAGTTTCAGATACACTCTCTAGTGAGAGGAGAGAGAAAAGAGGTTGACGGTTATGACAGTTGGAGTCTTCAAAAATTAGTTATGGAGTCTTGATACTTATGTGTTAAACAGAGTGAGAGGAGAGAGAATGGGAGAGAAAAGAAGTTGACGGTTATGACTTTGGTTTGCAAGACGAAATTCTTGGGTGTTTGTCGGAATGGTTGGAAGTAATGCCACTAGTTTAACAAAATGTCAATACGGTAATTTTCTGAAATCAGGTTCCTGTATGTCAATACCAAACAACAATAAAATCAAATTAAAAAAAAAATAAGTAAAAAATTACCATAAATCCAAATATTGTAACTTGTGCTATATATGCTCTCTCCTTTGGCGGCGTCTACCATCAATACCAGTCTAATGGCGGATCCACAATAGGTCGCGTCGTGCCCCTTTTGATTTATTTATTTTTGTTGCTAATTTATTTGTATTTTAAATTACAAAACAAACTAAAGGTATTACAATGAAGCTCATAACATTATCCTGCTTCCGTGGGGATAAAAACACCTAGCTAACTAGGAAAACAGTTGTCAACCCAAAGGTTAACAATACAACCATACAGCAGGGGTGGCACCAAAACTAATCCAAGATAGTTAAATCAAAACTAAAACTTCAACCAGCCCAAAAGGCCCATTGGAAAAATACAGCATTCAAACAAAGGGTCTTTCAAGCAAATAACAGCAACAGCCCAAGCCCACAAGCATTAGCAAAAGCAACAGTAGACCCGCAACAGGCTTGAGACCTGCAGAAGCAGGTCCCTCACGCTCAACAGATCCACGCTCTAAACCAACCAACCTTCTGCAACAACTCCGGTGAGAAGGACTGACGACTGCTGTAAGTGTTGGGAAAATTATTAATTTGCACTTTTTTGGGTTGTCCTAGTCAATAGGAGTTTGTTTTTGAACGTTAAGTAGTGCCTATTTTCATGTTATTATCAGTTATGTATTAGTCTTTATAAAGGCTGTTTTGCTAATAAAATGAAGTGTAGCATAAAATATACTATCCTTTGTCTTCTCTAATGTAAAGGCTTACATATTTCTGTCAGTGGTATCAGAGTCAGGTTCATAAAGGTGAGAGAGTTTAAAATAGAAAGAATTGACAATAAAAAGTGAGTTATAAGAAGTGTGCAGATAGAAAGGGTCGTATAGCAGCAGTTATTTCTGTTTCACTTTTGCAGTAGTGAACAACAATGGCCACAGACAACTTCTTTCAACAAGCTATTCCCCGCTTTGATGGTCACTTCTATGATTATTGGAGCATGTTAATAGAGAACTTTCTAAGATATAAGGAGTATTGGCAGGTCGTCTCCGGATGAATTACGGAACTAGTAGCTGGTATAGCAATGACGGATGGACAAAAAGCGAAATTAGGAGCACAACGATTGAAAGATCTCAAGGCAAAGAATTATCTTTTCCAAGCCATTGATCGCTCAATCTTGGAAACCATTCTTTGCAAGGATACTTCCAAGCATATTTGGGATTCCATGAAGAAGTACCAAGGTACAGCAAGGGCTAAGAGGCAATAGCTTCAAGCATTTTGTTCGGAGTTCGAAATGCTTTGAATGAAATCAAGAGAGTCAGTTACAGACTAGTTTTCGAGAACGATGGCAATCGTTAACAAGATGTGATCCATGGCGACAAGACAGAAGATGTTACCATTGTTGAGAAGATTCTTAGATCCTTGACACCAAAATTTAATTTTGTTGTCTGTTCTATAGAAGAAGCTAATGATGTTGATGAACTTTCAATTGATGAATTACAAAGTTCTTTGTTGGTTCATGAGCAAAAAATTAATCAGCAAGAAAAATAAGAACAAGCATCAAAGGCCTTATCAGAAAAAAACTCTACACCTTGTGGAGCTGATAGAGGACGGGGTAGAGGCAGAGGTCGAGGTAGAGGAGGCAGATTCAACAAGGATTGTGGGAACCAACAACAAAATCATCAGCATCAAGTGAGTCAATTTCAAGGAAGGGCAGAGGACGTGGCGGTCACTACTCAACAACTTATAAACCAAAGTCAGCAGACAAGTCCAATGTTGAATGTTACAGATGTCATAGGTATGGCCATTCTAAATCAGAATGTCAAACTAATTCGAATAGACAAAGTGGAGAAAAACTAGCTTTGCTGAAAAAGAAGATGTGTCTCTTTTGATGGTGTGTCATGTGAAGGAAGAAACTCAACAAAATATGTGGTATTTAAACACTGGCTTCAGCAACCACGTGTGGAGATAATAAGGCATTCTCTGACTTGGATGAAGCTTTTCGCAGCTCTGTTAAGTTCGGTGGCAATTCTGTGGTTTCTGTTATGGGAAAATGAAAGGTAACAATTCAAACCAAAGGAAATTCCTCCCATACTATCGCTAATGTTCTTTTTGTGCCATAATTAAAGACCAACTTGCTTAGTGTGGGTTTATTGCAAGAAAAGGGATACGAGATTTCTATCAAATATGGAGTATGTCAGATTCAAGATGCAAAGTTGGGCTTAATTGCTCAAGTTAACATGACAGCAAATCGTATGTTCCCACTTTATCTCCACAACACCACTCATTCATGCATCTCAATGAAATTGAAGGATGGGGCATGGCTATGGCTTTTCCGCTATATACGGGCATCTGAATTTTGGTGGATGAGAAACACTACAACAGAAGAATACGGTGACGGGTATTCCCCATTTTACAGCTCATTCTCAAGTTTGTAAAGAATGCGTTGTTAGCAAACAACATCGCAATCAATTCCCACAAGGAAAATCTTGTAGAGTAAAGAAGGCATTGCAACTTGTTCATTCCAACATTTGCGGGCCAATAATACCACATTCCAATGAAGGTAAAAGATACATAATTACCTTCATTGATGATTATAGTCGAAAAATATGAGTTTATTTTTTTGCAAGAAAAATTTGAAGCCTTTAAAAATTATAAAGTGCTTGTTAAGAAAGAAGTTGGCAGTCCCGTCAAAGTTCTTCGCACTGATTGTGGTGGAGAGTACAACTCACATGAATTTGTAAATTTTTGTGAGGCTTACGGAATCAAGAGGCAACTTACAGCAGCCTACACGCCCCAACAGAACGGTGTGTGCGAAAGGAAAAATCGCACTATTATGAATATGGTGCGAAGTCTTGTGACAAGGAGCGGTATTCCGAAAACTTTTTGGCCTGAAGCAGTTAATTGGAGCATTCATATATTGAACAGAAGTCCCACACTTGCTGTTCAAAATATGACACGGAGGAAACATGGAGCAGGAGTAAACCTGTTGTAGATCATTTTCGAATTTTTGGGTGTATTGCCTATGCTCATATTGCAGATGAGAACAGGAGAAAGCTAGATGACAAGGGAGAAAAATGCATTTTTCTTGGTGTTAGTGATAAGTCAAAAGCTTATAAGCTATACAATCCTAGCACCATGAAAATAATTATCAGTCGTGATGTGGTTTTTGATGAAAAAGGCACCTGGTCATGGAATGAAAATGGTGTTAAACAAAATATTCTGGCAGATTTTGATGATGATGAGAAAGGGCAGCAACCTATGGAGAATGAGCAACTACAGGAACCCGCTCAATAAGTTGCAGTAGCTGATCAAAGCCCACTTGCACCTGAATCTCAAAGGCCTCAACGTATTCAAAGATGACTAGCATGGATGACTGATTATGAGGTAACTGGAGTTGACCAAGGTGATGACCCACTTACACATTTTGCTCTATTTTCATATTGTGATCCTACCGTTTTCAAGTGGATGTCAAAGAATCAAAATGGAGAAAGGCTATGGATGCTGAAATTTTAGCCATAAAAAGAAATGATACTTAGGAGCTTTGTGATCTTCCTAAATGACATAAAACAATTGGTGTAAAGTGGGCTGAAGGAGAATGGTGAAGTTGACAAGCACAACGCATGCCTGGTGGCTAAGGGCTACAAACAGGAGTTTGGTGTTGATTATAAAAAAGTTTTTGCTCCAGTTGCAAGGCATGACACAATCAGATTGGTGATTGCTTTGGCAGCTCAAAACTCATGGCCTATCTTCCAGTTGGATGTGAAATCAGCTTTTCTCCATGGAGATTTTAAAGAAGAGGTATTTATTGATCAACCTCTTGGTTATGTGAAACTTGGCAATGAGCATAAAGTGTATAAGTTAAAAAAGGCTCTATATGGATTAAAACAAGCTCCATGGACTTGGTATAATTGTATAAAAACTTATTTTTTGAAGGAAGGATTTCAAAAATGTCCTTATGAACATACTCTTTTTTATAAAGATTGAAGATGGAGAAAAAATGCTCATTGTTAGCTTACATGTAGATGATTTAATCTACACTGGAAATTATACAGCCATGTTCGAAAGTTTTAAGAAATCCATGATGGCTGAATTTAAGATCTCTGATCTTGGTATGATGCATTACTTTCTTGGGATTGAAGTGGTGCAGTCCTCTGTTGGAATTTTATTTCTCAAAAGAAGTATGTGCACGAAATCTTGGACAGGTTTCAAATTAAGAATTGCAATTCTGTTAGCATGCCAACTGAAGTCAGTTTGAAGCTTATCAAAGATCCTGAAGGAAGGAGGGTTGACAGCACACCCTGTACTAAAAATAGTCGGAAGATTGATGTATTTGACAGCTACAAGGTCTGATATAATGCATGTTGTAAGTCTTATTAGCAGGTATATGGAATGCCCAAGGGAGATGCATCTTCTAGCTGCAAAGAGAATTTTTCAGTACTTGCAAGGTACTAAGGAGTTTGGGCTGTTTTACAATAAGGGAGAATAGTCAGATTTGTTTGGCTTTACGGATACTGATTATGCAAGAGATTCAAATGATCTAAAAATCACATCTAGGTATGTTTTCATGATGGGGACATGAGCTATTTCATGGTCATCAACGAAGCAACCTATTGTCACATTATCATCCACTGAAGCTGAATTTGTTGCTGCAACAGCTTGTGTTTTTCAAGCTATTTGGCTAAAGAAAATTCTTAAAGAGTTGCATTGGAAAGAGGATGGGCCTACTCAACAAGTTGCTTATTTTGGTGTTATTTATATTGTCTATCCCCATATTCTTTTGTTGCTGGGCTACCAAATGTTTTTTTTGTTTGTTTTTGTGGTGGTGATTCCTATTATGATGGATTTGTACCCCACTATTTTCTAATATATACATTGTGTTAAGCTCTCAATCTGTAATCGAAATTGGAAACTTTATACATTGTGTTATTGGTTATCAAAAGAAGCACGCTAATGTGCTATGATGATAGCTAGCCCTTGAATGTCATTTAGCAGGAAAAATAATCTATTGATGGAATATTTGCCTACAAATGTTTTTGGTTGATTATTAGCCAAGCAAAAAAAAAATCTCTTTTGAATTTATAAATAGCTTGATACTGTTGTGAATAAGCCAGAAAAAAGCTCTTTTGATGTCTTCAGTGTAGTTGCAGCCGTATACCTAGTTTAGTTGTTCTCAAATTTGTTCTTTCTCCTATCCTTTTATGCTTTGTCATGTCATGCTTAGCATATTTTTCATCTATGTTTCATCTAGTACACGTTCAATATATGTAATTCAGTTATGTTCAGATTCTGAAGTTTTTGTGCAAATCAGATTGGATTTGTGTCGCACTCGTTTCTTAATATTTTATCCAATTTGTTTATCTTGCCTTAATGTTCAGAGCACGGTATTTCTTGTGGTGACTTTACATAGTATTCAAAAATAATAGTTACATGTGATGATCAATCCTTGAGCTCAACATAAGGAAAGAATTTACTGCAAATGTCGAGACCGTTGTATGTCTGCATGCATGCTCATTATGGCTTCATTAGCTGAGACCTGTATTAGATACTTTGTTGTTTATACAAGTACACGTGTGAGATACATTTTGCATGCTTAGATTGCACAGAGCTGGATTTTGAAAGATGAATGAGATTTTTTAGAGAGACAAGTGCACAGTTTATCGGCTTGTTCATGAGATGAAGATGCTGAAGTGCATTTGCTTGTTATGCTGTGATAATCTCGCATTCCCCTTCTAGTATTCAAGGGTATTACTAGTTTGTTTATATGTAGGTTTGTTGGAGGAGAAAGAATAATGCTTTATATGGCATCTTTTTCAACAATTCTAGATATGAAACTGTTGAAGTGTTTATGACATTTATTTATTTTTGTCTTGCATAATTTACCATTGTTTTCTACATGCATTACTAATTGGTTTTTTGTATTGCATATTTACCCTAGTATTCTTACAGTCTTTCCCTTGCTGCTTTCTTGGTTCACAGATGTTTCTATGTGTTGAATGATATATTCTGCTTGAATTATGCAAGAAGCAAGGAGGATCAAAACTATAACTCAAAATTTACTTTGATTGGTTTTCCAATTACTAGCTCAAATACAACATTATTAGAAATCGAAAGATAGGTTTCTCCTGTTTGCTGTTTTCTAAATTCACATTTCTGGTGTTTTTTCTCGCCTGTTGTTGTGAATCTTGTGATGGAATGAATTGCAATCGCTCTCCTCCATTATGTGGATATCATATTTGATTCATTATATGAATATTATATTTGATGACATGGTATCACAGTGGTGAGATTTTCCTTGATTAACTTGCTTAGTGCTTACTACTAGCAAATATATATATATATATTGAAAAACATGGTTTTTGTTGTGGCAATTAGTTGCCTTTGGCAAATAAAACAAAGCGCATGTGTATATATTTTTATACAACAAACATAATTCAGAATGACGTAATTTTAATCGATAAAATGGTGCATTTTATGACATGTTCATTTGAATGGAGTACACTTATTTATAAAAAATAAAAAAGGGAATTTGGGCAAAGAGAGATCACCCGAACATAGAGGTGGTAAGAGGATGGAAAGATAACCAACCACATAAAAAAAGCACCAGAATGTATTTTCTGATTTCTTAAGCTATAAGCAAGCTTTTCCAACTTGATTTAGCACCGGCCACTAACAAATCTTGCAGATTAGATACATGTATGTCCTAGTATACAACTATTTACTATTTATCTTGAGAGTGGGATTTTGAATCGTGATTCGGTGACGTTTGCTTTTCCAATTTCCTAGTCATCCATCCATCCCTTGCCCGTCTCTCCCGTCCCTCCAAAAGCAACCTGTCTCTCCCTCCAAAAGCAAACCCTGCCCTTTAAAAACCACCTTTATCACTTCCAAAATTCCCCATCATTTCATCCACTGTTTTTACTCTGTTTTTTCTTCCATAGCAAAACAACAGAGGAGCGAGAATGTCGGATTGGGGACCGGTGTTCATAGCGGTGGTTCTGTTCATACTATTAACGCCGGGGCTACTGATTCAAGTACCGGGTCGGAGCAGGTTCATCGAGTTCGGCAACTTTCAGACAAGTGGGGTATCTATTTTGGTTCACTCCATTCTCTATTTTGCTCTCATCTGCATCTTCTTTCTGGTTGTCGGGGTCCACATGTACATTGGTTCTTAATCAGAAACCTTCACTGGTTTGATTTTGTTTTTTCTTCTTCAAATTCCTTGATTTTTGCCATAGCATTACTCTGTAATAGTATCCATTCTGTGTGTTTTTGGATTCAGAAAATGTAAAGTGCTTTATTGAGGAATTAAGCCCCTATAAACAGTATTAATACAAATATGTGGATCTAATTGTTCTTTTCATTTCATTTGTTTTGGTTTAACATTATGCTTGATAGATTGCACTTTGTGAAACAAAATTTAATCTCACATTTCTTTAATTAAAAGCAACTAGCCAATCTCTTTTACCAATTGCAGCTGCATGACATTTCTCAATAGTAGTAGTTGTTGTTGGGGGCTTATTTTCTAAAAGTGATTGTGGGATCATTAATCCGTACAAGAATCACTTGAATTTTTATAAGACATACTTTTTATTGGACTCATTTTTAATGTTTCATGAGTTTGGTTCATCCTAGAATATCTCTACTCCAGTATGTATTGTCACGTAGCTAGTTTTGAATATAATAGATTCTTACGGTTTAGTGAGATAACTTATGAAGAAGCATGCATGTGCTTTAGATAAAAACGAGTGTGAATACTTCGTCTTCGCTCTTTGAGCTGTGGATGAGTACGACTATAAATAATATGCCCCTGCCAAAATCTAGTAGTCCACCTCGTGCTTGTAAAATGGATATACGCAAATCAAATGGAGGTCATGTGCAATTTCTTTTCCCCACTTTTCCCTTTCTTCATTGATTGGACTAGATCTAGAGCAGTAGTTTGGTTTATTAGTTTGTTTACATGAGCTAGGGTTTCTTGCTGGGGGAACTTGGCCCGTGTGACCTTGGAATTTTGCAATGATGTTTTCTTTTTATATGTTTTTGGTAGTGTAGTTATGGCATGACTAGTAGTATGGGAAAAACTGAAGTAGTACCAATAGATAGCAAAAAACACAGGAAAAGAAAAACAAACTATAGCTTATTGACAACCTTTATTTGGCAACTGAGGAACCTGTAGCTAAAAACACAGGAAAAGAAAACAAACTAGGGGTATTGGCTAAAATTGAACAACATCAGAAGATACATACAAGAAAACAAACTTTAATACTTTGTTAATGGGGTATTACGCGTTGATATGGATGTCGAGAACTACAAGGAACAGAATAAGAAGCAAACCATATAGGACAGTGTGCAAAATCATGGAGACTATAGTAGTCTTCATGTTCATAAACTCCAACGGTTTATCTTTTCCTGGAAGTTGAAAGAGCAGTCCCGGTGCTAGAAACGCAAACAGCGCGGCGGCAATGAGCGGAGCAGCCCAATCGTTCATTGCAAGCCTTCACAAATTTTGTCTAATTTCTTCTATATATTCAGCACTTGTCATGATTTAACTAATCAATTGGTGTAACACGTTGCAGCTGGAGAGTTGAGTTGGGTCGGTAGCTCATGTTCTCTCTATCACCTTTAATTCATTTCGAGTCCACTTGCTAAATTGATGTGTTGTGTATAATTGGAATTATTGCCTTTAGTTTATCCTCATCATATCCTTTAAAAATTTGAGGTAATGTATATTGTACTAGATAAAAACCCGTGCCTACGGCACTATGAATACTCGTGTACAACATGTTCTTTAATGACAGAAAAAATGAATCGCAATGTTAACTTAATCGCAATCGCAATGCTAGCATTAACCCGTGCATCTGGCACCACGAATACTAACAATTGAATGAAATGAAAGAATATATATACATAAATGTTGGGGTAAATTTCTTACAGAGAACAACCCGGCACTGATGACTGTGAAAAAACACATTTGAGGACCCAACTGAATTCTCCTGTTAAGATTAAACACAAAGAAATCTAATTAATTATGGTTTTGACATGCTTCAAGCAATAAAGAGTTCGTTTTGACACACTGAAACTCACTAAAACAAAAACATATAGTTACAATTCGTTTTAACCTTATAGAAAAGCATTTGATTCGATGTATTTGAAGTAAAAAATGAAAATTACTTATTAAACATGATTAACTGTGTATGAGTTGTAGTTGATGAGGTGTGGATACAGAGATCATTGTAATTTTCATACCTTCAGTGTACCTTTAATTAAGTTTTAAATTATTATAGTAACTTTAAATTTTTCATGTCCGCCATGGAAGTTGATCAATTCATGTTGTTTCTTTCTTTTGTTCCCCTAATCCCCTCTGTAGGCAGTTGATCACCCAAGTGCTTCCCATTCTCATTTGGGGTGGCTTTCAATGTATCTAAACCGTCTAACATGATTAAAAAATGAACATGAGGGACATGGAGAAACCATTTGAAGAACAAATAGAAAGACACATAATGCACATGGCGAGTAAAGCTTAAAAGATAAATTCCAATATAATTCTCACAAAAATAGCAAGAGTATGACTACAATTATTAGAGAACTCCAAAAGCACAGAAAGAACCCACCAAAAGGACACAATTCATAGAACTTGCAAAAAATAATTTCTCAAAACACTACAGCTGAACAGCCTCTCAATCAAAGCTTCTTCTTTTTTTTTGTTGAGAAGCTCAATCACCACATCTAAAAAGTCAAGTAGGCTACAAAATTATGTCATTAATTAATGGTAAACTACAAACTTCTCAAATATTCATTACTAAAGGGTCCTCCAAAGGGCAAACCCAAATCAACAGTTAAAATAAAATAAAACACAAAAAAAGTGAGTTCTATCACATGTTAATCAAAATTTAACCTTGCCCATGATCCTGCAATTTACAATAAGCAACTTAAAACCTGAAGTAGAAATTCACAACCAATCACAATACATAAAAACCTAACAATAAAAATTAAAACTAAACGAAATGAAACAGGAAAAATAAGAACACCCAAATTCAAAAAAAAATAAAAATAAAGAAGCGCTGCCCATTTAAGAAACAGAGAAGAAATATCAGTGTTGTTTTGTCATTTAAGACAAAAAAGAAAAACACCCAGCATTTTTGGTGAGTAAAAACATAACTCCAGGTTTTTGATTGTCTGCAAGTCTATCTAAACAGACTGGAAAATACAAATGATGTAGGACAGTTGGCGTTAGAGTTCGAGGAAGAGTTGGACAGACAGAAAGGTACGCGGAAAACCTAGGTCCTCGGGAGGCGTATTCTGTCTTCGGGAAGATAGGTCTTCGGGAATGGTTGTTTAAACGTGGATTAATGAATTAAGTTATTATTATTCTATCTTAATCTATTTATGGTATTAGTATTTTAGTAGGAAAGTAAGTCCTTTTATGGTAGTAGAAGTATAGTAGGAAGTTAGTTATTCTGTAGGATTTAATTTCCGTAATTATAGGAATTCTATTGTCATTTAGAAAGGAAGTTTGTTAGCTATAAAACTCGGCTTGTGGGTTTAGTCGAATTGATTATTATCTTTGATGTATTCAATTAAGAGTTATTTCTCTTGTTATTTCCTGGTGGATTCCAGTTTATCTTTGAGAGCTTACGTTGGTAACTCTTGTCACTTCCGTTCTGCGTTAATTGGTATCAGAGCTAAGGACTTTGCCTTGTTCAATGGCCAACAACGATGATGGAAGAGCTAACCTTGACGACGTTGGTCGCAGGGATGCGAAAATATGGACCGCGATCGAAGAACAACGACAGTCGACGGCGAGGTTGGAAACCATGGTGCAACAACTGTTGGAACGATTACCCAATCCTCACGGCCCTGTTCGTGGCAACAGAGATGGACCCGAAGGATTTGCCTTAGATCACCCTGGAAGGAGACAACAACATGCAGCAGCAAGACCGGTTCGGTTTGAAGGAGTGAGTGATGAAGACTCCGAAGGGGAATTTGAAGGTAACCAAAGGAACCCTCAACAAAACCGAGGGCAGAATCAATCTGACTATAAAATTCGGGCAGATATACCCTTGTTCTACGGAAAACTACAGATTGAAGAATTCCTGGACTGGATTTCGGAAGTTGAAAGATTTTTCGAACTAACTGAAGTGCCGACGGATCGGCAAGTCAATCTAGTAGCATATAAATTAAGAAGTGGGGCCGCCGTCTGGTGGGAAAAATTACAGTTGGATAGGCGACGACAAGGCAAGGTTCCAATACGATCTTGGAGGCGAATGAAACAGCTTATGATAAGTAGGTTCTTACCCCCAGATTATGAACAGTTTATTTTCCGAAGTTATCAAAACTGTGTACAGGGAAATAGAACAGTAGCTGACTACACCGAAGAGTGGACGAGGTTATCCGTTCGGAACGACCTCAACGAGACTGAAGGACAACAAGTGGCCAGATATTTGGAAGGGTTAAAGCCTAGTATTCGGGACAGAATTGGACTTCAGGTGGTCTGGACAGTAGACGAAGCTCACAACATGGCGTTAAAGGCAGAATTGATGGAGAAAACATACAATCGGGTGCCGTATTATAAGAAGGATGCAGTCGAAACGTCTAACACCGGAGTAAATCGTAACCGGATGACAACTACTGATGGAAAGAATCAAACGAAGACGGTGGACGATCAGTCGACAAAAGGGTTGGGAAATCAGTACGGATCACGACCGACGAGTTCGGCTACAAAGGAACCTCCTCGGACACCGAACCCATACGCTAAAACGGGAGGTTTTAAGTGTTACCGATGTGGGCAACCGGGTCATCGGTCGAACGAATGCCCGAGTAGGAAGTCGGTGAACTTTGTGGGAGAGACCGAAGATGACCCCGAAGGGATACAAGATACCGAGGAAGGTTTTGAGCAAGACGATTTCTTAGACGACGCGGAGATAGCCGAGGAACAGGGGGAACATGTAAACTGTGTGGTTCGGCGGGTCATGTGTTCCACGAAGGTGGAGAACGCATCGCAGCGGAATAATATCTTCAAGACTCACTGCAGTGTTCAGGGAAGGATCTGTGATGTGATCGTGGATAGTGGAAGTTGTGAGAATTTTGTGTCCAAAAGACTGGTAGAACACTTAAAACTGCGAGTCACAAAACACCCGAAGCCGTATGTCATTGGGTGGATTCAGAAAGGACCAAAGGTGAATGTTACCGAAGTCTGTAGGGTACCCATCTCGATCGGACAGCATTATCGCGATGAAGTGGTCTGCGATGTGGTCGATATGGACACTAGTCATGTACTACTGGGACGACCTTGGCAGTTCGACGTGGATGTTACATATAGGGGGCGTGACAATATCTTTGTCTTCGGATGGAAAGGCAAGAAGATTGCAATGGTACCGACACAACAACCCGATGGGAACTCCAGAACGTCAACAAGCGAAGAGCAACCCTTACTATCTTTAATCACCTCGGCAGCTGAGTTAGAGTCAGAAATAAAGGAAGCACGGGAGGTGCATGTGGTCGTTGTCCGGGCCTTAGTGATCGAGGAGAAGGAAAAGAAGGAAGTTGAAATACCCGAAGAGGTACAGTCTCTGTTGGCCAAGTTCGGCGAGTTGGTGTCCGAAGATCTACCGGATGATCTTCCACCATTGAGGGACATCCAACATCATATTGATTTGATTCCAGGAGCGAGCCTACCGAATCTCCCACATTATCGGATGAGCCCAAAAGAGAATCAGATACTACAAGAAAAAGTGGAGGAATTGTTGAGGAAAGGATTTATCCGAGAAAGCATGAGTCCGTGTGCGGTCCCGACATTGTTGGTTCCGAAGAAGGATGGTAGTTGGAGGATGTGTGTTGATAGCCGAGCAATCAACAAGATAACAGTCCGGTATAGTTTCCCAATCCCGAGGCTGGACGATATGCTCGACATGTTGGAGGGATCAAAGTTATTCTCCAAGATAGACCTGCGAAGTGGGTATCATCAGATTCGGGTGAAACCAGGGGATGAATGGAAGACGGCTTTCAAAACAAAGGACGGACTCTACGAGTGGTTGGTGATGTCATTCGGGTTATCCAATGCCCCGAGTACCTTCATGAGACTGATGAACCAAGTGCTACGACCATTCATTGGGAAATATGTTGTCGTCTACTTCGATGACATCTTAATCTACAGTCAGAATGAGGAAGACCATATGGAGCATCTTCGGGCAGTATTGGGGGTGTTGTCCGAAAACAAACTATTTATCAATATTAAAAAGTGCAATTGGATGACTGGGCGCTTATTGTTTCTTGGGTATGTGGTCAGTTCGGAAGGAATCTTGGTGGATGAAGAGAAGGTGAAAGCCATACGTGAATGGCCGACTCCTAAGACGGTAGGAGAAGTCAGAAGTTTTCATGGGTTGGCGACGTTTTATCGGCGGTTTATCAGAGATTTCAGTAGCATAGTGGCCCCTATTACCGAGTGTTTAAAGAAAGGAAAGTTCCAATGGGGAGACGTAGCCGAAACTGCTTTTGCCGTTATCAAGGAAAAACTGTGTACCACGCCTGTGCTGGCTCTGCCGAGTTTTCATAAATTATTCGAGGTAGAATGTGATGCTAGTGGAATCGGCATCGGGGCGGTGCTGTCTCAAGAAAAGAGACCAGTGGCGTTCTTCAGCGAAAAGCTTAGTGACGCTCGGCGAAAGTGGAGTACGTACGACCAGGAGTTCTATGCGATTGTTCGTGCCCTGAAACATTGGGAACACTATTTGATTCAACGGGAATTTATCTTGTATACTGATCATCAAGCGCTGAAGTTCCTGAACAGTCAGAAGAACTTAAGTAACATGCATGCTCGATGGGCAACTTACTTGCAAAAATTTCCTTTTATATTAAAGCATAAGTCTGGGGTGCTGAACAAGGTGGCTGACGCGTTAAGTCGACGTGCCAGTTTATTGGTGACTATGCAACAAGAAATCATCGGGTTCGAGTTTTTAAAAGAACTGTATACGGATGATGAAGACTTCGGAGATATTTGGCGAAGATGCGAGAACAATCGAACAGAGGGAGAGTTTCATTTGACCGAAGGCTATTTGTTCCACGGCAATCAGTTATGTATTCCTCGGGGGTCTTTGAGGGAGGTACTGATTCGGGAATTACATGGAGGAGGTTTGAGTGGTCATTTGGGACGAGACAAGACAATTAGTAGTGCCGCCGAAAGGTATTATTGGCCTCAGCTGAAACGCGATGTGGGTAATTTTGTTCGGAAATGCTATGTGTGTCAGACTGCCAAGGGCCAAGCTCAGAATACTGGATTATATATGCCTCTGCCCGTACCGAATGCTATATGGGAGGATTTATCAATGGATTTTGTCTTAGGCCTGCCACGGACCCTTCGGGGTGTTGATTCAGTATTTGTTGTGGTCGATCGGTTTTCCAAGATGGGACATTTTATTCCTTGTCGGAAGACGTCGGATGCCTCTCATGTGGCGCAGTTATTCTTTCGAGAAGTGGTCCGATTACATGGGGTGCCTCAATCTATTACTTCTGATCGGGATTCGAAATTTCTAAGCCATTTCTGGATTACTTTATGGCGAAGGATGGATACTTCGTTGAAGTTTAGTAGTACAGCACATCCGCAAACTGATGGGCAGACAGAGAATCTAAACCGAACGCTCGGGAACTTGGTTCGGAGTATTTGTGGGGATAAGCCTAAACAGTGGGATTTAGCGTTGGCCCAAGCTGAGTTTGCTTATAACAATGCGATTCATTCTGCTACGGGTCAGTCGCCGTTTTCATTGGTGTACCGTCGGGTTCCTAAGCATGCTTTGGATTTGGTTCATTTGCCGAAGGGAGCTGGGACGAGTGTTGCGGCGAATCATATGGCGGAACAGGTTCGGGATGTTCAGGCTGATGTCAAGGCTCGGTTGGAAGAGAAGAATGCGAAATATAAAGTGACAGCCGATGTTAAGCGTCGACTGAAGCTGTTTACCGAAGGGGATCAGGTTATGGTGTTTCTTCGGAAGGAGAGGTTTCCGATTGGAACCTACAATAAGTTGAAGCCAAGGAAGTACGGTCCTTATAAAGTGATAAAGAAGATTAATGATAATGCTTACGTGATTGATCTACCGGAGACAATGCATATCTCGCGGACTTTTAACGTGGCTGATCTCTACGATTTCCATGATGATCTACCGTTGTATCCTGAAGATCATTATAACTCGTGGTCGAGTTCTTCGCAAGTGGGAAGGACTGATGTAGGACAGTTGGCGTTAGAGTTCGAGGAAGAGTTGGACAGACAGAAAGGTACGCGGAAAACCTAGGTCCTCGGGAGGCGTATTCTGTCTTCGGGAAGATAGGTCTTCGGGAATGGTTGTTTAAACGTGGATTAATGAATTAAGTTATTATTATTCTATCTTAATCTATTTATGGTATTAGTATTTTAGTAGGAAAGTAAGTCCTTTTATGGTAGTAGAAGTATAGTAGGAAGTTAGTTATTCTGTAGGATTTAATTTCCGTAATTATAGGAATTCTATTGTCATTTAGAAAGGAAGTTTGTTAGCTATAAAACTCGGCTTGTGGGTTTAGTCGAATTGATTATTATCTTTGATGTATTCAATTAAGAGTTATTTCTCTTGTTATTTCCTGGTGGATTCCAGTTTATCTTTGAGAGCTTACGTTGGTAACTCTTGTCACTTCCGTTCTGCGTTAACAAAGAAGAATGAACTATAGACTGGAAAATAAATTGAAATCATCTAGCTCCGTTTCAAGTAAATAAAAACACTTACTCAGATACTATAGACTTTCCAAGCACAGACTTTCCCAAGAAAATGTAACTATACCAAATACTCCTTCTGGTCCACAACAAAAGTCTCAAATATATATATCCCTAATTATTTGAGTTTTTATAATAAAATTGTGATTGTAAACTTGAGGTCATTTCGTCACTGTAGAGCCAGTAACAATTAGCAATTTCTTATAACACAATTCCAAAATAAGAGGTGATTTGAAAAACCTAAGCTACACAAATTCAATAATGTCCTGATTTTTTTATAAGTAAAAATGCAGTAACTACCATCTAATTCACACAATATTACACATTTGATGGTTTATAATACAACATATAGGTAGACAAAAAATTTTAAAATGGAATCTTGTCCTTACATAGACTGGCTTTCAAATGGGAACACTGCTAATTTAAACCTAACAATAACACTTAATGTTTCAAAACAAAATTTTTAAATAATCAAATAAATGAAAACAAAGTATAGGACTACATATTATTACCTTGTTGATATTGATATTCGGGGACCAGCTATGAAGGAACTTGAAAAAGTAATCGAACATCTCAACGGACGTTCCGAAACGCTTAAAACCGACACTCACTGGCCCCTGCATACCCGTACCATTTTCTCCATCCACAGCTTCGGTTTTTACCAATCCCTCAAGCCTTTGCTATTCCATAGACTTCTCGACGAATAATATTCAGAACAAAGTAACAACATCAAAATTCCTGAATGAGGTCAAAATCTCATCTGAGCTAGGAAACATTTGATAAACTTATGAAGCAATATTCTGTTACATGATGCATTGGAAAGGTACTTACAAATTAAATGCAAAAGAAAGCTACTATTCATATGAATGCTAGGGGTGTCCTCATGTTATAGAACTTGTGTTACCTTAGCCTCAAGCTGTAGCTCTTTATTCTCAAGTGCCTGATGAGAGTTACTCCTACGACGAAACATAATTTGGAAACTGACTACAACCTATAAGACCAAACATCATATGCAACCACTTAAATAAGTTTTAACCAATTGACTACTCCATAAAGATTTGCAATCATATGCCCAAATTGATCTCATTCTGAGAAATGCTCTCACATGTAAATTAGCATTACACATCCAGTGTTATATATTCAATGTGAAGAAACTATAGATAATACTCTTCTCATTCCACATAAAGAATCCCATTTGCAAATTTTTAGGATATATTTTAGCCCCATATTTACAAAATGAAACTAATAAGTTGTTAGTTTAGAAGTTTTGACATGATAATAAAATTAGGATGACAAACTGTGGACATCTGCTGCTATCAATAAAAAGATGACTTCTTTTGTGAAAAAAAGGCTGGCAAATGGGACTCCTTTTGTAGAGTAGAGGGAGTAAAAGACAACAGAGGGATCCAATCGAAGGACTCCTCTTAAAAATTCCAAAAATTGATAATCAAACTCTTAGTCAAGTAAAGTAGCAGCTATAGCCAAATTGGAAGCTCTGTTGTTGTATTTCATAAATGAAACATTAGCAATTTTCCACCAAACCAGATCATGATAATAGATAAAAAAAAAAAATCAATGAACTGATCAATATACAGAAAATAGAAAGAACCTACAGATCAAGGAGCATGTAGCTGCCGCCTTTCACAATTCCAAGGTCAAATGGCAATCATATAGTACATACACTTTGTATATATATATACAGCAAAATCCATATGAGAATCGAAGCCCAAAAGGCAGATTAATCAACGCATTTTGAGGCTCATCAATAATTGGGTGCTAGTATCCTCTTGCATAACAATAAATGTACCCAATACTAATGCAAAAGTAAAAAAGCCAACAAAGTGTTCATAAGATCTTAAAAATTGTGAAGACAGAATACCAGAAAATTGGCAATACCATGATCAAAACATAGCTAAGTAACAAATACCATCCCCTAAAGAAAAATCAACACCACTAACCAGTAACCACCACAATCAATAAATTCTCTAGCCCCTGCATACCCGTACCATTTTCATCCTTCTCCGCTTTATCCCCATCCTCTCTCTCGCGTTTGACACCGTTCGCCTCCACATAGCCCTCCGTTTCACCGGAGGTAGGAATTTGGGCTTCCACCTCCATGTCTTGTGTGGATGATTCTCTCTCCGTCTCTGTAATGGATTCGCGGACTTCGGTTTTTGCTTCTTCGGCCATAATTCAACTGTAAACGCACTCTATTTCCTTCTCTACAATCAGCTGCGCCAAGGGTTACAAAGAAACGTATTAAACCCTAGCTTTAAACCCTCACTTAAGTAGCGAGGGGATTTGATTGTAGACTTGCAGTCTGTAACCCAAGCTTTCTTTCCAGTCCGTTTAGATAGACTTGCAGACAATCAAAAACCTGAATCGGCCCTCGCGCTTCGTAACATTAATGTCCTACTGAAAGAGGATATATAAAGGAGAGATATAAAAGAAGGGTGGGATTTATCCCAATATTTGGACGGTCCGGATGCTTTTTAGGCTGAACGGGAATTTTTTTTCTTTTCAAATTGCTTTGTGTTTTGTTATTATAGATAGGTCTGATAACTATAGCAAATGTAGCTCTTGGGAAAGTAGGGATGTTACCTTCTGGCCCCTGGCCTGGAACAGAGTAACGTTGTTTGATGTCAAATCTCAATACGATGTAGATAAGGTTGCTTTGAATTGCAATGACAACTTATTGCGATCATTAACAATTTGGCATCTATTTAGGTCATCTCTAACAATATAATTTTAAATTAAATATAATCTAAGATTAATATTTTCTTTTCAGTAGTTAGCCTAAATATAGTCTGAGATTATATTTAAAATACCAAAAAGACTAAATCAAAAAACTTAATAGTTCATAAATTATAATTTTAATTAAATTTAAATGGAGTGAAAGGATTATTAATTTTTTTTTTTGAATTTATTAATTATTTTAATCTTTTTATATTTTAATTCATAGGATAATTCATCTGCTGAAAATACTGAAGATTAAAAAATATTTATTAATATAATATAAATTAAATATAGTTCATAAAATAATCTAAGTGCCAGAAATACTCGAATTAAATAGACCATGCATGAACTCAATTAAATTAATAATAGATCAGAAAGATCTTGGCCCAATACTTACTTTCATCCCTTGGATTAAGCGGTGGATTCTCATCAATCTCTGCAAGCTTACACTTGTCCCAGTTCGTCCGGTTTTAAGATAAGAGAGATTTGTTTTTTATTTAAAGTTCATTCTTAAAAGCGACAGATACATTTAATTATACACTCATATTAACTCAAACAACTAACATCGTTAATACATTATTACATAATTCTAAAAGTACATTTAGAAACATCAAGTTATTTATAAAATTTATTATTTATAAAATATATATTTCTCACCATTTAAATTTATTTGTCTAGATTATTTTTAGTTTGTGTAAAATTATTTATCCCTTTTTTTATTTTAATATTATTTTTAACCTTATTATTTTAATACTGCATTCATTCAACTTTATAAAAGAATTAATCAAAAATTACATGATATACATCAGAAAGAATAGTATTATTAATTTTGATATTAATAGTACAATTATACTATTTATTTTTCTCTTTTTTATTTTATTATTCAAAAAAAATTAGAAGATTAACTAAAATAATAAAATAATTAACATGAGTAATTTAAAAATAAATTTTCTAATAATTTATATTTTTAAATTAAAATAAATAAACTTAAACGGAGAGAATAATAATCTAAAACGGAGAGGTGCTGAGATGGTATTATATTTAATAAAAATAGATGCTCCAAACTTCTTGCGCCCCAAAATAGCCCCAAGTATTTCTGCTTCCATTTTCTAGCGGTGTCCAAAAGCTACTTGTGCTGTCTTTTCTTTCTCTCGCAGACAAATTTACTTCTCAACTAAGAAATAAAAAGAAAAATGGCAGATTGGGGGCCGGTATTGATTGGAGTGGTGCTGTTCATATTGCTGCAACCGGGGCTGCTTTTTCAGCTGCCGGGAAACGGCAAGCCGCTGGAGTTTGGGAGCATGAAGACTAACGGCAAGTCCATCGCCGTCCACACTCTCATCTTCTTCGCCATCTACGCCATCCTCATCCTCGCCGTTCACGTCCACATTTACACCGGCTAGTGTTTTTTTTTAATTTAATTTAATACCCATTCAAGATTCTGATCTGGGGTTGTAAAATTACTTCAAACTGATTACTTGCTACCGGATATTATTGTGTTGGGTTTAATTGTTCTCTTACTCTTTTGTTGTATTAGATCTAGTACCTGATTATGACAGATCTAATTCATCTTTTTGTAGGCTTGCACTTATATATATTTAGCCTTTTTTATGTGCCTTCTTTGATTCTCCAGATTGTTGAAGTAGCATTAGTAATGAGCTGTGTGATTAACAAGAACAAGTCTCCACTTTCATGGGGGGGTTTCCTCCAAGCTCAATCTCCTTCTCTTGAAAGTTGAATTAGAGAAACACTAATAAACAACGGGATTTTGTGGTATCCCAAGTAGATTTCTATATTTACATTATTCAATCTTTGTGCATCTTACTAGTCCAGTAAGAGACACTTTTACTAACAGAAAATAAATGTTACAAAGCACTTTTATAAACATCATTTGTGTGGCTAATACTTCTTAACTGCTATTATAAACTAGTTTTTTTTTTTTTTTTTTTTATGTTAATATACTTGTAACGAAGTCGTCCAAAGATGTATTTTGCAAGCCGCTAATTTTATTTCAAGTGTTTCTACACTTGAAACTCAGATGTTCTTTAACAAAACCGTGTATAATGAAATGAAGCTTTTTCTCAAGTAAAGTTATTGACCAAAGTGTTTCTGAAATCGTTTACAAAGATGGTTTAGTAAGCTTGTAAGTTGTAACTATAGTGTAAATGTGTCATGCCTTGGCATATGAGTAAGACGCTTGAATGATTAAGAGACCCAATGTTTCCAGATAAGAATGAATATGCCGGATAAGCATTAGCACCAAATTTCACTACTGCGTCTCTGTGATTAGTGACATTACCAAACATTTCAAATGCAATTTCTAAAATTAAAGGCACTTTTAGCTTTGCCGAATTTACTGGCCAGAGACATTATTCTTTTGAATGGAAGAAAAACAAAGGGGTGAACAAGTGCTGCGGTAACCAACCACAAGAAAGATTAGCCATCTGGAGCATTTCTTTCGCCGGGCCTTTATAGGATTAGTGGACAACGGCCACTAGGTTCTTACCCTTTGCGACGAGTAAACCTCTGTTGAAAGAGTTGAGTGGGTCGTAGGAATTACATCCAAACCGCACCACTGCATTTCGATCTCATGCCACAGAGAATTCAATTTCGTACCACCAAATTTCTTCCACTTAAATAATTTTCCAGCTTGTAATATTATTATTCTAACAGAAAGGAAAAATAGTAAAAAGTAATCGAGTAGAATCTAGATCATAATTCATCTCTGATTTACAAAATTTGGTTATCTTGTGGACTCGTAAGACATCCATTCTCCAACGAGAGCACCAAAATTTAAAGGTAAATTCAGAATGTGAAGACGTTCATAATCAACTATAGGCATAACACCAGCCTTGGGTAAGAAACTTAGAGCAGCGAATTAGGAGTATGGCAATGGATGTAGCCGTGTACATCCAGAATATCATTTCTCCAGAAATTGTTCATGCACTTACTTCAAACACACAATACATAACAAGTAGAATGACTTGATCAATGAAATGCGATTTGAATCACTAAACAAGCCAATTAAAAAAAATGTTTACCTAACAAAAAAAGAGCAGATGAAAGAGAAAGGGTTAAAGCTAAATATGTAAAACCCCTTCTACAAGAGGAAATTAGGGTGCAGTATATAGTTGGTGGATTGATCATTCAGTACGTATGTGAATTCCAATTGCAACAATCAAGATGGTGTATATACAGAAGTACAAAACTGCATGAACTAAGATGGAAATCCCACTCGTGTACATGTTCCCAAATTCCATCACTCTAGTCCGCGCCGGTAGCTGGAATAGCAGCCCCGGTGACAACAGTATGAACATCACCACCGCCACAACCACCGGTCCCCAATCAGTGCCCATTCTCTATGCGTCTTTTTGAGAAGAAGTACCACCAAGTTAAGCCTATTCTGTTATGATTGTTAAGTGTTTGTGCTTGCAAATATGTAGTGGAGGTACTAATTTGCTTAGTGAAGAAGGAGACGGGGATGATGCTAAACTTGGAGACAAAAAAAGACGGTGGGATTAAAAGGGAGGAAAGGTATATATGTTATTATGAGCGGTGGGGCTTTGCTTAATGGAGATTTAAAGAAGCAACTTTTTTCCCCTCATAAACTTCCAATAATTCTCTCTTCAAGTGCTCCTTTTTCATTTGCTTTAGAGATTTATGCAGGTAGGTGTCTCTATAAAATATTACTTGGCAAAAAGCAGAACGCTGATGTGTCTGTAAAGTTGGAGGTGCTAAAGATATGTGAATTTTGGAATGCTTACTCTCTTGGGTCTCTTCTTTATCCCTATTAGCTTCATTGATGTTACTAGTAAGTTCTTAGTAGTAATATGCAACCGTCTCACTATCTCAGATTATCCAATTAATTAGAAATATTATTCCGTAGAAAGATTATGCAAGTGCTTAAATTTTGGATATTGATTTGCACAAATAGTGATCACATTGACTACTGATCGTACATGATTTGAGAGAGCACACGACATCACGTGGCTGTTCCACTGAATAATTTATCCGAAAGACGATCTGTGAGACTAGTCTTCAACATATTTTCTCATTTCAAACTTGCAATATGTCTTCTTAATTCAATAAAATGAAGCTAATATGAATTAGAAAAATGTAACGCTCAAAAATAATAATAATAATATATATATATATATATATATATATATATATATATATATATATATATATTTAACACAATAAAACTGTCCAACGAAATATTAAATATTTTGGGTCCTTGCCCCAAACAACAACAAAGGCATTAAACGAGATACATAAATCTTTTGCTCTTTGCATTTACATCTCTTTTCCAGCTATTGCTTATCTAAGGCCTAGAGTTGTCTTTTAAGATCAGCCCACCCCAAATTGTGTTCAACATTACCAAAACCTATGATGATTCAAGATGTTCAGTAGGCTTGACGATACTTTATTCAACTTAGAGCAGGAGTCCAAGTAAAATTTAAATTGTTTGGACACACAACAACCTAAACAAGCCCAAACTCTGGCCGGCACTATAATTTTTGAGCTACTTTTAAGTTAATACATGTGCTGTTGGTTCAATAGTTCTCTAAACTCTCTAATTCTATTTATTAACACTCAAGGCTGAAACCAATCCATATATTATCCATAATATAGTTTATTGCCGGCCTGCATGCCATACCAAGTTAGCTAACTCCCCCCGGGATATAATACTAGTTCATTGCCGGCCAGTTTTTAGACCCACCCTCTCTTGTCTCTTGTTTGATCTTGCACAAAATAACGCTCGATCTGTGCAACCATTTCTTGTCTCGTCCATTAATTCCTCTGTTTACTTACTCTCCTCAATTGGTCACTCCGCCATCCATCCATACATCATCAGTACGTACAAGCAGAGGAAAAGGAGAGAGGTGATGGCGGATTGGGGTCCGGTCTTCGTGCTATTGACACCGGGGCTCTTGTTTCAGCTTCCTGGCATGCAGACAAGCGGGGTGTCCATACTTGTTCACACTATTATCTTCTTTGGCCTCATCACTATCTTCCTAATTGCCATCGGTGTCCATATCACCACTGGATGACGGCAGCTCACCATAACCACTACTCTTTTCTTGCAAGTTGTATTAATTTATATCTTTGTTCTACTGGAAGATAAAAATTTGTCTCCTACTTTGCTGCAAGCACAAGTTGTGAACGCCTAGTAACAGATGATTCAGTTAATATAACTCGAGTACTAGCTAGATATACTCGTATTTTTATTTTATTTCTCTCACAAAGGTAATTAAGACAATTTCTTCGATTCGGTAATATTATTTATTTCTACATCTCTCTTCCTTTGCACATCCAAAATCTATACAAACAATTCAGTCTATCCAATTGAAATGCATATTTTAATTTGAGGTATTCTTACTTGGAAAAGATTACAATTTGTACCTAGCTAAAATGTAAGGATAACTTTAGGATGCCGTGAAGCAGGGTCAAAGGATCCAGCCAGGGGAAGAGAAACTTGGAAGATAACCCCCCAAAACAAATTCAACAAACATAGCCATTGCCATTTGGAAAGATCTACAGTTTATTTTCACCCTACAGCCAAACACCACAACTAACATAGGCAGGCATAGCCTGACTAGTTTATCCTATCATGCCCAACTCTACAAAAGATCTAAGTTCGTATACAACCAACATTCCCATTAGCTAAAGCATGCTAAAACTGCACAACATTTTTCACCATTGAGAAGCCTCAATTTGCAATAATAGAGTAACTTCATTTCCGTAAAAAATATGTAGCTCTAATTTCTCTGTTTTAAGAAAAATTATAAGGCCATAGAATTGCCTTAGTGACCCAAAAGAAAATCAAGATCACGATATAACATCAACAACATGAAAAAAAATAAAAATTATACTCTTTGTGTTTCACAAAAAGAGTCTCATTTACCATTTTATTTTCCTCTAGAAAACAGTTGTTTTTTATTAGTATAAATAACCCAAATATTTCAAGTTTTTCATTACTTCTTACAAAAACTAACAACTTATTACTTAAAATTAAGTGTAAACTTGGAACAAAAATACAACCTTAATATTTGCAAATACGATTCCTTTGTGGGACTAAGGGAGCAACAATAATTAGTTCATGAACTAAAACAAATACTCGTTCAATATCAATAAAATAACAAAAAATTCAGTGTAAATAACATCGTAAATCCTAAACGAAATACAATAAACATGACTCTTATTGCGAAAAAAAGAAAAAGGGAAGAGACTAAGGCAAAAGAGAGAAGCAACATGAAATATAAATTATTAGACAAATTGTAAGAAGACATTAAAGAAAAAGAAGACATAAAAAGAGTTTCAATCCTAAAATATGCAAACGTTAAAAATATACTTTTTATTTAATTTTAAATAAATATAATGATTTCTTTATAATGAGGGCTAGTGTGGCCTGTGGTGGAATTTTATTTATTTATTTTTTTTGCTAATTGCCTGTGGTGAAATTGCTTGTTGAAGTTATAAATATTAGAATATTGTTTAAATTTTTACTATCATCGAATAAAAAAACAAGAGAATTGATATTTTTTGCAGGGGTTTATATTATTTCCAGATCTGGGGCCCTACTTTTAACCAAACCATTCTATTGTTGCAACTTAACTCAAATAAAAGATGAGTATATTCCAAATTTCCCCCCCCCCCCCCCCCCCCCCAAAACTTATTTATGTTATATTCTGATGTGGTTGAATATATATTGAGCAGAGCACCCACGTACTGCCGACATGCTCCCCCCGCCACAACTTATTTCTATTATATGCAGATGTGCTTGAATATATATTGAACACCCACGTACTGCCGACACATGCTTCTTCTTATTGGCACTTAAAATGAGAAATAATTAGGTGTCCAAGAATAAAACATAATGTTATTCTTTTTTCTCTTCCATATAACAGCGGAATCGAAAGAAAAAAACATACTATTCATTTATTTCTAAAATATTACATAATTTTTTCCTTCAAATAGTGTTTTAATTATTATTTGAATGCCTTAAAATGTAAATATTTTTTTGATTATTTTATTAGCACTATTTTAAAATTACAGATATATATATATTTAATGAAACAAATATATGTGGTATAAAACAGACATACCCTGAGCATAAAATGTATAGTGGAGAAAGAAAGACCCGACCCAAATAGCATAAAAGAAATTGAAAGAGAGAATTAACCAAAAGCGGCCGGAGACCCGAGTGAGGAGGAGGAGGTGGATGAAATTTTATGGCATGTTTGCTTGTAGTTGTTCCCCTTACGCTCGAGACCTAAAGACAAATATAAGCTCAGTAAAGAGCTTCAGTTGCTTTCTCAGTGAAATTACCTTTTTGTACTGCATGACTGTAAGAGTAAAGCAGAGAATCAAGAAATTCGTGCCCCATATGGCCATTTCCCCTTGAGGAGCTAACAGCCGGAGATGCGATCAGAAATGACCCCATCAATTCAATGGGGGATGAAGATGACTATAATAATTTTTAGTTTCAACAAGTCTTTGCATGCTAGAGGTACGTACAGCGGTCCACATTTTCTTCACAGCCACATTATTTACTTTAAGGCTCCGTTTGTTTAGCATTTGTGGAAAAATAATTTCTAGAAAATGTTTTCTGATGATTTTTTTTTTTTTATATATAATGAAAATGGGTTGTTTTTTCTTGTTTAGACGTAAACTGAAAATGAGATGGAAAAAATATACTTGAATTAATTAAATAAAAAAAATTACTATAATTTTTTTAATATACGGTATATTATAATAAATAAATAAATATTATCATTTTTATAGTTTTTCTAAGAGATTTTTTTGTTGTTGATGAAATAGGATTGAAGGAGAGCAGCATTTTCAACTTTAGCAGCTTAAAGATATTTAGGGATATTGATATGAAGAAAATAAGTGAAATAATTGGGCAAAAAAATGAATTAGCTTGGTAAAGATAGATGAAAAAAATACAGCAAAATAAAGATAATAAAAAATAAAACTTATTGTTGGGAGATAAAGTTGTATACTTTTTTTCGAAAAATGATTTACGGATGTTAATTCTGAGGTCATTTTTCGAAGACAGAAGAAGAATTTTCTATCTATCGAAAATGATTTTATTATCGACCATGTTTCCTAATATGCTAAATACTGAAAGATAAAAAATATATATACTAAAAAGTATTCTACTTAAAACAATTGGAGCCTAAAAAAAAAATATTCCGAAAAATATGTTACTTGAATCTTTAATCCTTCCCTTCATCTTCCTAGTTTGTAGTATTGTTATTAATGGATCTTAACCCCATCTTCTTCTTCTTCTTCATTTTCCATCTTAAGTGAATATCATTGTTAAAAACCTCCCTCGTGGTTTCTTGCTAGTCTATCTCCGTTCTTGACAAGGTTTGAATCTTAACCCCCAAAATGATTCACCCAACAAAGATTCAATCAGTTTGCTTTCTCTCTCTCTCTCTCTCTCTCTCTCTCTCTCTCTCTCTATATATATATATATATATATATATATATATATATATGTATATGTTTATATATAATCTGAAAAAATTCTACTAGTTGAGGTTTCAAATTAAGTTTTACAAATTAGGGCTCAAATTAATTTTTATAAAATAGGTTAAATGGATGAATTGATGATTATTGTGAACGATTTAAAGAATAATTAGCAGATCTAGGTTTTTGGAGGTGAATGATGGGTTTGAACTTTTTTAGATCTGAGTTTCAATTGCGTTAAATTTTGTGGTGTAAAAACTTGAGAGGTTGATTGAGGTGGTTATGGCCAATGGTTATGGATGGCAGTTGTGGTTATGGATGATGGTGGAGTTGTTGATGGCGTTTGTTCTAGCGGGGAAGATGAAGTTTTGTTTTTCTTTTTTTCCCAGAAAAAAAGAAATATTTTTATTTTTAATACACATTATCATTGACGCATCATATTTTAATGTGTTTAATAATATATATAAGCGTCTAATATAATTGTCAGGTGCTAACCATCTAAAATATATTTTAAAAATATTTTTGTAAAATTATTATAATTCAATGAGTTTATTAAAAAAAAAAATTGATAATATAAATATAAATCCAGTTCAGTTCAATAAAAAAAATAATTTAATCCAAAAAACTTGATAATTTTTTTAGTCTAAATTTTGAACGAATATAGATAAAATACTAAATAACATAAATAAATCTCTTATGATTCCTATCATATTCTTTACATTATAAATGTAATAAAACTAATATAAAAATATAACAATGACCTAAATATAAAACTTAAATTTATTTTTTTATTCTTTATTAACTTATTAAAATATATGAAATTAAAAATATTAAAAATTTTATTTTTAATTTAAATTTAAGTTTTCCATTTCTTTTATTAGTTAAAAATTTAAAAACATAGTGCTAATGAGATTATAAAGAAAAATAAAAAATATTTTAAAAATATTTTAAATTACTATTTTACTTCTTATATAAGTATTACATTTAAATTACTAATTTACTTGGAAAAAAAATTCATCCTCTGCTTTTGTTCGTTAAGAAACTAAAATATGAACTTCAAATTATTGTTCTCTCCTTTCTTTTTCGTCACAAACACATTAAAAAATAAACTCACTAACACAAAAAATCATAATATTTTGTGATTATTATTAATATTATTAAAATATTAATAATTACAAGTCATAATTATTTGGTTCAAATACAAATTTTATAAATTATATTTTTTCTATTTCAAATAATAAGATTAATATTAATTTTTAAAAATTAATTTAAAATATTTTTTAAATTAAAATTAATATAATTTATTTAAATTTTAAAATAATAATTTTTATAATTTTTTAAAAATATATAATATTTATAATTATATTAACATAAATTAATATTAATTTTAAACTTAAAAGTATTTAAAATTAATTTTAAAAAAGTTAATATTAATATTATAATTTAAAATAATCTTGTTGCATCATTTAGGAGACAAACACACACCAAAGACAGAGAGATAAGAGTTTGGGACCGGGTCCAATACAAGTAGAGAGATGATTATTTAAGCAGTACAGGGCCAGTTGTCATAATAGGTACACGTGCCACAACATTCCATTCGGTCAACGTGGAGAAAATTGTCCAGCTTTCATCAACGATCAACAGTAGTACTGTCGCCCTTCTCCTCCATTGATTCAGGTGAAGCAAACCACAGGTACCTAATTGATGCAAAACGTGGACACTGCTACTATATATATATGTTTCCATACATGTTCTACTGGGTAGTCATAGAAGTGCTGGGTCCTGGTGGCAGCTCCATAGGCGGTGGTGCAGGGGTTTGGTGGTCGTTGATCTCCGCAGCGGTAATCTGAGGCCATCACAACATACATAGATAGAAAGCATCATGTAAAAAGGGCCATCTTTTTTAGTAAGTTGAATTAGTTTTCAAACTAATTATTCTCTTCCCTTACCTGTTCTTCCGTGGCTTCTATTGCTTCTCTCTGTTGTTTTTCATCCTATTCATAACGGAGACGAACAATATTAGTAATTGGTCAGATAACAAATACTGTACGTCTCTGTCTCTGTGTGTGTGTGTGTGTGTTTGTGTTAACATATAATTTAATTGTATGCATCTCCATCAAGCTGTAAGAATTGCTCTGGAACAAGAAACATTCAACAACATACGTGTATATGTTATATTGTTATATACTCCTGTCATTACTTTCCTACGTATTACAATATGTTAGTTAAATACCCTCGAACTCTTTATATTTGTTAAGTGTAATTGTAATTGTATTTTCTCATTTTTAATTAAAATAACAAGTTTAATTGGTAATTATATATATTATAAAGCTAGTTACTATGTAGAGTCTCAAATTCAAGCTCGCGAGTAGTTTGAATATAACTCGATTCGAATGATCGAATTCAAGTCAAATCTGAATAAAGTTTTTTATCAAATCCGAGTCGAATTTGAGTAGCTCTCTGTTCGATTCAGTTCAACTCGTTTACACCCCTACATGGAAACAAATATAATGTAAAGGGTAAAAATATTCAAGCCCATATGTAATAAAGACATTTTTTGAACAAACATATTTACATGTTAACACGGCAACAAAAATATTTACAGAACACAGTCATATAGAGTAGTAGTTCACGGGTAGTTCGTCAAGTTCATGAAGTCCTCTTGTTTACCCTAGCTGCTGCAGCAACAGAGTCGGCCACTCCCCCAGGTTGTCAAGCTAGGGTTGTGTCCTCTCATTTAGCCGAGCTGCTGCAGCAACAGTCAGCCACTCCCCCAGGTTGTCGAGCGAGGGTTGTTCCTCAGCTCGGCACTTATCACCCCCTCCGCATCCTGCCTCGTTGCTGCCTTGTCAGCCAGCAGCTTCATTGTTGCATTCTTCAGAACGGCAGCAAGTTTAACCTTGGCTGCATCCCGACTCATCCCCATATTATATGTGGTTGCGGACTGAGCTGTTGCCGCAAGCCCTCCTTGAGTTATAACATTGGTCCCAGTGGTTCTTACCTCAGACGCTTGAATTGCTGCATGATCGCTACGATCTACAGGTTTGTATCCGGCAGTCTGAGCTTCAAGTGCTTCTCCTATGGTTATTAAAGCTTCCTGAACCTCTACTCCTAATTCGTCCATGTTCACTAACGATGTACATTGTACATATTGCCCTACAACCTGTCCGCCAAGGGATTCGGTGTTGATACGCCTACCGGGAAGATTAGTCTCAGTAAGGGAGACGCCTTGGTCGCCGGCAATGTCAAAAATCTGGTCATGAGCAACAAGACCGGCTCTCTCGTTCTTTGTAGCGGCGGACTGCTTGACGGCAGCAGGACCACCTCTCTGGGTCTGTCCAAGCACCATGTTTTCAACACTCTGCATCATAGCCACATCACATGGAGCAATGGGATTGTCAACCAGCTCACCGGTGACTGGCAAAACATCACCGTATTTTATCTTTATGGGCTCCTGATATGCCTGTGGACACCGTATATGTTATAAAGATACAAATGCTGTTAGCAGGTATCTTATGTACTAATCAACAATCCAGATAAACAGTATGGTGGACCTCCTAAGCACTTCAAGTATGCAGGAACGTGAAATTAGTAGGTCTGCTTCAGGCTTATACTGTTTCCCAACACATCACATTCTGTACAAATGGACCTAATGTTAACAAGTCCCCTGACAGTTTATCAATGACTCCCAAGTTATACCCATCATACTTAATCCTAACTAAGAGTTTCTAACCTTAGAGGTGTACTTATCAGTAAATTGGAATGATAAATCCTCACCTCTAATCCTCAAATAGACTCATAGTAGAGCCATAGTCCTAAAGAGAAACCATTATATATGTTCCATATATATAGATTGCCCTGTGAAAGAAGGTATTCGGAGTTTTACAGTAGAAGCATTGCGTTGTATTCTCTAGACTCAACTTTACCATAGATTGTAGAATTTTTGACTCAACTTTACCGTAGATTGTAGAATTTTTACCATGTACTCGGGTTGAAAATATTTTGATATTGACAAAACTGTCATTAACTTGGTCCTAATGATGCGAGTATAGATCCTTTGAAATCCAATTATTGCTCATAACAACAGATGGTGGATGTAGAAAATAATCCACTCAGCAGAGCTTGGTTTCTGTTATAAATCTGGCTACAATGCTGATCAGGCCAAAAAAGAAAAGAAGAAAAGGAAAAATCTAGCTCCAATGAAGGATCATATTATCCAAAATAATCTCAACCTAGCACCACATTCTTCAGTATGCTTTAATCCTTAAGCTCCACAGAAAACAGAGATAGAAATTTCACCAGCCAGAGCTTTCCCCTTCTTATTCTTCAATCCAATAAATGTAATAACCAAAGGCATCTCCAATAAAAAAAAATGGTTTCTCCACTTTATCATAGCATATTCATGAAAACTATTATAATATAAAGATTTGTCACATATAATCGGACACCTAACCGTATACCCTTTCCTATTGCCAATATCAATACCAATACCTTTCAATTTAAATCTGCTAGTTGCCTAAGCAGTCCACCAAATATAAACTTTCCTATTGCCAATATCAATATCAATACCTCTCAATTTAAATCTGGTAGTTGCCTAAAAGCCTAGGGTCTACCGAATATAAACTTCTAGCTGAAGCCGCAAAATATTTTAACCTTGGTCTCCTGCATAACAACAGGAGTCGAAATACTTTTAACCTTGGCCTCTTGCATTAATATTTTAAAGACAGTTAACAGAGAACAAGTTTCTAAATTTCTGCATTAAAAATTGAGCATCAACTAATTTCTTAATCTCTCCATATTTTGGATTGTTGTTCATGACGTTGGGATACTCCTCGAATCATATTCAGAAAAGAATTGTTGTAATAGAAAGGAAGAAGTCCTATTTTTTAATAAGATTATTATTTGGGAAAGTAATTCTATTTGTAGTATGAGTTTTATTTTGAAAGTGTCATATTTTGAATAAGAATATAAAAGTTGTGGGTACTCTATAAATAGAGTATAATGTTTAGTTGTTGAAGTGTAACACAACCAAAAGTCATTTAACATCTTAAGAGTTGAGAGAGGGTGTGAGTAGGTTTTGTATTTGTGTGAGGGAGAGAGGGTTTTTGCAGTTTTTACATTTCGTGCAAAAAAGTTATACTAACGTGGGAGGAAGAGTTTTGTACCTTTTAGTCCGTACAAAAGGTTGTATTGCGGTATTTTGGAACATCAAATTTTTTGGTGTGAAACTAGGGAGGATTATTATAAGCTCATTATTATTAATATAGTGGAGATTCAGAGATTGACTTTGTGATTTTTCCCTTTAAAGTTTCAAGTTAAATCTCGTGCTTTTTTAACTCTTTTTATTTTATGTTGTTTGATATGCATCGGTTTAATTCCCAACAAGTGGTATCAGAGCCATCACTATGTGTTTGGGTCATGGTTATGGTATGAACTACGCATGATGTACGAAAAATAATTCATTGAGCAAATGATAGACTCTTATTGCAGAGGCTCTTGGTTGGCTCTTGACAAGAGATATTGAAGAGTGTGGGCTCGTCATTAGGGAGAGACATGATGGGTTAAGCTAGATAGGTTATGGATACTTTGTAGATTATGTACTCTTTAAACAAGTGGTGGACTCTTCTCAGGGAGACTTTTGGGGTTCAAACAAAATATTAAGAGATAAGCCTCATCAGATAAAGAGACTAGATGGGCTTGGCAAAGGCTCTCGGTGAATCAAACAAGAGATTGAAGAGAGTGGCTCAACAACTAGAAGAAGTGATGGACTAATGCTCAAAAAGAGTATGGTTAAAGTTCAAGGAGAAGCTTGATGTCGATGTGGATGAAAGGAGAGCTTGATGTCGATGTGGATATAAAGAGATCACGTGTTAAAGAAAAGATTGTTGCGGATTATGTAGATATTGCGGATATTAGGAATGGTGTGAATGATGATGGCGACTACAATAACAATGATGGCGATGAAATTAAAGTGCTTGGGTATTTGAGTCTATGGTGTAATTGTTGAGATACTCCTCAAATCCTATTTAGAATGATGTTGAAGTAGTTAGAAATTCGAGTTAAGAGGAATTGTTGGGATACTCCTCGAATCCTATTTAGAAAAGAATTGTTATGGAAAGGAAGAAATCCTAATTTTTAATAGGATTATTATTTTGGAAAGTAGTTCTATTTGTAGTAAAAGTTTTATTTTGAAAGTGTACTATTTTGAATAGGAAGGGACTGTTAACTATCATCCCCAACTTCTACTAGTATCTAGAAAATTCCTATATTTGCAACTTCTCCAAGTAAGTCTAGATGGTTCTTGATCTAGAAATTATTTGCGACTTCCCCAAGTAATTTTAGATCCTTCTTTGTCTAGTTATTTCTTAAATAAGTTTAGAGTTTTTCAATGTTCTAGGATGTTCCATTGTATCCTATAAATAGAGGCTTTGGTCCACATTTGGCATCAAGCAAAAAGTACTCAAGTCACTAAATAAAGAGTGTAGTGTGAGAAAATATTAAATAGTAAGTGTGGTATATGCTTAAGTGCTCTATTGCAGAGTAAAGTGTTTTGTGAGAAGTTGTACTAATTATTTAATAAAATAGTATTTTATTTTGTTGTTCACTTTCACTCAACAATTTAGTATCAGAACAAGGTTCGGTAAAGGACCGATTTTTGAGTTTGAGCCGTTGTTGGAACCAAGTCATTCTGGGACTGAATTAAACACCGTGTAATTAAAAATAGGAGAAGCCGACGTGGCTTGAGGATGCAGGCGAGAGGACCACGAAGAAACAAAGACGACAATATCTCACGTTTAAAGTTCCAAGGAAGGAGAAAAAGAGAATGCTACAACTGTGGATAAAAAGGGCACTACGCTAGAGAATGTCGATCAAAGAAGAAGATAGTTGAAGGTAATGTAGTGACATCAACTAGCCACCAACCAAAATATGCTAGCAAAGAAGAATGGGTCTTCCAGGTATCATTCGTCACAACAAAACCTAAAGTGGAAGAGTCATTCTATGAAAAGGAGATAGACTTCGATAAGAGGCTGGAAGAAATAATTATTGGTGCTAAAATCGATGCGGCAGATGAAACAGCTTTAGCAGTGACACACAAAGATAGTAGATTATGATACAGATTGGATAGTTGACTCAGGATACTTCAATCACATGACTGGTGATAAAGGAAAGTTGCACAACATGTCAGAGTACAAAGGAAGTGTAGTAGTGGTGCCATGATTCAGTCCAAATCAGGTACAATTAGATGATGTTCATGTACCTGGGATAAAGAAGAATCTATTATCAATATCATAGGTAACGGCCTCAGGGAACTATGTGGTGTTCGGGCCAGACGATGTGAAGGTGTATAAAGGTTTAAACCTACGGGAAAGCCTGTCATGGAAGGCCGAAGATTAGAGTCTATCTACGTAATGTCTACAGAATCTGCATATGTAGATAAGGCAAGGAAGAATGATACAGCAGACTTGTGGTATTCACAGGTAGGACATGTCAGTTACCTAAAATTGAAGGCAATGACGGACAAGTCAATGCTGAAGGGCCTCCCCCAACTTGAGGCACGTAAAGACACTGTATGTGCGGGATGCCAATATTGTAAAGCTCACCAACTACCTTACGAGGAGTCAAAGTTTATAGCGAAGACACCGTTAGAGTTGGTACACTCGGATGTATTTGGCCGAGTAAAGCAACCCTTGTCTCTTCTTTGACCCATATGAACTGGCTTCTTTCCCTTTTCATCAATGAACTGTAACTTCTCATTAGTATACTCCCTAATCTATAGCTCAAAAAATTTTGTTGGAGCATTTGGTTGGACACTTGGTGTGAAGGTTTAACTATGATTCTTAGAATTTTAGAATGAAAGGAATTACAGAACTATTGTGATTCTGAGTTTGAAAAATGATCAAGTAACAACAATTCTACTTGATATTAGAGTAACTGAACTCGAGTAGCTTTTAAAGAGAGAAATGGACTTGCTCAGTGAAGCAAACTGAGTATCCCAATTAGAACATATTAAATCCAACTAGCTTTTAGCTTAGTTGAACTTTGAAAGAGTAATTTAGCACACAAAACAAGTACAAGCACCAAGAGATCAAAATTTAGGACAAACACTAATTACCATAGTAGTGTAACAAGTATTAATATTAACATTAAAGCTGAAACTGTTTGGTTTTTGAATGAAAAATTTCTTAGTACATGATATATTTATTTTTGGATTTACAGAAGTTTATAACGATGCTATATGTGTTCAACAAGGTAAAGTGAACTATTAAAACATCAACAAAAGCAGATTCAATAGAACTATACCATAGAGTTTTGTATTTTCTGCCGATCGAGTGGAATAAGCAATTTATGGATTGAAATATGCTTGGGCGGTGTTGTTTGCGAGAAATATGTTATGGGCTATTGCTATACCTGTTTTAAGTGGTTTAATTCTTGAATATATTGAGTTGCAGGTTCTGCAGAAAACAGAGCATCCGAAGTCCTTTTCTGCTATTTGATTGCTATGATTATGAGTTTATGGTGAATTGAAGATGGTTATGGGTAGTGTTTGAAGAGTAGAAGGGACTTGAAGAGTTAGAATTCAGTTTGAGTTTATAGAAGAGAAGAACTGAAGGAAGAAGATAATGGTTTAGGATAAACGAGAGCTCTAATACCAATTTGTAAGGCCCAGCTTGGTACCTAACCAGAAGATAGAGAGAGATTTAGATTATTAGAGAGAATTCAGAGAGAATAAGGGGAGTTCGTGAGAAAAGAGAGAAAAAGGGATTAAAAAAATAAGGAGAAAGCATTGAAAAGCTGAACTCCATTACTTCAATTCACAATTATCATTCAAAAACTTGGAGGATACTCCTCTCATTACAACTATTTAAAAAGAATTGGTGAAAAGAAAAGCTCTACTTTTCTTATCCTTCACTCAAATTTAACTAATTACTCATGTGCATTCATGCTCACTCAAAGTACTGCTTACCCAGTTTATCCCTGTCCTGACAATGGCAGACATTGCTTCCATCAGTACTTGTGTCTATAAATCATAAGAACAAAGTAAGCGCCACAAATAAAATTGCTTCTTCGCCACGTATAATCTTATGTTGTTCCTTTGTGATGTTTGTTCATTTGCTTTTTGAGGTGGGTCAGTATTGAGGATCTATCTAAAATTGAAAGATGAAATTATAGGTGCGTCAGTATCAGAGAATGCAAGAAGAAAGTGGTTTTTCAAAGTAGGGCCTCTCAAAAAATTAATGTGAACATGAAAATTCTTGCCATTCCTACAGGGATTATGCCCACATATCTATGATTTGTGGTTTTATTCCTTTAATTTAATTCAAGTTTAACTTCTTTAGTGCCTTTTTAGTTCTTATTTAAATTTATTAGACAGTTGAGAAATTTCCCTCAATCAGTTCTGATCATCCACACCTCATCTCTCCTTCTAGTCATTCCAGTCAAAGCTCATGTTTACTTCTTGCTCTGGGAAGTAGCATTTCAAACATATTAAAATTCGTTTTCTTTACAAATACTACATCTAAATCCTGAAACAGGATTATACAAAGAAAATTACGAGCCCATTAACGAAAATTTACTAAACGACTAAAGAACAATCATCATCTTAAATGCATCTGTCGAGTCAATCACTTGCCATTGTTAGTGAGTTTAGCTTGTCTTCATTTTTTACTGAGGTTAATTAAGTAGGCCACTTTAAGTTGTAGGCTGGTTATTGCTGGAGTGTCCTGTTTCCTAAGTGTACTCATATCTCAAAGCTCCTTACAAGAACATATCTACTTTCCTTTATCTAGTAACATTAGCAACCGGACTTGCGGTTGTATGATTACCGAGTATCAACTATAAGTTCAAAATTTTAAAGCAATAACATTCACATATTTCATTAGAAAAGTCATTGGTTCCTGAATACTTTCGTCTGACTTGTCAAAGCTGACCTTTTTAATTCTCGTCTGTTGTAATAGAGCATCCAGTTGGTGCTCTATTCGAGTAAGCTCTGCCATATTTAGCTGTTCGACATTTTGCCCATCAAGCTGCCTATAAAATGTAAAATGCTTAATAAGCACCATGTCTCAAAGAATTATATACATTTCACGAGTAGGAAGAGACTGTTGTTACCTCTGGACCATTTCCAGGTGATCACTAATAGTCCACGTACCCCTATACTCTGCCCCAAGCCTGAGCTGAAATTACCCGATGACAAAAAGATAGAATTCAGTATCACATAGTTATTTCTTTAACAGCCATACATAGGTGAATATTGTATCCACGTAATTAGCTACGTAAACTATCTTCTTCTTTTTTTATCAGAAAAAAATAAATTTTATTAACACCCAAAGAAATACATATGTAGTAAATCCAAAAGGCTTGGATAAGGCCACAAAGAATTACATCACAATCAATAAGAGAAGCCTATGTGCATATTCAATCCCGCATGAACCAAATCTAATTTAAGGACAGAAGGCCACCCTTTTGCAGTATTAGAACATATTATAGATCATACTCGCAAAAAAAAAAAAAAAAAAACATTCAAAAAATCAGCATCAACAGCAGAACATGTGCTGTGATTCCAAACTCCATTGCCAAACTTGCTTCCACTCTTATATCCATCTACGTGACTACGTGATTGTCACAGTTACATATTTGGACTTATATTCCTAGCAATGGGACTCGAGACTTGGAAATTAACCCAATCCCAAAGCTGCATCAGAACAAAAAAAATTGAGAATATAGGACAATATAAAATTATACAAACCAATCCCAAATCTGTATCAATATCGGGTTGCAATTCATTCAATCTGACACTTTATCCTTCTCGCTAAATCCTTCCCATATTCTGCTCTTTAACCTTCTCCCTAAATCCTCCCGATATTCTTGCACACCTTACAAGCATGTATAGAAACACACTCCTCAATCATAGTATAACAAGTACAGAAGCGTGCAACAAAAATCAAAATTTGCTCTCTCTGTCCTCTTTTTATTTCTCTCTTTTTCCTCTCTGTATTTCAAATTCCACAACAATATTATTTCAAATTCTCATTTTTCAAACCTGAATTCTTGTGAACTCATAACACCTTATAATTCAAGATAACTCCCTCTACAGCCTTATGCTCCCAATCCCCCTTCAACAAAATTTAAACAGTCTCAGGTTGACAATTAATCTCTCTGGAAAAACAGTCACCTCTTCCTAAAAACTGCAACAAAAATCCTATTCCTCTTCTTGCAAAATGATGCTTTCCAATTTTTTCTTTGCAAATTGTTCTTGCTTTGAATTATCCTTTATTAGGCCTAGTTCCCTGCCTAATGCAAGTGTTATCTTCAATATATTTCATTTCGTCCAGCTGTCACCTGTTAAAAAGGATCCATTTGCAACTTTTGTTGTCTCCTGCCTTTCCTCTTCTTTGGCTTAGATTGAACCTGTTACTCTTTATTCCTGGTTCTATCTAGTTCTGCACATTTTTTCTTTTAACTTACCAAGCCACTGTTTGATATTCCCATGAAGTATACTCGGACAAATCCTCTTAACTGTGAGCTACACTTTGACGAATGATAATTAATAAAAGAAAATGGTAAGAAAGTAAGATAGTAGTTTTTTAAGACTTCATGCTGAATTGAATACATCTAAAAATTAATATACTAGGAAGATTACCGAACCTTCGCCTCATGAGGATCATGTGCACTGTTGCTGTTAGCTTCTGCAGTGCTCCTCTGCCCCTCAAAGCGCTCATAGATCTTCCTCAAACTGGTTCATATGAAAAAAGGCAAGCGATAATTTTGAAAAAATGAAAAACAAAATAGCCAAGTGCAACTGTTCATCGTCATTGATATACGAATCAGTAACTACAAATAGAACTGAACAAGTATGTATGAGTCTGGAATAATGCAGTACGCACAAGTTTGGGATAACACAGTATATGCAAGTATGCAGCCTTGCTAAAAATTACTGAATTTTGAAGACCTTCAGAGGGCTTACTTTGACAAGCCTGCTAATACAAATTACAATTGGCCTAATTGATTAAAAACCTTGAAACACCCTAAAAAAAATCAGCAAATAGACAAAATGTGGAAATATTCTTAAAACCTCTCTAATCCCTTCTGACAAGGACAAGATTATTTTATGAGAAACCCGGAGAATATATACCAGAAGATTCTCTTGACTTAAAGCATACCCGGCCATTAAGGCTATCTCCTAGTCTCTCTTAATAAGTATTAGATAGTTGCATTGTATGTATAATTTACGTATACGCATTGTTTGTAAAATTCATGTTCAATTAATTTTAAGAATAAATATTTTAATTAAGAGGGTAAAATAAAATTCTTGAATTTAGGGGGTAAAACTGAAAAAAATTTAAACATAAGGGTTAGATTTGGGAGATTTTGTGAAGCTCATCATCTCGCCGAAGTAGGTTGGGGCCTCGGCGCCTCACGCTTTATATGTATGTGCTACTACATATATCAACCAAGAGAGAAAAAAAAAAAGCAGAGATACTGAAGGCCTTTGGCCTGAGTTGTACTTCTCAACCCATAATATCCATGAGGTTGAGAGATCAAACATTGGCAATAACAAGGTGAGTGTGTGTGTTTAATCCTCGTTATCATACAAAGTTGCATTAAAATCTACCTACCACACAAACGAAGTTTGTTGAATCGACACCATCTCATCCAACACTTGACACCAGCTCACAGCCAATTTGAAGGAGAGGAGCACAATTTTCAATGACATTATATAAAAATTTGAAGTACCTTGGGATTCTAATGTATCAATCGGGAGAAAAAATAAATATAGTGGACCTCAATTTTATCTTTCTTAATGTTTTCACATTTGGGGTCAAACTTAACTTCAATTTCCTTGATGTAAATTATCTCTAAATTGACAATGTGTTCAACACACTTACATTTTGTTTCATGTTTCTCATAAGTATCAATATGTGAAAGTACCTGCTCTTCTTTATACTCACCAAATTTATATTGGTTATTGATATGATCAAGTGTTGTGATGAGACATTCATCAATTGTCTAGTAAGAACTTGTTTTGTGGCTCTCCTCTTGTGAACACGTTGCTTTAGTTGCACAAATACGATTAGGGATGAACATTTTCTTGCGCTTGAACAAAATATGGACGATAACATGTAGTTATGTACTCATAATATGCCTTTAAATTTGCAATACTTGTTTTAGACAGTGCAAGCTTATTGTATAATTTCTAATACTCAATACTGTACGGAACACAAGACCTTTTAAGTTTCTTGTATGTGAAAAAGGTTCGATGCTCAAGTTACTTTATCTCAAGTCCAAAGAAAGTTTAGATCATCAAACTTAGAAAACATTATATATATGTATTTTCTTCTTGCTAATCGAAAATAGAGACAAAGTTGAAAACTTTGAAAGTTCAGGAGCTTAAATGAAACTTCGAAAACTTTGAGGTTGAATTAAAAGTTTTAGAAACTTTTGGGGTTAAATTGAAGATTTTAGAAACTTTGGGAGCTAAGTTGAGAATTTCATAAACTTGGGGCTACCAAATTGTATTTTGGCTGCAGATTTACTGTAGCAATAGTAGCCTTTGTAGATTTACTGTGGCAACAGTAGCCTTTGTAGTAGCCATTATGATGTAGGACAATGTAAAAAGAAAGAATAAAATACCTATCCTCGCACAAGCACTTACTTTAAATTTCAAATCAATTCATATTTCATAATTTGAAAAATAATGAGGTATTACAATATTTAAATAGAAAATTCAAATTATAACTAGCCCTTTTTTGGCCAAATTAGTGTTCCAAAAAAGCTCCAGGCAAACACCTGCCTAGCCGTCGAAGACCCTTTCACTGTCGCGCTTAGTACTAAAACTAGTTCATGAAACATCTGAACTAATAAAAATTAAATAAAATAAAAAGTATAGCATTTAGATCGCCAGGCTAGGAAACCGCCTAAGCGCCGCCTACCCTCACCGCCTAGGTCCACTTAATGGTTTTTAAAATATTGGTCAAAATTAATATTAATGTTAAAGATTCTTTTAACTAATTCACTTATGTTATGTTTTGGATTGAATGAATGGAATAAAGAAAGGAATGAAATAGAGAGATCGATGATTTATTATATTTCAGCTGGAATGAGTTAAACATACCTTCCTTCAAGGAATAAAATTTATAAATTTGGGAGAGATGAGAAGGGTCCACTCCATTATAATAGAGCAACTAAACACAATATTTTTCATTTCATATGAATGAGTTATTCCGTTCTTAATTTCATTTCTCCAATTTAAACATAGCATTAATAACCTTTAGAAACAAACATATGCACCATCACTAAAAGGCTAGAATCATTAGCAGCTTTTAAAACCTCAGTCATATAATAGCTAAAGTTAAAAGCCAAAGATCACATTTAGGTCTTGTTGGTGCATGTTACCAGTAAAACTAATGGCAACTAGATTTTAGATTTGTTAGTTGAGCTCTGTAGTAAATGAAAATGACTAAATTTTCAACAAGTGTATAAAGATTTTTGAATTTGGTATATAGCCTCTTCTTGCTATATCAAGATTCTAACGCTTTTGAATGTCATTCAAATATTTTAAAATGATTGGTTCGTAAACATAAGCCTCATGGCATATCTAACTATCCCGTCTAAATTAAGTATCATAACATGATAATTTCAAGATGCACTTTCTAAGAAAAATTTGTTTCTAAACCAAGTAAATCTGCCCCCCAAAAAAATTGGGGCCATTATTTTATTTAATTCTAGCACCTTTAGTAAACTTTGCTATTTACAGGAGTTTTATGTTCTAAGTATGATCTTTTTTCCTTTTTTATACACTTAAAAAAAAAATCACCACCTTAAATGGCCACCCATTACAATTTTCTCAAGTTAGTTTGGCTTCTTCATGCCACATCATTATGAGTACATCACATAAATTAGAACTTTGCAATTTTAAAAATAAATAAAAACTTCTTAAATACTCCCTCCATTCACATAAGGAGTCCAATTTTAATTTTTCTAATTCAATTTATAAAATATTATTCAAAATTAAGATGAATTCTTCAAAATACATTGGTAATTATTTCAACCAACCAAATAATACTATTAATTGTAATTATATATATATATATATATATATATATATATATATATATATATATATATATATATATATATATATATATATTATTTGCAAAATTTACCTCATTACTTGAATACCAACAATTTTCAATTCATAATTTCGCAAATTAGCTTCAAACATTCACTATTGTGAAATGGAGGGAGTAATAGACATGATGTCAAGTTACTTCTAAGTTGAATTCTTCATATCCGTGAGCGAACTTTATTGTGAAGTGCAGCAGTTGATATGATTAACTTGAATTATTAATATCCGTGAGTGAGCTAACGTTTTCCCCATCTTTCAAGTGTTTCTTCAAAATCCTTATATTCTGCCTAGAGCACCAAAGGGTTAAACTTTATATAATACTTCCTCCGTTCTAAGATAAAATTTTTAATTGATTTTTTATGTATATTAAGAAAAAAAATAAAACAACAAAATTATCCATATTTAAATTCTCATTTAATTGTATAATTTTCTACACACGACTAGTAATATTCCATAAATATGTATAGAGAATAGATATAAGAATTTTTATCTTGAGACAGATGAAATACATGATAAAGTAATTTAGATATGAATCAATATCAAGTTTTTTAAGAAGTTAGTAACTGGTAACTTTTTGTGGATCAAAATTTGTAGTCTCGCTTATTGAAAGAATTACTTTCCGGTATGGTGAAAATTCGAAATTCCAAGTATCCAACATAATTAACAACCAACTTTTACGTCTAGTATAAGGGAATTTAAAAATAGCCAGTCTGGGACCCGTGCAGTGTTTATTTTACAGTTTCTTTAGAAAAATAACAATATCTCTCTCTTTTTCATGTGCTTATACAGATACTACATGTTTTGTGGTACATTCTTCTACACAAACTTGGGTAATTGCTAACACCTTACTGGGCATATACTTTCAAAAGATATGATGTCAAAGATTCTATTTGTACACAAATATTCTTTATAAATTCTATCAAGATCCATTTAATATGATGAAAAAGGATAAAGAAGAAAAGTGAGGGAAAGGAATATGCGACTGTTTGAAACTACATGTTTTTTTGTAGTTTGGTAGGTAAGAGGGTGAAAGAAGGTTCAAGAGGAATAGTGCTCAAACTCGGGCCCCATTCCATCAATTTATTTCATGTCAACAATACGGCTCTGAAAATTGATCTAAGGTGAAAAGAAAGAATAAAAACCTTATCCCCGCATAGAGTTGATAGAAAAACACCCGCAAAAGCATAATATTTTATGCTCAAATAAATATATTCACTAATATAAAAAATAACTCTTTATATAAGAATTCGACGACTTAGCTACTACATATGCTTTTGATGACTAGATATCTTTGATGTTCAACATCTGTAACTCTCACTTTATAAATATCCCCTTGGCCGTGTAAATATGTATTCACTTGTGAACTTGGCATTCTAGTTGAACAAACCTAATTAGGATGAACACTTGTTATTTTAACCAGTGTTCTAAAAAAAATTCTAGTAAGCCCCTTAGCTTGTTATTTTAACTGGTGTTCTAAAAAAACTTTTAGGTGTCTATTAGTCCCATAGTGATTGACGTTGGTTTGGCATGCTAGGTATTAACACTCAACTCAAGTGACATGGCATTTTATCAAACAAGTGGCAAGTATACTCAAAGATTTACCATTATGACTCTTCAAACATACTTGATGTCTGGTGGTAACATTGAATATTTTCTTAAGTGCTACCATAGGGGGTGTGGTGAAGCTCACCAAGGCCATGGGCAGACTGTCATGACTAGATCGTGCAGGCATTGGAGTTGTTGTTAGGAGTATTGTTGGCACCCGCTAACAACAATGTTGGCAAATGGATTAGTAGCTTGGATTGATCAAAGACCCATTCATGGGTTGGGCATGATTGGGTAAGAAAAAAGCATACATGGACATATTCGTGGGCAACACTTTCATAGTTTTCATGGTGTCACTTGTGAACTCGGCATTCTAATTGAACAAACCTAATTAGGATGAACATTTGTTATCTTAACCAGTGTTCTAAAAAAACTTTTAGGCGTCTATTAGTCCCTTAGCTTGTTATTTTAACCGATGTTCTATAAAAACTTCTAGGCGTCTATTAGTCCCTTAGTGGTTGACGTTGGTTTTGGCATGCTGGGTGCCAACTAGCGTGCCAAGACTTGGGTATTAACACTCAACTCAAGCAGCATGACATTTTATCAAACAAGTGGCGAGTATACTCAAAGATATACCATTATGACTCTTCAAGCATACTTGATGTCTGGTGGTAATACTGAATATTTTCTTTAAGTGCTACCGTAGGGGATGTGGTGAAGCCCACTAAGGCCATGGGCAGACTGTCATGACTAGGCCGTGCAGGAATTGGAGTATTGTTGGCGCTCGCTAACAACAACGTTGGCAAATGGATTAGTAGCTTGGATTGATCAAAGACCCATTCATGGGTTGGGCATGATTAGGTAAGAAAAACGCATGCATAGACATATTCGTGGGCAGCAGTTTCATAGTTTTCATGGTGTCGCCTAGGCAACGACTAGCCGTCCTATCGTTAAAGAATGACAAGGTGACGTCTTGGACGCTGAGCTGTCAAGACTCAGATCTTAATAGTTGGCTCAAGTTAAGTGATTAAGTCATTTTTTACCCATAACTCATCATCATAACCTATGGACTTGCTATGTGTTGTAATTTTATTATTTTTTAGACTTGTAATGTGTGATTAGTGTTGAATTGGTTGATTATTTATATTCTACGTAGTGTTTGTTGACTTGTTCTACTAGTTTTTAATGTTAAGTGTTTTATTTTTGAATTTTGATTATGAATTATTCATATAATTATGTTTTTAAATATATTACATAGTGTTAGTTATTATGTTTTGAATTTTAATGCATATAAAATTTTATTGTTCAATATACTTTTTAAATAAAATAAATAATATATAAATTACACATTGTTAACCATTTTTCGCCATACAGACGCCATGGCGGGTGCCTTATCGCCTAGGCGTCCTGTCGGTCAACTATCATCGCATCTCACCGTGGCGATGTGACATCTATGAGCACTTTAGGCAAGTATTGGACTGCTTAGAATTTCATGTGGGATAGTTGGACAAAGCATCGTGGCACAAGTTGGACAATTTCATGGGCAAAGACAACACAAATTGGGCCGACTTCATGAGATGGCTAGATGTTGGACTGAATGGGTTAGACAGTAGTTGCTAGCAGCAGTTACGGGCGATTACCAAGCATTCAGACATCATCATAATTGTTAGCATCGTCTTAAAAACAAATTTGGCTTGTGGACAATTCAAACAGATATCTTGGGCAATTAAAGGCAATTATATGTTTGAATTCTAATGTTGGTTGGCAATTTGCTGAAATTCCTAAACAGTTGGGGATGTCAAATACAGCCTATTTTTATAATCTTTTATATGCATTGTTGGGGCATTATATTGCAAACAATGTGCGAGTCTTGCAAGCCCTTGGCTGATGTAATTATTTGTATTGAATGATCAGTGAAAGGTTGGGATGTCATCCTATAAATTGTGGCTTTGTGGGTGTGGGTTGTGTTGATCCTTTATATTTACATTACAAACGTATATGTTTGTGTGTGAATGTTGCTAACTGGTTTAGTGGGCAAATCAATGCATCATAGGATATTGTTGGCGCATAAAATTTGGTGTCAAACGTAAACCCTATGACAGCGTCCCCCCTAGTGTCGAAAGCCCCTTTACTGCCGCACTTAGATCGCTAAGCACCTAGTACTCAAACTAGTTCATGAATCATCTGAGTCATAAGACTTCAACTCAGACTCTGACTCCAGCTTAAACTCGACTTATGATCAACAATTTTAGAAAGAGAAGAACAAAGATAATTGAAGAAGAAGAATATATTATCAAAGATGTCTTTATAGTCGCCTTCTAAAAAATATACAAAATTTCATAGATAACCCACCCATATTCGCCTTATAAAAAAAATATGCTCGAAGTTTCTTCATAAATTACTCATTTCTAACACTTAGTATGTTCTAAATTCCTCCCCAACACTTTCCCTAATAAAAAATAAATAAATAAAAATTACATCGCCTAGAGCACTAACCTAGGAACCGCCTACCTAAAAAAATTCCTAGCCACCGCTTACAAGCCCAAGGTGCTCAAAACTCTGATTTACTTTGAAACAAAATATAGATGAACATAACATGTGGATATGTCCTCGTAATGGGTCTTTAAATATGTAAGGCTCTTTCAAATAATTCTAATTCATTATATAATTTTAATAATCAAAATTATACAAAAAGCAAGAAGACCTTTTCATTTTCTCACGCATAACAAAATTAGTACTCGAGTTACTTTATTTTTGACCAAAGTCAATCTTGATCATCAAACTTGTCCGAATTGTCAAACCTAAAAAAAGAATGTGTTATTTTTTGTTGTTCACAATTAAGACTACACCGACGATAATTCCTGCTACAGATCACGTTTTTCATCTTCGATGGGGATGTCGATTCTCCAGCGAAGAGGCCAAGAAAATTTAGGGTAGAGGTGAAAAATCAAAAGATATCAAAAGGTTAAGCTCTTGATACCAATATGACATAGGATAAGATGAAATTAAAGAAGAAGAGTACTTATCCCGCATAAAATTGGTAAAGAAAAACAAATACAAAAGTACAAAATTTTAATCTCAAATCAGCATATTGAATAATCTTAAAAATAATAAAGGTTACAAATGTTTATACATAAATTCCAAAAAATTATGACTGAATCAGTAAGAAGTAATGCTGAATAATATTTTTACTTATATTTTCTCATTAACAATTAAAAATTACTTTCAATATCCATCTTGTTTTATTATTATAAATAAATTTTGTTATGTACAAATTGCTTTTGATTTTTTTTTTAACAAATTAGTAACCAATTTAATGAATGTTATTAATATTTTTAGTTTTTTATTTCTAAAATTATATTACTAATACAATACTCCATTAAAAATTATTCAAAAAATTTATAAGTTTGTTTCAGTCCAAATTGAATTCTTTATGTTTGTTTTATTATTTATTTAAATGCATATATATATGTGTGTGTGTGTGTGTGTGTGTGTGTGTGTGTGTGTTAATCCCGTTATTTTTAATTGTTTTATTATTTATTTAAATACATATTTATTATTTATTTAAATACATATATATGTATAAAAAATTACTCTAGTATTATGATTTGTTTTATTTAGTTACTTCAGATGAATCAGTTAACAAACAACTTTTTTCATTCAGTGTTCAATTTTAATTAAATCTTTGTTCTATTTAGTTCGTTCAATCATTTAAAACTTTTCATTCAATTTTATCAAACAACTCCCAAGTCTCTAGCTTACTTGACAAGAGTTGGAGGACCATAATATGGAACTACAAGACTATTTTAAGTCAATTCTGTGGTGGGCATTCATGTTTCATACTTCCACAGGAACGAAATGGACATCACGAAGAAATTACTTCGTGCCCTGCACGCAGGAACGCATAATACCATAAGGTCATTAAGGTGTTTGGCAGAACATGTATAATATGACATTGTTTCTCAACATCATATCATAGGGGTAGACCAAAAGCCAATGAATCTTTTGGCCAGCTAAAAAGGGGATTGTCATAATCACCTACACATGCATACACTTTCATAGTAACATACATATACGTTTAGAAGTAAGTTTGGCCAACTTGTAAATAAATCCTAGACTTAAGTGCCTGACAAGTACGGAAAAGACTGATTTGTGCATATCCAACACCAAGACCAAATTCATGGGAGCAAGAACAATATCATAATTGGGAAACATGGTGGTAGCATTGCTTTGATCCACCACTCCTGCAGTGTAGGTGGGAGAGTTCGATTCTCATCCCCTTTCGCCATTTGTAATAGATTAGGCCTCAATGATTTAAAAATAATAATAATAATAATTTAATTATTAACTCTCATCAACTTCCATCAGGTGCTAGAAGAATGCTATAAAGTTAAAGCCAAATCTTCGACACAAAAATAAACAAATACTGGCTTACATATGCAGCTATAAAGTTAAAGCCAAATATTTGACACAAAAATAAACAAACACTCGATTACATATGCAACGAGTTTCGATCTATGAGGTAAACAGTATCATAATTCCTAGCTACTCAATTTAGATTTTGTGAAAAAAGGGCAAAAACAATGACAAAATCACACAATATATATAATACAGACAATATATGCATTTTATGAATGATGCTGTTTGTTTTATTTTTGCTTCGCAGTGGAGCGGAGCAGAGCAGAGCAGAGCAGAGCAGAGATCGATCAACATGTACCTCTCACCACTAGCGAACTCATAGAGCCTGCCTCTACCGGAGAAGATGTGCACAGCGACGTCGACATCGCAGAGCACGGAGAGCTCCCGAGCTTTCTTCATCAATCCGGAACGCCTCTTGGAGAATGTCACCTGCCGATTACTCTTGTCTTCGATCCGCTTCACTTCGACCTTTCCTCTTCCCATTGATCCGGTATAAAACCCTAACCCTAGGCGGCAGACAGTGGCTTCGAATTGGGGGATGAGAACAGAAGGGGCTTTTGTAGTAGTAGTGAGCGGTGGGATGTAGTAGATGATTCGTCGTCATCGTATGCGAGTAACTGCTGGTAAGTTGATTCTTAATGCCTGACACGTGGCGCTAATTTAGTTGAATCTTCCCTGCTCCCACTCTCTCACTGTCTGCCTTGGCGGCGATGGGAAAAAAATTACAGAGTAACGACACGAAGTAAGATTTTAGATATTTTGAGATGAAATGAGCCCTTTTAGGAACTTGTGTAAAATATCTACGGTTCCTCTTATTTACAACTCGCTCCCCAAACTTAGTACTTTATAAGATTATTATTAATTTTTAAAAAAAATTAATTCAAATTAAAATTTTTAAAATAATAAAATTTATAATGATTAATGCCTTATAGATAATTTTTAATATTTATATTAATTTAGAGTTTAAAAATATCTTAAATTAATTTTAAAAAATTTAATAACCTTTCTATTTCAATATATAAAATTATTATTAGATATTTTTCAAAATTGCAATTGATACAAAATTATTTAATTTGAATTAATAAAAATGTGAATATTATAAATTATTTAAAAATTACTATTACTTATAACATTTATTATTTTACAATTCTTAACAAATTATTCTTAATTTTAAGTTAACAAATATCTTAAATTAATTTATAAAAACTGATAATAATTTTGTAATTTAAAACAGATAAAATATTTAATATCAATCTCTGACTTTAGCATCTCTGACTTTAGCATGGGGGTAAGTGTGACGCCCCCAAATCTAGGCCCACACAGCCCAAACTTGAGTCGTCAAAAGACTACACCAAAATTATTACAATGAAATACAACGTACAACAATACAGTGGATAATACAACACAACTAAGTCTTCTTTATTATTGCCACACTATTTTATAACACGTGAAGACTATGATAGCTATCCCCGCACTCTCACTCCATTCCCCGGCTAGACCCCGTTACGTTCTCATCTCCTGTTGAAAAACAATGGAACGAAAAGAAAGGGTGAGCTCAAATAGCCCAGTAAGAAATATCATGACTAAGATAATGACGAATAATTTATCATTAGCCTTCAACAGTTGAGTTCTTGATAGAATACAATAGACTACAAGGTTTATATCAAAAACTGCAGTTAAATTCTTAAACAACGTTCAGATCAATAATAGCAGCGGAATGAGTAATCTATTAGAAGAATAATGCAGACTATAATGTCCACTCGGTTCTCTTTTTAGGAAAAACATCATCAACTTTTATCATCTGAAATATCATTAGTCAAGATAATACAACTTCACAGTTCCTGGTCATAATCATACAGATCAACAGTTCGTCTTTGCACTACGGGCCAAAGACATTCAATATAACACCAACGGTCATGATTATACCAGATTCAGCCTTTGGTCATAATCATACCAATCAACAGTTCATCTTTGCACTACGGGCCAAAGAGAACATTAACCACGTGTCATAAAAGACACCGAACAGATGTATCGCCTTTAACCTAGTATATCGCCTTTAACCTATCATCTGTTCAACAATTATATCACATCTGTGCCCCCGGCCACAGATATTCACAACAGCTTGATTCTTGATGATTAATACAAATAACAGTGATACAAATGATGAACAGAAGAACAGGATAAACAATAAGTATCGGAAGTTTACTTTGTGCAGATTCAAATAATGTCCAAATTGCCAACATGATGTGGAGTGAAATTTAAAAATGATATTCAAGATCCACAGTTCAGAATAACGATTACAGTTCAATAGAAATGTTCAGAAAATAGGAAGGTTCAGTTGAACTAATGAAATTCAACTATTATGGAACATATAATATTTTCAGGAATTATAGAAGCAATAGTTCCATAATAAGTTTCGATTTAGGTGTATGGAAGAAAGTAATATCCCTTACCGTAGCAGGTTTGATTAACAAAAGGTGAAGGAAATTAATATCCCTTACCATAGTAAGTTTGAATAATGGAAGATGAAAAAGATGGTATCCCTTATGAGTATAAAGGAAAATGATATCACTTACGAATATGGAATAAAAGTGTCATGTGATAATTCGTGTAGACAAATTATTTCCACACGAGACAAATAACAAGGGTTATTCACCAACAGGCGATAATCCGCACCGTAAGGTTATTCCCATCAATTTGAATACGAATAGTTATTCACCAAACAGGCGTAATCCGCACCGTAAGGTTATTCCCACAATTTAATAGAATTTGAACACGAAGAGTTATTCACCAAACAGGCGATAATCCGCACCGTAAGGTTATTCCCATCAATTTGAATACAAAGAGTTATTCACCAAACAGGCGATAATCCGCACCGTAAGGTTATTCTCAAAGATTAATAAGGAATGAATACAAAAGGTTATTCACCAACAGGCGGTAAACCGCGCCGTAAGGTTATTCCCACAATTTAATACATGGAAATAAATGGCACAAGAAAGAAACGATATTATTTTCGAGAATCAAAGAATGATAATCCCTTCAAGTAAGAAAGAAAATAATATCCATTTATGATGATGAAAAGAGTGATACCCCTTACCGTAGTAAGTTTAAGAGTGTGAAAAGATTGATATTCCTTACCACAGTAAATTTAAGAGTTTGAAATGAATGGTATTCCTTACCGTAGTAAGTTTAAGAGTATGAAAGAAAATGAAATTCCTTACCTTAACACGTGACTGGATATTGATTTAAATGAGGTTGATCAACCTATATTTTTATAATAAAATTAGTAATTACCACATATAAATTTCAAAGTGTATGATAACTCGTATATTATGAACTATCAAAATTATATATATTTAACATAATTTTTGTAGTATAATATAATAACTTTAGAATAGTTTTTTTTAAAATAATATTTCAAAATAAATCTTCTAAAGAAAGCTTTTAAAAATGAATCTTCTAATAGAAGAGTCTTCTAAAGGAAGATTTGTGAATACCGTGAAAAATAGGAATTTATAAAATTACTACTCTTTAATAAAAGACTTACTTGAAAATTTTCTGCACTCCTTTTGGCTTTCAAACTCTCAAAATAACCTTACTATTCTCAGAGAAAACTCATAAAATTCTTATAGAAAAATTTTATGTTTTAGGTGTGATTTTTCTATTCAGCTGAACAAGCTATTTATAGGGGAAAATGGGGTACTATGCGTGGTAGGTGGGCACTGTGCATTTGGTAGGTGAGAGAGGCTGCGCAAACGTTTTTTTTTAAAAAATTTCAATACTTGCACAGTAACTTTGCACAGTAACTTTAAAATTTTCAAAAAGTGAACAGTAACTTTTGTCAGCCGATGAATAGTAATTTCCGGGAGTGAACAGTGACTCCGGAGTAACTTTTCCGATGTGAACAGTAACTTCCGTCAGTGAATAGTAACTTTTGAAAAATAATAATATTTATTTTATTTTATTTTATTTTATTTATTCTACCTGTGGATCCAACATATAAAATAATGCTACAACAATGATAACAATAATGTAATAAACATGTTACAAATTATTATTAATTTAAATAATATAAATTACTGTGTATTTGCTACTGTGACAATTATTTGGTTCAATAATTTTAAAATACAACGCACCAGCAATTATTGACTCAATGATATAAAATGCAGTGTAATGACAATTATTAAATCAATAATGCAAAATACTGTGTAGCAACAATTATTGAATTGATAACATAAAATATTATACAACAACAATTATTGATGAAATGATGTGCAACAGTTAGGGTGTCAATTTCAGATCAATAATATAAGACACTGTGCAATACCGTGTGCTACTGTAGAGTACCGCATGCTACTGTAGAATACCATAAATTACCGTATGCTACTATTCTTTTATCACCAGTATTTAAATAGTTAACACCGTTGACTATTTTTATTTAAAAAGGTTACTTCTGTCGTTTTCTATATCCGACAATTATTCCGTTGTGGGGTCCACCAATAATTAGTTATTTCGGCGCCGTCGTACGACACGAATATTATATTGCGCCGTCGTACGGGCAGAACGAATATTCCCCGACAAAACGAATATTCCCCGACAAAAAGAATATTGTCCAACAAGGTATAATTTGCACGAAACATCCTTAACTTTTAACTTTGTCAATTTAACCACTTACTGTTTCATGAAAAAATATATATGAAGAAAATTAAATTTTATATTTCATAAAATTCGGGGTCTTACAACCTCCCCTCCTTATGAAATTTCGTCCCCGAAATTGACGTACCTGGCATTTCGAAGAGGTATGGATACCTAGACTTCATCTCAGATTCTAGCTCCCAGGTCATTTCCTCAATATCTTGGTTCCTCCATAAAACCTTAACTTGAGGTATAACCTTTGAGCGTAAGATCTGCTCCTTCTTATCTAGGATCTTAACAGGTACTTCCTCATACGTTAAATCTTCTTCTATAACGTCCGGTTCTAACTCAATGACGTGGTTTGGGTCCTTCACATATTTACGTAACATAGATATGTGAAAAACGTTATGGATGCGAGACATACTTGGTGGTAAGGCTAGTCTGTAAGCTACAGTTCCCACCCGATCGAGGATTTCAAATGGGCCAATAAATCGAGGGTTGAGTTTTCCTCTCTTTCCGAATCTCGTAACCCCTTTCCATGGAGAAACACGTAAGAATACATGATCTCCGACGTTGAATCTCTCATCTCTCCGATGAAGATCGGCATAACTCTTTTGTCGTTCTTGTGCTGTCTGTATTCGTTGTCGGATCATTTGGATCTTTTCGGTCGTCAAGCGTACCAACTCGGGTCCCAACAGTTTTGCTTCTCCTACCTCATTCCAACATACTGGAGAGCGACATTTGCGTCCATATAAAGCCTCGAATGGAGCCATACCTATACTTGCTTGGTAACTGTTGTTGTAGGAAAATTCCACCAATGGCAAGTACTTATCCCAACTTCCTTTGAAATCTAGTACGCAAAGTCTCAAAAGATCTTCGAGGGTCTGGATCGTCCTTTCCGATTGTCCGTCCGTTTGAGGATGGTATGCAGAACTAAAACGTAGTTCAGTGCCCATAGCTTTTTGTAGACTGATCCAAAAGCGTGAAGTGAATCTAGGATCTCGATCAGAAACTATGGAAACTGGCATGCCATGCAATCTCACGATCTCATTTATGTACATACCGGCAAGACGTTCAAGTGAAAAGTTTTCTCGTATAGGCAAGAAATGAGCGGATTTGGTCAATCTATCTACGATGACCCAAATTGCATCTAAGCCTTGAGAAACTTTGGGAAGACCCGTCACGAAATCCATATTGATGTGTTCCCACTTCCATTCGGGAACCTCAAGTGGTTGTAAAGGACCCTTAGGTACTTGATGCTCTGCCTTGACACGTTGACAAGTTAAGCACCTTGAGATAAACTCTGCAATCTCCCTTTTCATATTGTTCCACCAAAATGTATGTCGAAGATCTCGATACATCTTGGTACCTCCAGGGTGGATTGCAAATGGCGTGTTGTGTGCCTCCATCATGATTTTATGCTTTAATTCAGGATCGTTAGGAACACAGAGTCGAGAGTTGACTCGAAGTATTCCTTTCTCGTCGATTCTTGCTTCGGGAATGGTACCTTCTTGTACTTTCTTTATCATGTTTATCAGTTCCGGATCGGTAGCTTGAGCAGCTTTAATTTTATCGATTAAAGCTGGTTCTACTCGCACGTGAGCAATCTTCGAGTGGGTCCCCGGTGTCTTTAGCTGTATCTCCATCTTTTGCAAGTCGTACAAAATACGCTTTTGTGTTGTCAGCAGTGCACTTGTACTCGCATAAGATTTTCTGCTCAAAGCGTCAGCTACAACGTTCGCCTTTCCCGGGTGATACTGGATTGTGTGATCATAATCCTTCAACAGCTCAAGCCAACGTCGTTGTCGCATGTTGAGTTCCTTCTGGGTGAAGAAATACTTGAGACTTTTATGATCCGTATAGATATCCACTTTTTCTCCGTACAAGTAGTGTCTCCAGATCTTCAACGCGAAAACGACTGCTGCCAACTCTAGATCATGAGTAGGATAATTTTTCTCATAATCTTTGAGTTGTCGAGAGGCATAGGCTATAACCTTTCCATGTTGCATAAGGACACAACCTAGACCTTTGCCTGAAGCATCGCTATATATGACGAATTTTCCTGATCCTGATGGAATGGTCAGAACAGGAGCTGAAACAAGTCTCCTCTTGAGTTCTTGAAAACTCTTCTCGCATTCCTCGCTCGATATAAGTTTTGTACTAGAATGAATGATACCGATATCTAGTAATTTCAACTCTTGGTGTTCTATGGGAGTCATTTGGTATGAGACTTTAAAAATGGGCTTAGTGCCGGGTTCAAGATCGATACAGAATTCAATTTCACGGTTTGGGGGTAAGCCAGAAAGTTCCTCAGGAAAAACGTCAGGAAACTTATTAACAATAGGAATATCATTCAAGTTTGACGTGTTTTTGTTCAAATCAATGACATGGGCTAAAAAGGCTTGACATCCGTTTTTCAATAAACGAATGACTTTATGGCTAGAAATAATAGTTATAGATTTCAATGGTTTAGTTGCTTGAATTTGCATGACAGGTTGATTAGGAATATGAAAACTAATAATCTTATGATAACAATCAATTTTAGCATGATGGGTAGTCAACCAATCAATTCCTAAAATCACATCAAATTCATGCATCTCCAAAGAAATAAGGTCAACAGGTAATGTGAGGTTGTTGATTTGAACTAGGCAAGATTTATAGACAGTAGATATAATGGTCATTTCTCCTAATGGGGTTTCAACTGATAAGTCAAAGTCCAAATTTTCAGGAGTTAAGTTTAAACGCTGAGCACATGCAGGTGAGATAAAAGAATGGGTAGAACCAGTATCTAACAAAGCGTAGACTTCACGAGAATTTATGAATAGCTTACCGGTCATCACCTCATTCGATTTCTTGATCATCAAGGCTGTCATCATCAAATCGAGTCCCATATACTTCATCCGGATCTTCACGTATTTCAACCATGGGGATACCACGAAATAGTTCTCTAACGAACTGTTTCTCAGATTCTTCAACTTCATCAGTAGTAGCGTACCAATGATTTCCATTAAAATAGTATTTTCGATAGACTACAGTTTCCACGATAGTGACTAACTTAACCTGAATTCCTCTAAATTGTAACGCCCAAAAGTATAGATACATCATTTTTAAATAATCTTGAAAATCATAGGTCGAACACCATAAATCCCAAAGACTTATATGAAACGTCCATATATTCTGATCCTTTATTATCGAGCATAACCAGGTGATGATATGTTTCCAACTGTCGAGCAAATTAAAGGCAACAATTTCCGCAAGTTCCGGATATCCTTTAAAGAACGAATTTGGAAGAACGACGGTAGAACTTTCACCTTCTTCTTCTTTAGATCGGATACAAATAATTTTTGCTTTAGGCAAATTATTCAACTCTGAGTTTGTAGAAGAATTGTTTGTGGCCTCTACATTCACTTCGGGTACTCCGTGGTTAACCTCCTGATTTCCAGATGCCATACTTAACTGTGGTCACAAAATAGATGTTAGTTCAAATAAACTGACTCATCACTTCATGTCCCTATATTCAAATCAACTCATTAGATAATAAAATCTAATTTAGGTAGAACATACTAGTGACTGATTCTATTCGTCTCTCCCCTCCTAGTTCTAACCCCAGATCTCCATTAAAGACCATATCCCTAAGCTCTGATACCAACTGTGACGCCCCCAAATCTAGGCCCACACAGCCCAAACTTGAGTCGTCAAAAGACTACACCAAAATTATTACAATGAAATACAACGTACAACAATACAGTGGATAATACAACACAACTAAGTCTTCTTTATTATTGCCACACTATTTTATAACACGTGAAGACTATGATAGCTATCCCCGCACTCTCACTCCATTCCCCGGCTAGACCCCGTTACGTTCTCATCTCCTGTTGAAAAACAATGGAACGAAAAGAAAGGGTGAGCTCAAATAGCCCAGTAAGAAATATCATGACTAAGATAATGACGAATAATTTATCATTAGCCTTCAACAGTTGAGTTCTTGATAGAATACAATAGACTACAAGGTTTATATCAAAAACTGCAGTTAAATTCTTAAACAACGTTCAGATCAATAATAGCAGCGGAATGAGTAATCTATTAGAAGAATAATGCAGACTATAATGTCCACTCGGTTCTCTTTTTAGGAAAAACATCATCAACTTTTATCATCTGAAATATCATTAGTCAAGATAATACAACTTCACAGTTCCTGGTCATAATCATACAGATCAACAGTTCGTCTTTGCACTACGGGCCAAAGACATTCAATATAACACCAACGGTCATGATTATACCAGATTCAGCCTTTGGTCATAATCATACCAATCAACAGTTCATCTTTGCACTACGGGCCAAAGAGAACATTAACCACGTGTCATAAAAGACACCGAACAGATGTATCGCCTTTAACCTAGTATATCGCCTTTAACCTATCATCTGTTCAACAATTATATCACATCTGTGCCCCCGGCCACAGATATTCACAACAGCTTGATTCTTGATGATTAATACAAATAACAGTGATACAAATGATGAACAGAAGAACAGGATAAACAATAAGTATCGGAAGTTTACTTTGTGCAGATTCAAATAATGTCCAAATTGCCAACATGATGTGGAGTGAAATTTAAAAATGATATTCAAGATCCACAGTTCAGAATAACGATTACAGTTCAATAGAAATGTTCAGAAAATAGGAAGGTTCAGTTGAACTAATGAAATTCAACTATTATGGAACATATAATATTTTCAGGAATTATAGAAGCAATAGTTCCATAATAAGTTTCGATTTAGGTGTATGGAAGAAAGTAATATCCCTTACCGTAGCAGGTTTGATTAACAAAAGGTGAAGGAAATTAATATCCCTTACCATAGTAAGTTTGAATAATGGAAGATGAAAAAGATGGTATCCCTTATGAGTATAAAGGAAAATGATATCACTTACGAATATGGAATAAAAGTGTCATGTGATAATTCGTGTAGACAAATTATTTCCACACGAGACAAATAACAAGGGTTATTCACCAACAGGCGATAATCCGCACCGTAAGGTTATTCCCATCAATTTGAATACGAATAGTTATTCACCAAACAGGCGTAATCCGCACCGTAAGGTTATTCCCACAATTTAATAGAATTTGAACACGAAGAGTTATTCACCAAACAGGCGATAATCCGCACCGTAAGGTTATTCCCATCAATTTGAATACAAAGAGTTATTCACCAAACAGGCGATAATCCGCACCGTAAGGTTATTCTCAAAGATTAATAAGGAATGAATACAAAAGGTTATTCACCAACAGGCGGTAAACCGCGCCGTAAGGTTATTCCCACAATTTAATACATGGAAATAAATGGCACAAGAAAGAAACGATATTATTTTCGAGAATCAAAGAATGATAATCCCTTCAAGTAAGAAAGAAAATAATATCCATTTATGATGATGAAAAGAGTGATACCCCTTACCGTAGTAAGTTTAAGAGTGTGAAAAGATTGATATTCCTTACCACAGTAAATTTAAGAGTTTGAAATGAATGGTATTCCTTACCGTAGTAAGTTTAAGAGTATGAAAGAAAATGAAATTCCTTACCTTAACACGTGACTGGATATTGATTTAAATGAGGTTGATCAACCTATATTTTTATAATAAAATTAGTAATTACCACATATAAATTTCAAAGTGTATGATAACTCGTATATTATGAACTATCAAAATTATATATATTTAACATAATTTTTGTAGTATAATATAATAACTTTAGAATAGTTTTTTTTAAAATAATATTTCAAAATAAATCTTCTAAAGAAAGCTTTTAAAAATGAATCTTCTAATAGAAGAGTCTTCTAAAGGAAGATTTGTGAATACCGTGAAAAATAGGAATTTATAAAATTACTACTCTTTAATAAAAGACTTACTTGAAAAATTTCTGCACTCCTTTTGGCTTTCAAACTCTCAAAATAACCTTACTATTCTCAGAGAAAACTCATAAAATTCTTATAGAAAAATTTTATGTTTTAGGTGTGATTTTTCTATTCAGCTGAACAAGCTATTTATAGGGGAAAATGGGGTACTATGCGTGGTAGGTGGGCACTGTGCATTTGGTAGGTGAGAGAGGCTGCGCAAACGTTTTTTTTTAAAAAATTTCAATACTTGCACAGTAACTTTGCACAGTAACTTTAAAATTTTCAAAAAGTGAACAGTAACTTTTGTCAGCCGATGAATAGTAATTTCCGGGAGTGAACAGTGACTCCGGAGTAACTTTTCCGATGTGAACAGTAACTTCCGTCAGTGAATAGTAACTTTTGAAAAATAATAATATTTATTTTATTTTATTTTATTTTATTTATTCTACCTGTGGATCCAACATATAAAATAATGCTACAACAATGATAACAATAATGTAATAAACATGTTACAGATTATTATTAATTTAAATAATATAAATTACTGTGTATTTGCTACTGTGACAATTATTTGGTTCAATAATTTTAAAATACAACGCACCAGCAATTATTGACTCAATGATATAAAATGCAGTGTAATGACAATTATTAAATCAATAATGCAAAATACTGTGTAGCAACAATTATTGAATTGATAACATAAAATATTATACAACAACAATTATTGATGAAATGATGTGCAACAGTTAGGGTGTCAATTTCAGATCAATAATATAAGACACTGTGCAATACCGTGTGCTACTGTAGAGTACCGCATGCTACTGTAGAATACCATAAATTACCGTATGCTACTATTCTTTTATCACCAGTATTTAAATAGTTAACACCGTTGACTATTTTTATTTAAAAATGTTACTTCTGTCGTTTTCTATATCCGACAATTATTCCGTTGTGGGGTCCACCAATAATTAGTTATTTCGGCGCCGTCGTACGACACGAATATTATATTGCGCCGTCGTACGGGCAGAACGAATATTCCCCGACAAAACGAATATTCCCCGACAAAAAGAATATTGTCCAACAAGGTATAATTTGCACGAAACATCCTTAACTTTTAACTTTGTCAATTTAACCACTTACTGTTTCATGAAAAAATATATATGAAGAAAATTAAATTTTATATTTCATAAAATTCGGGGTCTTACAGTAAGGACAGCACTTAGTATGGGATAGGGATTTAAGGTTTTGTTTCTCAAATTTTAAATTCTCCTTAAAGGGATTTTATATCCAAAAGAGTCATCTTTTATACTACTATAAAACTATATCAATTTATTTTATTAATTATCATCTCTAAATTAATAAAAATATTTGAGTATTAGATTAATGTGGGACGTCATTTTGTTGCAATATAAATAATTTGTAATATCCAAAATTCTACAATAGTATGGTACCAAATATTTTTATATATAAATTTTTTATTTAAAAATATTTTAGTTACTGAATATTGTACAGGATCTCAGATTTTTTTCTTCAATAATTTCTTTAATCCTCACCCTAATTGCTGATCAGCCAAACGAGCTCATAATATTTTTTTATGATTATATTAAAGATATTGTTATGATTTATTTTTTCTAGTTTATAAGATAAGTTTACAACTAAATATTTCTTTGTGCATTATAATAACATTTCTAATGAAAATTACAGTAATCATATATATTTATGATCATCCACGTTTATACCCACAAAAAAATGAAAAGAAAATCTTATATAATTTCCTTAAAAAGAGTATTATTTATAAGTTTAAATTTATTTTTTTTGTTCCACGTTTATATTTTTAAAATATCATGTTTTATTTTGTAATAATAACATAATAATTAATAAAATTCTAATAACAAATAAAAGACATTATATTATTTTAAATTATCAGAAGAAAATGTCCATATCCTAAAACCAAAATATCAACATACGCAAATCTTTTTTCCAATCATGTTTAATTATATGGAGCACAAAGCAGAAAAATGCTGATTACGTAAGCGGTATTTAACCTTTCCGCAAAGCAACTCACGAATTCAGGACAATTTTTAAGATTACATCAAGGAAATGATACCCATGACTGCCGCAAATTTAAGGATATCTATGCATATACATGAATTAAATATAATATTATTCTTATTATTAAAAAATATATTTTTATATTAAAATTTATATCTCGTAATATTTTTTAAAAAATTGATATTTTCATAACACTTTAAAATTATCACACGAAAATCATCGTTACAAATTTATACGACTGTTTTCATTTAAAAATATTGTGAAAAAAATATATTTTTTATTTTTTAATAGTGAAGATGATATTGTGTTTAATTTATATTTATTTATACTTTTTGCTAATTTAAAGGCCGTAAATATAAGTAATTAAACAGGTTATTTGAGGCAAAAATCTATATCTATATGTATTATATTATTTTTTTCACATATTTTTATTTAATTATATTATTTTTATTTTATTTTATTTTTTATTTTTTAGATTATATAAATATCTTATTTTATTTAACATAATAATAATTTATACACAAAGCGCTTAGCATTGGGTTCTGGTGGTAATGAACAAGACTGGTAGATATAGAAGTTGATACGAGAGTTTTATTATTCAGCTAAAAAAATAATTGAAGAAGGCGGTGCGTTAATCGTAGACCACGCAATTAGAATCTAAGGAGATTACGTGGGACCCTTTTTATTCTGGATGGATATAGTTCGCCACCTGACAGTACTGAAAAAGCCACGTCACGTCATGGCAATGGGTTTGCTTGGCTCAAATTAAAGGAGGATGTGGACTGTGGGTGAGTCATGAGTGGAAGACAGGAACAACTAGGCAATTGGTCTGTGTTACACCTATTTTTTAATAATGAGATAAAATATAGTATTTTATATTATATTTTAATATTATGTGTGTAAATTTATTTTAAATTGGTGGAAGGGGATTTTAAATTTTTATCAGTCAGAGGAGAGAGAGGGAGGGAGAATAGTGTGAGCAGAGTTTTTGTTTGAAATCCCATTTTTTTTTTTTAAGAATATAATATAATTTTATAGTCAAATATATCTTCATCACCATATCAATAATTAATCAAATTTTAATATTTTATTTGTGAGTTTTTAAAGTTAAGAAAATAATAGGATAACTAAGAAAATTTGTATTTTTTTTCTTTAAGAATTCTATATTTGTGAATTTTTTAAGTTAATAAAGGTAAAAAAATAAAATTGAACTCAATTTTTCTTATATTTTTTATTGACCAAAATGGTAGGAAGGTTAAGAAAAAAATAAATTTATTTTAATTCCGTAATCGCTAATACATAAAATATGTAAAATAAAAGTAAGAAATGTTACTTTTCTATCATTTTTTTTCACGAGTTAAAAATCTTTAAAAAATTTAGTTTGAAAAGCTCACAAACAAAATATTAAAAGAAGAAAAAATACATTTACAAACAAATTTCACACACAAAAAAACAACAAGATTCACATAAAAATATCGAACTTAAAATATAAAGATGACATTATCTTAATTTTAACTATTAGCCAACTACCTCATTAGATATATTAAGTAAAGTTCTAGTCTATCTATCTGTCCACTTGTCATTAAAAATAATCTTTTAATGAGATAGTGGTGATGTTAGGAATAGAAAGACTTCTTTTTTTTTTCTAATAAATGAAAATTATTATCAAGAACTGATATTTTCGCATGTCATATTCATATAAGGTGAATTTTATTTATTATTTATATAAAAAAATTATAAAAATATTAATTCTTTTATTATTACTTCATGAGTAAGTGTAAATAAAAAGATAAAAATTAAGTTCTACTTTTCGATAATATTTTTTAGAATTATTTTAACTCATCACAAATTCATTTAAAAAAATAGGGACCAACTATGTTATTGAGACTAGTTTATAATTTTTTATAGGGTCTGCTTAATGTGTGCCCTAAGGGCACACACTAAGCGCGGAAAACAAGAGATGGGACCCGCTAAAAATTATTTCTTTATATAGTTGCACTGAATTCAATACATGGGGTCCACTAGTATATTATTTTTTTATACATTGAATTCAGTGCGCTTACATAAACAAATAATATTATATATCGTTTTTCGCGTTTAATGTGTACCCTAAGGACACACATTAAGAAAATCCTTTTTTATATAGGCGTTAAATTATCTCATATATACTGTCATACGATTATAATGTTACTAAATTTATTATTCATATATAAAAAGTTACATGAAAATATTATATTTTTACATAAAAATATCATTCTTCTAAATATAGAGAATTAATATTTTGACAAATAAAATTTAATATTTTTATAATTTTTTTATTAGATAAATTTAAAATTTATTTATTATTTAAATAAATAAATTTATAAAATTATTATTTTTACTCATAAAAATATCAATTCCTTACATATATATCGAGTTACAGAGGTTTGATATCTTCCAACAAAAAAATTGGTGATGAGTGCTGACCGGTGTTGAGCCAAAAACCGACGTACGTATAATATATCTATCGATCTACCTGGCCACCTGCACAGGATTTGATTGCAATTGCGTTCCTGATCATCATGACTAGACAGACACGGAGAAGCAGAAGAAACGTAGTACTTACTATAACATTTGCTCGACAATTTTCACATATTTTAAGATTGTCTTTTTTATTCTAATAGGTCGTCGATGAAACATTTTGTATTTATTAGACACAATAGCAGCCTACGTAAGCAGTCAGGTGTATTTCTCACAAGTGAGTGTATTTGGATTTTTAAATATATATATTTTTAATTTTAATATATATATATATATTGTCGCCATTGGCTTTTTAGAATTAAATTAAAATATTTTTACACTTAAAATTAACATTATTTTTTTTAATTAAAATTAATACAACGATGAATATCTTAAGTTATTTAAAAAAATATTATTTATTATAGTATTTGAATTAAAAAATATTTCATATTAATTTTCAAAAATTCAACAATGGTCTTATAAATTAGAACGGTGGGAATATTATATTTATGAATTAAATAAATTATGTTAAAAATAAATTTTCTTTAAAAAAAATAATTTTTTTAAATATATCTGGAGATTTAAATACAACTAAGTCATAATTCATTACATGAACAAACAAAAAAATTAGTGCTGCTGGATCTAGTGACACCAAGTATTGTAAAAGAAAAGCATATATTACAAGTTTAACTAATTTTATAGAGATAAATAATGTCCTTTAAAGTTATCTAAATATAATTTAAAATGAGATTAAATGATATAGGTAATTTATAACGAATCAAGATTTCCAGCGTTACCCATGTCCCATTAGGACAAAGAAAAAATAAAATTATTTATTTGAAGAGAATGTTCCAACTCCATACTACTTTAATCGAGTTTAGAATTTCTGGGGGCAGTTTGAAAATGAAATGAAGGGCCCATAAATTACAGGCTTCCAAACGTTTATAGTTGAGACTTGGCCCATCTCTAGGGTCGGGGATAGTGTGAACTTAGACATCGGCCTTGCATTCATGAACTTAGGGCCTATTTGTTTTCAACTTAATTAATAGCCCAAAATCTCATTCGAAAAATAGTTCAACTTGTGTATGATGATTGTTAGTATTTCTTGGTTTCTTCTGTTGGGCGGGTTTGTAATTTCTTATGGACAATATTATTGCAATTTTTACACGGGCTCTAATGTTGTTTTGGGTATTGAAAAATCGATGGACTATCAAAATATATTTCAAGATTTGAAGTTAAGACTATAATCAGTTTTTATAGGGTTCGGATCTGCATCACATTGCAAAAAAGGCATGGATATGGATATAATTGCGGATACGATTTTGAATACGGACGTGATTCTTTATTTTAAAAAATTGCGTACTCCTATTAAATTGAACATGATAACTGTAGAAGATAATTTCATATATTATGTATATTTTTCTAATTTTTAATATACGTTACGATTTCATTTGACTCTATAACATAGTATTCTAGTAGTATACATTAATACATAGTTCAAATTTAATAAAAATATAATTACATATTAATATTTAACTTAAACTTTCGCCAAATGAAGATAATATAACATAAAGGCCTAATTTTTT